>VZQC01013591.1:1217308-1309304 GCA_009823505.1 Rhizomys pruinosus
CTAGGTTCTAAGAAGGCGTAGATCAGGAGCCCTAAAGACCCACTGCTGGGTATCCACTCCTATAGCAATAAGAGATTAAAACTAGAAGACTTTGGAGCCCACACCTATGAGGCCCAAAAGCATAGGTCATTCCCATAGTTGTCCAGAATGTACATTTTTGAGTCTCTAGAGAAGGAACTGCAGTGGGTGTATCCCACATACTGTGCTGTCTTCTGTACCCTGACCAATCCAGAATAAGTATTCACCTTTGTGAGGCCTAAGAGAAACAAGATACTCAGATTCTAAGATAGTAAAAATATACTAATACTAAGGAAATAACAAGCTATATTACAAAATCAAAATGGTGTTAGCTATATTTAACTATTATTCACAACCATCCAATATTCCAGAACACACTGTTAAGAGAATACTGTGCCTTTAAAAGGTCTCACATATGGGGATGGAGAGATGGCTCAGCAGTTAAGGGCACCGACTGCTCTTGCAGAGGACCCAGGTTCAATTCCCAGCACCCAAATGGTGGCTAAGAACCATCTTTAACTCCAGTTCCAGGGGAATCCGACGCCCTCTTCTGACCTCCGTGGCCCTGCACCGGTGTACCAACCTACATGCAGACAGTACACTCATACATATTTTTTTAAAAAAGCAATTAAAAAATGTCTCATATAAAAATAGAACTGGATACTTATCCCAATACAAATCTCAACAGAAAAATATGAAAAACCCAAGACAATATGACTCCTCTGAAAGTTTATACTACTCTAGAAACTGATTCTAAAGTGAATGAAATGCCAGATAGATAATTCAAAAGATTTTATAAAATATCATTTAATTCCAAAATAACATAGAAATACAACTGAATGCATTAAAGAAGGTAATGCAAGACATAAATGGGAAGCTCAATAAATGCTAACAGATCTTTTTTAGAAAAACAGCAATCATAAATGCCAAAATCTCAATAAGTCTAATTTAAAAACTCAGTAGAATGCCTAGCATGGTGGTGCATGCCTTTAATCCCAGCACTTGGGAGGCAAAGGCTAGTGGATCTCTATGACACCAAGGCCAGCCTGGTCTATATAATGAGTTTCAGGTGGGCTGAGGCTATGGAAAACCCTGTCAAAAAAGCTCAGTAGAAAACTTCTGTAGTAGACAAGATCAACCAGAAGATCATTTGGGGCTTGAAGAAAAGGTTGATGAATTAGAACTTTCAAAGAGTGATTAAGAAAATGTAAGAAATTGTGAACACAGCATTCAATACCTTTGGAACATGATTTAAAAACCCAAAATATGTATTTTGTGTATTAACAATGCCACCAAGATAGATTAAAAAAAGTCATAATAAAGCTAGTTAGTGAACCAATAGCAGATCAAACTCTCGAGAAAGATGTGAATTTCCAGTTACAGAAGATATATACAACACCAAACCAATATGACAAGAAAAGCATACCCCCTCATCTTACTAGTTGAAACTTTACAATTAATTTAAAAACAGAAGAAGAATATCAACTGCTGTGAGAAAGAAGTGTCAACTCATTTATAAAGGAAAGCTTATCAGAATAGCAGCAAATGTATGAAGAAAAACTCTAAAGTCTAGGTTAGGCTGGTGTACTTCAATCACTGAAAGAAAATAACTACCAATCTAGAATACTATATATCCAGGAAAGTTATCCATAAGAACCAGAGGAGAAAAGCCATATAAGATGTATAAATTAAAGATATTCATGACGACTCAGCCAGCATGGGACATGATACATAAAGGATTTCAACTCAAGGACAAGGATGGCAAACCCAACCACAAAATCACAGAAAAGAATATACAAATATGCAGCTTAATGAAATACCAAAAATAATTTATGACTTGAAAACTAAACTCACAGAAGAGATAGAAATAGTGAGGAAAACCCAAACAGAAATTAACATGAATTAGAAGAACCCAATAAGCCAATTGGAAACAATAGCAGAAAGCCTCACGAGTAGAATGAATGAAACAGAAAACAGAATATCAAGACTGTATGAAAAACTTGAAGATCTTGAGTCCCTTAAGCAAAGACTATGTAAAATTAAAAAAAAACACAAGAATGGAATATGCAGGAAATGTGGGATAGTGTGAGAAGACCAAATCTAAGAATTAGGCATACAGGAAGAAGAATCTCAAGCCAAGGGCATTAAACAGATCTTCAACGCAATTATAGAAGAAAACTTCCCAAAACTAAGGAAAGAATTACCTATAGAGATTCAAGAAGCACATAGAACACCAACCAGACATGACCAGTACAGAAAATATCCACAGCATATCATAGTAATAACATTAAATATACAGAACAAAGAGAGAGTAGTAAAGGCTGCTAGAGAAAAATAAGTTACATATAAAGGAAAACACATCAGAACCACAGCTGACTTCTCAATGTATTTCCTGCACTAAACAACCTTGGATGCTAACCCTGAATACTCTATCCAGCAAAACTGTCAAGGTTGAAGGAGAACAGAAAATTTTTCATTACATGAATAAGCTAAAAGAATTCATGTCTACTAAACCAGTCCTACAAAGAATACTCAAAACAATACAAAGGACTGAAGACATGAATGAGCACACTCAAGAGGTTACAGAAAGAAAACAGAGGAGGGTGTAATAATGGAAACTCAAAATAGATACACAAACTTAAAGAAAGTAAACTGACAGTATCTAATACACACATTTCAATATTATCATTAAGTATCAATGGCCTCAACTTCCCTGTCAAAAAACACAGACTAACAGAATGGATCAAAAAAGAAAACCCATCTTTTTTGTTGTCCCCAAGATACTCATCTCACTTTCAAGGATAGACATTATCTTATGGTGAAAGGATGGAAAAAAATATTCCAAGCAAATGGTTCTAAAAAGCGACCAGGTGTTGCAATTCTAACATCTGAAAAAACAGACTTCGAATTAAAATTAGTCAGAAGAAATAAAGAGGGTCACTTCATTCTAATCAAAGGAACAGTTGACCAAAAAGTTATTACAACCATGAATATGTATGCATGAAATCCTGGTACACCCAAATTTGTAAAAAGAGTGCTTTAGGACTATAAAACACAAATTAATCCCAATTCAATAATAGTAGGTGACTGCAGTACCCCACTCTCTTCAATAGTCCAATCAACTGGACAAAGAATAAACACAGAGGCACCTGAATTAAATAACAACTTATAAGAAATGGACCTAACGGACATCTACAGAATATCCCACCCATGCGCCAAAGAATTCACTTTCTATTCAGCAGGACATGCAAGCTTTTCTAAAATTGACCACATTCTGAAACACAAAATAAAACTCAACGAATTCAAAAAAATTGAAATAATCCCAGGCATTCTATCAGACCACAGTGTGATAAAGCTTAAACAACACAGTCAGAATGATAAATGGCTTAAAGAAGAAATTAAGAAAGAAATAAAGGTATTCCTGGAACTAAGTGAAAACAAGAATACAACACAACAAAACCTCTGGGACATCTTAAAAGCAATCCTAGGAGGGAAATTTATAGCTCTTAGTGCCTACATTAAAAAGTCAAAAGAGCACATATAAAAGGCTTAACAGCTGCATAACTCAAGACTCTGGACAGGCAAGAACAAATGAACCCCAAACCTAGCAGAAGAGAAGAAATAACAAACATCAGAGGAGAAATTAATGAAATAGAAACAAAGAAAATGATACAAAAAAAAATCAATGATTCTAAGAGCTGATTCTTTGAAAGGCTAAACAAGACAGACAGACCCTTGGCACATCTAACCAAAAGAAAGAAAGAGTGAATCCAAATCAACAAAATCAGAGAGGAAATGGGAAACATCACGGAGTAAAATCATTGTAAAAGTAAACAAGCAAAAGACACTAGGAAAACATACACTAGAATACATTAGAATAAAACAATAACATGACAAAAATTAATACATACACTTTGTAACCTTGAATGTAAACAGTATTAATTTTTTTTTCACTTCAGCAAGTGGTGTTGGCAAAACTGGATCACCACTTGTAGAAGAATGAAATTAAACCCCTACCTCTCACCCTGTACAAAAGTCAACTCCAGATGGATTAAAGACCTCAACGTGAAACCCCAAACTCTGAAGGTGATAGAAGAAAAAGTTGGCAGCAGACTACAAGACATAGGCGTAGGAAAAGACTTCCTAAATCAGACAGCAGCTGCACAAGAATTAAGGTCGACAATTGACAAATGGGACCTCATCAAACTCAAAAGCTTCTGTACATCAAAAGAAACAATCAAGGAAGTGACGAGAAATCCCACAGAGTGGGAGGAAACCTTCACTGCAGATACATCTGACAAAGCATTGATTTCCAGAATATATAAACTACTCAAAAAACAAAGAAAAAAGAAAACAAACGACCCGCTCAATAGATGGAGCAAAGAACTGAACAGAGACTTCACAAGCGAGGAATTAGAGATGTCTGAGAAACACCTCAAGAACTGCTCAACATCACTAATCATTAAGGAAATGCAAATGAAAACCACTTTAAGATATCATCTTATTCCAATAAGACTGGCTAAGATCAAGAAAACAAATGATACCAAGTGCTGGAGAGGTTGTGGGGAAAGGGGAACACTCATCCACTGCTGGTGGGAATGTAAACTTGTACAGCCACTATGGAAAGCAGTGTGGAGAACCCTTGGAAGACTTGGAATGAACTTGCCACCCGACCCAGCCATACCACTCCTGGGCATGTACCCTCAAGACTTACGCCACCACAGAGATACATGCACGGCCATGTTTATTGCAGCTCTCTTCACAATAGCAAGGAGCTGGAACCAACCTAAATGCCCCTCAACTGACGAGTGGATAGAGAAAATGTGGTACATCTACACAATGGAATTCTATGCAGCAGTAAAGAAAGACGACATCACGAGCTTTGCAGGAAAATGGCTGGAACTAGAGGACATCATGCTGAGTGAAGTAACACAGTCCCAGAAAAACAAACGATGCATGGTATCACTCATCTGTGGATGCTAGTGCCAATTACCCAGTTGTAAGTATTTCTTGTGTAGGGCCCCCTGAGCTTTTGTACAAAGCAGTTGGGCATAATGCATTTTGGAAACAACAACAACAACAGAAAATACTGCATCAAAGAACTGACTGAAACAGTGAACTTCTGCTCAAAACAGTCAACTTCCCCATGGAAAATAAAAAAAAAAAAGTATTAATTTTTTAATTGAAAAATGTAGACTAACTAGATTATAAAACAAGATCCAACTATTTGCTTCCTTCAAACAACACACCTTTCCAGCAACTAGAGAAAATAATCCAGGCTTATTGAGGCAAGTATCACATAACCACTCTCATCTATAGAATCTACGGGGAAAGACATGGGATTAGTAGGGACTATCTGAGAAAAGGAAAAAGTCTACACTAAAGGAAAGGACAAAATAATGTAATGGGGGCTATAGAGATGGCTCAGTGGTTAAGAGCACTAGCTACTCTTCCAGAGGACCTGGGTTAGATTCCTGGCACCTACATGGTGACTAACACCATCCATAACTCCGGTTCTAGGAGATCCAACACTCTTTTTTTTACATTCTTATTTATTTTTTAATATATATTTTGTACAAGATTATCAAATCTAGACCCATGTTCCCCACCCTAGGCTCCCACCCCACCAGACCTCATATATTCTGCCAAACATGCTTTTCATCTCTTGGAGATCCAACCCTCTTTATGACCTCTGTGGGCATGGCATGGGTGCACTTACATACATGCAAACAATACACTCATACACATAAAATAAATAAAATATTTTTAAAAGATAATGTAATGAAGAAGGTAAATATGATCACATCTTTGAAAAAGAGGAATAGTGACACAAATGTCATGGAAATAACCAACCACTTCTTGATTGGATTGAAGGCCTGCTTACAAATGGAGCCCGCATCTAGCACCATTATCAGAGCCAAAAAAAAAACTGTAGACAGGTCAAAGGTACTAGGGGAGAATCTACTACTATTATTCTGCTAAATGACTCCTAATGACTTACTGTTCTACCCATAGACCAAGCATCTCTCAACTCTCATCAGAGAAGCTTCTTCTTGCAGCAGATGGTGATTAACATAGAGACCAATCAACAAGCAGAGAATAAGAGACTGATGAATGAATACTCAGCCTGAAATGGAGCATCTATGAAGCACCCTCTCCTCCCAGGGCTCAGGGATCATTGGGGGTGGGGGGGGCAGAAAGATTGCAAGAGCCAGAGGTGGTGGATGACCACAAAGAAGCAGAGTTGTCCAGACAGCTGGAAGGTTACTCACAGGAACTCACAGCAATGCTAACAGCATGCACAAGTCTCACAGAAGCCCAAGGTCAGACACAAAGCTAGTATTGACATGGAAAAGAGGATAAGAAACCCAACCCTACCTGAGGAACTATTGGAAAACGATTGCTGTGGGAGGGGAAGACTCATTCTCTTTTAAGGGTATGACTCTTGGTAGGCTGACCAAGATCTAGTGGACAGCCTCACATCTGAGAGGATATGGGCAGCATTAATTGTTCTTTAAGCAAGTAAGAGAAAAAAAATACTTTAAGAGCTAAGAAAAAAATAAGGGCACAAAGTTGAATGTGTAGGGAAGGGTGGGTAGATCCGGGAGAAGTTATGAGAGGAAGGGTGAATACATTGTATAAAATCCTTAAAAATTAATGTTAAAAATTAAATTAAATTTTAAAAAGGAAGCACTATTTGGGTGCCATTTCAGAAGTGTGGGTCTGTCATCATCTGATTCCATTGCTGTGGTCATATATGAAAACTTTGCATTCGAGTCCATTATACCATACAATTAATAAACACTAATAAATGATTTAACCACATAATTTTGTGGTTAGTACTATCATTCAATATAAAGAAATTAATAGGCCAAGTATAATGGCTTGTAATCTCAGCACTCAGGGGCAGAAGCAGAAGGATGGCCACAAGTTCGAGGCCATTATGATCTACACAGTGAGGCCCAGTCCCCCTCAAAAAACTTTGAAAAAAGAAAGAAAAGGATAGATCTACTTGAATTTATAATTCTTTAAGATGAAATACACTCAAAGGTAAAAGGAAGATGACTGATATTTTTTGCAACAAATACATTCCAGAAAGCAAATGACTTTTTGAACAGTTTTTGCAAATCAATAATAAAAATGAGATTAAAAATGGACAAGGACACAAATGATATTGAAAAAGTCTATTTGCTAGATAATACACTAAGCATTTTGTCTATACTATTTCCAGAATGTATCAAATCCTTTTTATCAAATCCTCTTATCATCTCTATTTTGCAGACAAGAGAATTGAGACAGAGTAATTCAGATAATTACTCACAACTAGTTGGAAAGGCGTTACAGTCAAAAGTCAAATCCTTAAATTCTGACAATAGAGCCAGTATTAGTTACTTTTCTATTGTTATGATAAGAAACCATGACCAAGGCAACTTATAGAAAGAAGAGCTTATTTGGCTCATTGTTTCAGAGGGATTAGAGTCCATCATGGCGTAGAAGCATGGCAGGAGGCATTCAGAGCAGAAACCTGAGAGCTCACACCAAGTGGCCTTGAGAAGCCATTATGTGAAGCTGTGAAAGGTGAAGGCTAGTTGGCAGTAGGGACCCCAAGATGTTGGACATGCCAGTGCTGTGGGGCATCTGCCAAGGAGAGCTGTGTACGGGGAGTGCTACCAGGCAGAGACAGCTGTATGTTGCAGAAGAGGGCATCAGATTCCTCTGGAACTGAAGTTACAGGTGGTTTTTAGCCACCCTGTGGGTGCTAGGAACCAAACCCAGGTCCTCTGCAAGAGCAGTCAGTGCTTTTAACCAGTGAGCCATCTCTCCAGTCCCTAAAAAAATATTTAAATAGGGCCACAGAGAGGGCTCACAGGGTCAAAGACATTTCCCACTGACCTTGATATCCTGAGGTCAATCTTCAGGATCCACATGGAGGAAAGAGAGCCAACTGCCCCAAGTTTTCCTTTGACCTCCACACCTGCTATGGCCTGCACACGTGCACATGTATGCATGCACAAACAAATAAAATGCAATAAGACTTATTAAGACATGTGACAACAGACACGTGAAATGCAAAACAAAAACAATTTATACACCTATTGATATGGGACTAATTAACAAATTTATTATAATAAGTTATTATATATAGTTAAAATGACTGTACATACAAATCATAAATTAGAGGTAGTTGAGTGCTTAAAAAGAGTAAGTTATACAAAAACTGACATGGAAAGACATTTAAGATGCACATTAAGTCACCATTTAATGCACATAACCTGATAACATATGCAAATATTCATACATTTATGCATTTATTCATTCAACAACAATAACAAAATTACCATGCGTTATATGCCAAGAACATTTCTGAAAAGAGAAACTGTGGACTCCAAAGAGACAATGTCTTTCTCACCTGAAATTCACTATTGGGCAGGTACACAATAAACAAGGAAATCGACGTAAACCCAAAGTCATTCAGAGGATGAATTAGAATTCTGCCTTTTCCATAACAAATGACCACATCTTTAATGCCTTAAACACTACAACCTATTATCTCACAATTCTATACAGCCAAAGTCCAACCCAAGTCACACATACAAGTGGCTGCATTCCTTCCTAGAGGCTCTGGGGAAAGAGCTGTTTCCTTGCTCCTCTGAGATGTCGCTAGGACACAGTTCCTCGTTGTGGGACTGTGGCCCCCATTTTCTCACTGGCTGTCACAGAGGGCCATCCTCACTTTCTAGAGGCCACCTGTACCTTCTCCCTGGTGTCCCCTTCCTCTACCTTCAAAGCCAGAAATGGTGAGTCACCCAAATGTCATAGGCTTCACCTCTTGCCCCATCTCTCCACTCCTATAGATGTTCACAATTAAGTTGGATATTTTCACAGGTTTCGGGAATGAGGCTATGGACATTTTTGTACGTGAGAGAAAGAACATCCTTCTGCCTATTACCTATGAAAATAAATGGTGAAAACCAAAATGGTGATAAGCAAAAAAGTGTATGAGGAGGAGGAGGCTAATTTATATTGGGACACCAGAGAAACCCTCTGTGGTGGTCCCTTTTCATTACTGGGACAAAACGCCTCATGTAAACATCTAAAAGAAGAAAGAAAAATGCCAGCATGATGGCACATGTCTGGAATCCTAGCTCTTGGAAGGTTAAAGCGGTAGGGTTGAGAGTTCAAGACCAGACTGAGATACGCATTGAGAGCCTTTCTTTAAAAAAAAAAAAAAAAANTAAAAATTATGAGAAAACAAGTGTAATAAAATGATAAAAGGAGAGGAGCAGAGATAGATGCACAGCCATGTTTATTGCAGCTCTCTTCACAATAGTGAAGATCTGGAACCAACCCAAGTGCCCCTCAACTGACAAGTGGATAGAGAAAATGTGGTGCATCTACACAATGGAGTTCTATACAGTAGTAAAGAAAGATGACATCATGATCTTTTCAGGTAAATGGATGGAACTGGAAGATATTATGCTAAGTGAAGTAACACAGTCCCAGAAAAACAAACGACAAATGGTATCCCTCATCTGTGGATGCTAGCGCCAATTACCTAGTTGTAAGGCAAACTGAGCAATGTTAATGTTATATTCTTCATAATCTGAAAACAACTGTGCTCTTATATTGTGAATCCCTTAACAGGTTCTAGAACTAAGCTACCATGCTACCATTTATTTTCAGACTTGGGAATTTTTGGTATATGGGTGGAGGGTATATATGCATATTTTAAAGTAATATAAGCTCAAAAAAGAATGAGGAAAAAACTAGTTTGTCATGACATTGTGTCTAACCACAGTATTTATTTTATGGGAGTGCTTCTTAGTATTTCTTATACAAGGTTGTTTGAGCTTTTGTCCAAGCCTTTTCTAAAATACTATACAGTAGTTAAAAGTATCAGGCTGGTGTAACAGCCCTTCTGGATCCTTAACAACCTTACTTAATGCCCATACCAATTTGGCCAAAGGTCTTAAGGGATAACTTTGTTCCTTACCCTCAGAGGTCAACTAAGTCCCAGGGGACTATGCATGGGGGCATCTCTTGAAATGTCCTGTGAATATGACACACCAGTCTTCCTGTACAGGGATGTCTTGAAGATTCACTAATGGGACTTCAGCCAGTGTCCAGTCTATAACAAGGAAAGTCTGTTCAGGCTCCAGAAAGGGAAGCCTGGTCTAACAAGCCCTTACTTTGTCCTCGAGTGGATGGAACTGGTAAATGAAAAGCCAAAAGGAGCCAGGGCCTCCCTTCCCTCCAAAACCTGAGTGACCCCTGAGGACCAGATCTTCAACTGACCTTGAGAAAACAAAAACCTTGGTTAATCTGGGCTAACTGTGTGGACTTAAGCATCCAAAAGGAAAGTATAACCAGAAATAAATAATTAGTAAGGCCTGAGAAATTGTACTTCAGGTATAAAACTTGAGATCTTGGTAAAAAGAAAAAAGAAAAAAAAAGAGCATTGTTGTTTTGCCTGTCTTCAATTCTTACTGGCAAGTACAGCTACCCTGTGGCTGCCACTGCTTTTGCCATCCTTCAAAGATGTGAGAAGACACAGCTTTTCAACTTCCCAATATGGACTGAAGACTCATGTCTCTCCAAGAATCCTCCAAAACTTCAGTGCCAAATGGGGACTGCTGAGACATCCAGCTTGTGGACTGAGCTACTACTGGGGTTTAAGCCCCTTCAGAGTATAGACTGCCATTCTTGGACTTCCCAGGCTGTATCATGGAGACCAGGACAGGAGGATAAAGACAGGATGGAGTGCTTACTGGACCTCATTTGGTGACCATGGGAAGGGAAGACCCCAGTGTGGAGCACAAGGGCAGAACTGATGGTGGTTTGGGCTTGCCAAGGAGGAGCCTTCAAACATGACATCTTTCAACCTAATAAAGAAAAAAGAATCATAAGCTGAAGATGCTAAAACCTATGATATATGTGGCATGCATATGTGCATATTTCAGAGTGATGCAAATTGGAAGAAACAACAAGAACAAAAACAACAATAAGACTGGGTCAAAGAACTGACTGAAACGGTCAACTTCTGCTTGAAACAGTAAACTTCTGCATCAAAATTTTTAAAAGAGACTGAGAAAAAGATGAAAAACATGTTTGGCAGAATGCATGAGCTCTGGTGGGGTAGGAAGGGGGGCAAAGAAGGGGGTACAGGTCTAGACTTGATTGGATATTTTGTATGAAATGCACAAAGCTTCAATAAAAATTGGCTTGGAAAAAAAAGGAAAGGAAAGCTTTATTCAGGCTCAGTTTTGAAACTGTTTGTCTTCTGACCCCTTGCTATCCTCTTGAGGCCCAGGTGAAATGTGAAGTCGGAAGGCCATGTAGGAGAAGCTGCTCCTCTGATGGCGGCCAGGAAACAGAAATCACACACACACACACACACACACACACACACACCACAAACACAATTAAAATTTATCTTAAAAAATATGTACAGGGCTGGAGAGATGGCCTAGCAGTTAAGGGCGCTGACTGCTTTTGCAGAGGACCTGGGTTCGATCCCCAGCACCCACATGGTGGCTGAGAACCGTCTTTAACTTCAGTTCCAGGGGAATCTGACACCCTCTTCTGACCTCCGAGGCATTGCATGACACGGGTGTACCAACCTACATGCAGACAGTACATTCATACACATAAAAAATAAATTAAATTAAAAAAAATAGTACAACCAGATGGCATGGTGGCTCTGAATCCCAGCACCTGGGAGGACGAGGCCAGCCTGGTCTACATAGCAAGTTCTAGGCCAGCTGTGGCTATAGAGAGACCCTGTCTCAAAGCAATAACAAATATTATATATATATATATATATATATATATATATTTGTAAATAATCAAAAAAGGAAGGAATATTGGAATTCGAATATTGGTGAAAGTGGAGAACATTCTAAATTCTAGCAAATACATACAGAAAATAAAAATAAAGCCTTGTCTAAGTCTCTGTGAAAGAACTCATGCTAGACGGGACTCGTAAATCAACACCCTTTTTCTTCTTGGTCTTCAAGGAAAACATACCCGCCAATTATACATTTTTACACATCAGCAACCCTGGAAACTTCTTGTGGCTATAACCCCTTTATTCGGCTTCCAAGTCCTAACTTGGTGCTCATTTCCTGAGCTCTGGCCCTGGATACGCACATCGTTTCATGAGCTTTTTCCAAGGAGGACACTAAAAGCTGCTCTCAGAATGAAAGCAGGCAGAAGAAAAGCTCCTTGAATAGGCTCTGTGGTGCAGCAATCTGTCACAGCAGAAGGGTGAGTCTTGCCAGAATGTGCGTCTGCTGCCCAAGACACAAACAAGGGAGAGATCACAGGAGGATGCGTGGAAGTGTCTGCTGCTGAGCTGGAGTGGAGCTGCGCACGGCGCAACGACCTGCACCGAAGGGTTCTCCTAGGACCCAGGAAATCAAACCTCAGAGCAATTTGCTAGATCTTGAGACCCTGGACACAACTGAGGAAAATTGGTTGTAAGCGTATATGTACACAAACTTGGAGGGTGGGGGCATTTGCGTGTGTGTGTGTGTGTGTGTGTGTGTGTTCATGCTTGTGTGTGTGCATGTGTGTGGGGGCCACAGGTCAACCCAGGTGTCATTCTTCGAAAGCTACCCACCTTGATATCAATGTGTGTGTGTGTGTGTCTGTGTGTGTCTGTGTGTCTCTATGAGTGTGTCTGTGTCTGTGTTTGTGTCTATGTGTGTGTGTCTGTCTATGTGTGTGTGTGTCTATGTGTATGTCTGTGGGTGTCTATGTGTGTGTCTATGTGTGTGTCTGTGTGTGTGTCTGTGTGTGTATGTGTGTATGTGTGTATGTGTGTCTGTGTGTGTCTATGTCTGTGTGTGTCTGTGTGTATCTATGTGTGTATGTCTGTGTGTCTATGTGTGTCTATATGTGTCTATGTGTCTGTGTGTGTGTGTCTGTGTGTGTCTGTGTGTGTCTATGTCTGTGTGTGTCTGTGTGTATCTATGTGTGTATGTCTGTGTGTCTGTCTGTGTGTCTGTCTGTCTGTCTGTTTGTGTAGGCTAGTGATGTGTTGGGCATCTTTTTCCATAATTTTCCACCTTATTTTTGAAGTGAGGTCACTTTCTGAACCCCAAGCTTGCCAATTTGGCTTGTCTAGGCAGCCAATGTGCTCAGAGATCCCCCTCTCCTCCTGGGCACTGGGCTGACAGCTGGGCCACCATGCCCCTCTGGCATTCATGTGGGTACTGGGGTTCTAAACTCTGATCCTCACATTTGTATGGCAAGCTCTTTAGCTCTTTATTCACTGAGCCATCTCCCCAATTCCCACCTCAATTTTTGAGACAGGATCACTTTCCGCGACCTGGGGCTCCCAGTTAAGCTAGGCTGACTGGCCAGTGAGCCCCAGGGACAACATGTCTCCACATCCCCAGCACTGAGATTACAGTTGTGTGTTACCATGTCCAGGTTTTTACATGGGTGCTGGGGACTAAACTCAGGTCCTGAGCCTGTGTGCCAATCATCTTACAGAGGGAACATCTCCGCAGCCTAGGGCAGGCTGGTGATCATTAAAAGTTATACTTGGTTTGCAACAAGAACATTCATTCCACGGAAAAGTCGTAAAAAAGAAATGTAACTTCACACGTTTCAAATCTGCTCATGTACTAATCACATGATTTGTTTTCTCAGGTTGCCTGATTATGAAAGATAGGAATTCTCTGAGTAATATGCTTACAATAGCCTAGTCACCTCTCTTACTTGAATGTCCCTTCATCACCTCAAGAGGGACAAATCTAAAACCAAACACATCACTGTCTGTCCAGAAAGACCGTCTCCTCCTAGCCCTTCCTGTCTGAGATAAGAGCCTCTATTTCCTCATCCCTCATGCCTGAGTACTCATAGTCATTCTCAATTCATCCACTGCTCACTCCTTCCAAACCCTTTTGGGAAGCAGCTAAAATATAAACCATACACTCATAAAAATAGCATGAAACTGGCCACCAACTATATTCTCAGCCAGTGTAAATCCCTCCCACTCCATTCCCACCGTTGAGGATATTATTCAGAAGTGTGTATCTGAAAGATTTCCTCAGGCACCTCCTCCACCCACTGCCTATCACACCAGTCCAGTCTCTTTGGATTTCTTTTACGAGTGAGCACAAACACAGCACCACTGTCATCATGATCCTGTGGTCACATGATGTTTCTGAGCTTCTTTTGACAACTCCTAGGGATTCAAAGTTGGAAGGTTTCACAAAGTGCCTCTGAGATCTGACCATTTAGTTGTCTCCACACATTGGCCCTAGATTTTGCTGCTGAGTCTACACTTCAGGTCCTGGTGGCCCCTTCCTCTTAGAAGCAGGTCTAAGAGAACCCCTGTCTTCCCCGGGCCCTGGCAAGGTAGTCCTGAGACTTTGAGCATAGTCTGGCTTAGAGACTCATCTCCCCGCTGCTGCTTTCCTCCCAGAGGGGGGAGGAATGACCCAGAACTGACTGCCTTTCTTCCACAGTCAGAAACGCACTTAAGTATGGAAGCCAACAAAGCACCTCAACAAAGCAAAGAGAGAGCAGCACAGCTCCACAGTGCCTGTGTCCTCAAAGAGAGTCAAGCTCTTTCTCCCAGCAATCCCCCCCCACAAAAAGGGGAAGAGGAGAGAAGGAGGGAGATGAAGGGAAGAGGAATTTCCAGAAGCACAGCTGTAAATCACTGTATTCCCAAATAAGATTTTACATTCTATATATTTTTAAATTATTTATATCCTATGTATATGAGTGTTTTATCTGCATGTATATGTCTGTGCATGCAGTGACTATGGAAGCCAGTAGAGGGCATCAGATCCCCTGGAGCTAGAGTTATAGATGGTTGTTAGCCAACATGTGGGTGCTGGGAACCAAATCTGGGTCCTCTGCAAGAGCAGCCAGTTTTTTTTACTCACTGAGCCATTCTCCAGCCCCAGACTTTACAGTCTTATTTATTTCTAGTAACAAACACTTTTGCAGCATTTACTGTGTGCCAGCCACGCGGGGAGCTACACAGACAAGAACCTTCTGGAACAGAGAAGCTCTGGTGTGGAAAACATATATGATAAATGAAATCAACCAAAGCTAAAACAGAAAACAATAAGCAAGACAGGGACATGCAGTGACATGTCTGTGAGAAACTAAGGGCTGTGAGATGGAGGGCACAGCCCTGAAGACAAGGCAGGCCTGAAGGCATCTCCCAGAGGTGACAACTGAGCCACCTGTCAGTGGAACAAAGATGGTGTACTTGAGTCATTGGTGAGCTCACAGGTTTCCCAGGTATAAAGGAGGGAACATGTACCTCACATTTGTATTCATTTGCTAGGTTTTCATAACGGAGTTCCCTCATACTCTTCTAGTTCTGGAATCCAAAGCTCCCAGACCAAGGTATTAGCAGAGCTGTGCTCTCTCCAGGGCATGATGTTTGAAGGAACTATCTCTGCCTCGCTTGTATCGTTAATAGTTCCAAGTGTGTGGCCAGGCAGCAATTTCCATATGATATTCGTGTGTGCGTGTGTGTGTGTGTGTGTGTGTGTGTGTGTGTTCAAATTTCCCTCTTTTATGAGGCTATCATTTGCATAAAATTAGTCCATTTCTGTGATTATAACAAAGTAGATGAGGCTAGAGATTTTATAATGAAATGTGGTTTATTTAGCTCATGGTTTTGGAGCCTGAAAGTCCAAACAGACTAGTGCAAGCTCTGGTGAGGGCAGCAGTGCTTCTATTACATGGTGAATGAAATCACAGGAGTACATACCACACCACGTGATGAGATGGGAACCCAAAGGGGAGAGTGGTCAGTCCTGCTCTTAGAAGAATCTGCTCACATGTACTAATGAGAGGCTAGTGAGAACTAGCTCAATCCCTTCCAGTAGCGATGCCCCAAATGACCTGAAGCCTTCTCAGGGGTCGTCACCTCTCAGCCGCACTACCACTTCAACATTACCACACTGAGCACCACGCTTCCAGCCATGAACCCCTGAGAGAGAAACCATGCCTAAACCTTAGCAAAGGCTACTCTTCTCCAGGACGACCTGTATCTTAAATAATGACACCTACAATACCCTGTTTCTAAATAAATTCTCCTCCCTAGTCACAACTATCTGCTTGGACTTCAACACATGATTTTCACGGAACGCAATTCAACCCACAGCAATAAATCTGTGATAAAAGAGTTGGTTCAGGTGGTGTGGAGGCACAGAATTACCCACAATGCTCTGGGCCAGGCGTTGCGAGTTGGCCAAGCTTTCCTCCCTTGTCTCTCTCGCACATTGCAGAGCACAGCACGCAATAAATGAATGAGTACTTGTTGATGGTTGATTAATGGTACATTTTACACTAAAATTTAAAAATGTGTGTGTGTGTGTTATCCTGTGGAGGTAGTTTGGGATTTGTTCGTGTGCCAGCAACAGATCTCATGCCTAGCAGATAGGAAAGGCTTAAATCATTTCAGGGTCTGATATGATTAGTAACTGTTCCCAGAGACCATGTGGAAGGAAAATAGCTGGCTGGCATCTAAGGCAGAGTCCACCCCCTTTGTCTCCAGTCCTGGGTCCCAGAGACAGCTGAGCGGAGAAACTCAGGCGAGGTTGGCAAGAGGTCACATCTGTGGAAGATTCGAGAAGAGATGCCTGTGAAAGAGCAGCAGAGAAGATGCATCCATCTAGGCCTCGGGGCAGCTCGCCAACCCCCCACCCTCGCCCAGCCTGGGGACACGCAGCTGCCCTGTCCAAGCTCAGAGGGGCAAATTCCCCGACATCAGAGAGGCAGCCCTGGGCAGCTAAACGGAAGCCTGGCCAGCGAGGAAGCAGCTGGTCTTGGCAAACAAAAAATAATGCCCCAGGCAAAAACAAAGCAAGAGAGAGCCTGGAAGAGCTTCTTCCTGAGAAGCCCCTCCTTCCCAAAGCCAAGGTTTTAGACCAATATCAAACTCTAAGCTTATTCAGGAAGCATCGCAGCAAATTCCTCCACTCCGAATTCTTGTGATTAGAAATTCCTAGAAGGCATCTCCTTTCAAGACACTCAACAGTTTGTTTGTTTTTTTTTTCCAATAGGACGTCCATGTCGTGGCCAGCTGTTTCGTTACCAGTATTATTTTTCCATAGAGCATGGATAGCCACAATATCCTGTGGGATTTGTGAGGGTCTTTGCTATGCAGAGTCGCATTTTTAGCTATTGTTAATTGTGTTCCTCCCATCTTATCTCAGGAAATGAGCTACTAATGACAAAATACTCTTCACAGTGGAAGATTATATTTATCTATACACATATAAACATACCAATGTCTTCTGAAATGTATGTTTAATTCGTGTATTCCCACTGTGTCTAGGAACTCAGGAACCTGAAATTAGCTGTGCATAATAGATCTTCTGACAGGAACGTTAACTCTGCTAATACGGAAGAACCAAACTCGAGTGAAATTTTCAAAGAAAGATCTAGTCAGAAAGTCAAAACCAGAAGTTGTATCATTCTTATTGACAATAATAATAGCTAGAAATGATTATTGTGTACTTATGATATTATAGGCAATATGCTTCCTATTTTGAAACTACCTCAACACAACCCATTTCCATCCCATTTAAAAATTATTGCTTAAGGTAGATCTGGTTAGTGCACATGTCTAATCCAAACATTTAGGAGGCTAAGGCAGAAGATGATGACAAGTTCAAGTCTAATTTGGACTTGATGAATTCAGTGCCTACTCAGCAGCATAGCAAGACCCCTCTTTCAAACACAAAGTTATTGTCTAACAAGTGTAGTGCCCCACAAGTATTAGGAAGAGTTGGGATTTAGAACCTACTCTGTCTAACTCTGAACTCTACACTTGCTCCAACATCCTGCACAGATGAAATAAAAGGGAAGGCAGAAAATACCAGTAAAAGATTAAGAGTTCTAGAAAAATGCCATCAGTATTTGTTTCTATAAAACTGATTTATAAAAAATGACTTCCAGTGAAAAAAAAAGACAAATTCTAAATGGTAACCCGGGATGCAAGATCAGTAACCACAGCTGTTAAGAACTCTCTTTGAAACACAACTGTGTGTATAGGAAATACGACCTTGCACTATTTCAAAGGAAGTTGTAGAAGCACTTGAAGACTTGCAATGATCAAAATTACATGATAACCTTTTATGCAACAGGCTTATTGAACACAGCATTACATTAGTGATACCGTTCTAAGAAAACCTACTCATGCTGGGCTAAATTTTCCAAGAATGAAATTTGAGCCCACAGAAAGGTATACTATAAAATGAATGGAATGCTGTGGTTCAAACATAGCCCTCCAAATGCTCCGTCTGTGGACCTTATCTCTCACCGACTCCCATTAAACAGTGATTTCATTTCTCAACATCATCAAGAGCTCCACTCCTGGGCAGTTGTTCAGCTGCCCAGTTGGTCTCACAACCCATGCAAATATGAATTAAAGGCAACCATGCTGCAAGACGACAGAGAGTTTGTTGACACCCTCCCAGTGTGAGGCCCAGGCCCAGCAATCACAAATGGAGAAAAGGACTAGGTGGTTGCAGTAGGCTTTCCTTTTATTACCCCCTCAAGGTATCATTTGAACCATGGCAGTCACACATACATGCACACACATACAGGTACACACACACACACACACACACACACACACATATGCTGCATACAGATGCTAACCCACTTCATCTGCCCTCCACATCCCATGTACTTTTAAGGTTAAAGATGTGTTGGGCTCCACAAAAATAAAATTCTAAACCTTTAGATACCTTGGCACAGAGTCTCATTACTCCCCAGTCAGACTTATAAAAGAAGGTATGTTTCCCTCATTTTCCAGATGGGCAAATTAGAGTGTGAAATGGAACAACTAGTGCAATGCTAAGAATCAAAGACAGAACACAGAAGTGGAATGTTTCTGTTCTCTGACCTCCTGTAATATGCAGTTTGCACCTCTCTTCCAGCCCGAAGTAGTTTCCAGAATGCCATCAGGGACTGCTCCTGGCTCCCACCATACTTGGTAAAGAGCCCTCCAAGGTTAACAATGAGCTTGGAGCAACCGAGCAAGCAACATACAGAGGTGCCGGGTGGATGTGGGGAACACTAGCAACTGTGACTGTCACCTGGGTTAATAGCCGGGCATCAATAAGTTCTCTTTATGGAACCATAGCTTTCACTGAAGGGTAACATTTACCATGAGTGGAAGACAAAAAATAAATAAGAGAGAGAATAAGTATACCTAGGGTACTTAATAAAGGGGCTAGCAAGAGCTTGATGGTGGGGCCATGAGACCTCACCATTTTGGCTCCTGGGTGCCCTACCGCCCTAACCACTAATTATAATATGTTGCCACCTGGAAACTCATGGAGTTACATGTCCACTGTCTGAGATTATTCCTTTTTTTTGGGGGGGGGGAGTGTTTCAGAGACAGTGTCTCCCTTTAGTCCCAGCTCTCCTGGAACTCACTATAGAGACAAGGGTGGCCTTGTACTCACAGATATCCCCTGCCTCTGCCTCCTGAGTGCTGGGATTAAAGGCATGCACCACCACACCCAGTGAGATATTCCAACTAGGCAGATAGAGATTTTTTTTTAATTTTATTATTTATTTTTGTATGTGTATGGATGTACTGTCTGCATGTAGGTTTGTGCACCCATGTCGTGCAATGCCAGGGAAGTCAGAAGAGGATCTCGGATTCCCCTGGAACTGGAGTTAAAGACAGTTCTTAGCCACCATGTGGGTATTGGGGATTGAACCCAGGTCCTCTGCAAGAGCAGTCGGTGCTCTTAACCACTAGGCTATCTCTCCAGCCCTGGCAGATAGAGATTTAAACTGATGCTGAACTACTCAGGGAGGAGGCAAGGTTCACAGGTGCTTTTTTTTAATCCTGTGTTATAAGCCAGGGCTGCAAATATCAAATGCCTGTCACAGGATGAGCCCTTTTTTTTTTGCCTTTTTGAGACAGGGTCTCCTTGTAGCCCCAGCTGTCCTGGAACTCTCTATGTAGACCAGGATGGGCTTGAACTCGCAGAGATCCTCCTGCCTCTGCCTCCTGAGTGCTAGGACTAAAGGCGTGCGTCACCACGCCCAGCAGAATGAGCTTTTTTGAACCTTTCAGTCATATGAAACACTGGGTAACTAGAGCCTGAACCAATATGGTAAGGGGCAGAAGAATTTCCCAGCTGAGCCCAGGCAACTCACAGAAACTTAGTAACAAAATGTAGGTTGTTTAGGCCATTGAGCTTTGAGGTAGTTTATTATACAGCAACAGAGAACAAGAACACCAAGGCTGCTGACAAAATGAGACAGGCTTTGGGGCTGGAAAGGGTTTTGTGAAGAGGAATACAGTATTTTCCTTATGGAAATACACAGGTTATTCTAAGTAGAATAGAAACTAAAGTTATTACCCTGCAAAGAGAGCCCTGGGTGAATGATCACATGACACAACCCCGTATAGTCCCTGGGTGAATGATCACATGACACTCACGACCCCATATAGTCCCGGGTGAATGATCACAGGACACTCACGACCCCATATAGTTCCGGGTGAATGATCGCAGGACACTCAACGACCCCATATAGTCCCTTGGTAAATGATCACATGACACTCACGACCCCGTATAGTCCCTGGGTGAATGATCACAGGACACTCACGACCCCATATAGTCCCTGGGTGAATGATCACAGGACACTCACAACCCCATATAGTCCCAGGTGAATGATCACGTGACACTCACAACCCCATATAGCCCCGTTTCACCGGGAAGCCATGTCCAACAGGACACAGCAAACGTTGCTCAATATCATTTCCAATCTTAGGAACTTTGCTGATTTTGCTCTGCAAGAAACCATCCTCTGTAACAAGCCCAGCTCTACTGTGGACAATGGGAGGAGAAGCCCATAGAAAGAAAGAAAATGCAACCCGGGCCTTCGCTGTGGCAGCCTTCTGAGCTGAGCTGCCTAGCACAATTGTGAAGAATTATTTGGGATCCTGCCCAGCTTAGCTTTCAAATGGCTCCAGCCTCTACTATATCTAACTTCATCCACATGACTCACCTCAAGCAAGAATCCTTCAGCTGAGCCTAAATCTGTACAGACGATATTAAATTGTTTCGAAGCCAAATAAGTTTAAGCTGGCTTGCTCCACAGCAGTGGATATTTGTAATATGAAATTCGTACACTGTAAATATCTCAAAGCTTCTGATTCTTTATATAAGAACAACATAGACTACTTGGGGCAAATGCAAAAATCTGTTATATCCTCAGAATCACCAAAATGTCAATGTTCTTATACAGACTCAGAAAAAGAAAAAAAATAAAGATAGAAAGAATGGCATTCTACCACTTATCAATAATGTTTATGGTATCAATGAGTGATTTCAACTATATTCACAAAAACGGAGAAAATAGAGATTTGAGTTAAACAACTAAATGCTTCAAGACAGCCCAGTCTTTGATTGAGTTAAGATGTCAGCAAATGGAGCTTCCAGCCCTGGAAGAGGACAAAACTGTCCAGCCATGGACTTCAAGGGCCCTCTTACTAGAAATTCCCTCTCCCTAGCTTTTGGATTGCAAGCACAGTGAACTTTACAATGCAAACGAGGACCCACATTACATAGAATCTTGTGCTGTACCGGGGAGCTAACACACAGCAGCTGTGGAAAATACCTGCTACTGTCTCATAAAGTGAATTTAGGAACCAGGTGGAGCATAACCTGGGGTCATAGGACTCCACACAGCAGCAGAGAGCACAACCTCAGCCAGGTCCGGGTTGTCGCATGCTGTCATTTACATATCTCTTCATCTCTTCCTCACATCTCTTCTCTCAGTGGTATCTACTCATCCACCACTACAGTGGTTTGAATGAAAAATGCCCCCCCCATTCAGTGGTGCTGTTTGAGGTGGTTATGAAATGTTTTGGCCATGGAGGCTTGATGGAGGAGGTCTGTCACTGGAGGCAGGCTTCGAGAGTTTATAGCCTTCTCCCACCTCCAATTTGCTTTCTCTACTTTCTTTGAGTGGGTGGAAATGTGATCTCTCCACTTCCTGCTCCGATTGGCTGTCTCCAGCAATGCCCTCCACTACCATGATGGACCAGACCTCTGGAACCATAAGCCAAAATAAACTCTTCCTTATATAAATTGCCTTGATCATGGCATTTTATTACAGCAACAAAAAGTAACTAACATATCCATCATCTCCTCAGATACTGTTGATATTGTGAGTGCACACATACCCTAGTCACAGCTTTTATTAAATGTATTGCCACATGTAATTTAATTTTGCATCCACATATTAAAGTATCATGTATGCTCTATCAGACTGATCTGACTTTGAAGCTTTATTTTGACACTTCCTAGGTTGGAGTGCTTGGATAAATTACTTCATCTCTTTAAACCTATGTTTCCCCATTGATAAAATAGGGATGATACCAGTGTCTATACCATGGGATCACTGAGAATATTCCATGCACAAAGTGTTTCTAGAACATTTACTACACAATAGTATTGGTACTATGTTGTAAATGTTTGTGTTCCCCCCAAAATTCATGTTGAAATTTCATCCTTGTTGTAAGGGTAAGAACTTCAGGTGTTGAATAGGTCTTGAGAGCTCTACTCTCGGGCACAAGAGGAAGCTGGCTCATCACCTTCCACCATGTGAGGACACAACTAGAAATTTCCATGTGGGGCTGGAGAGATGGCCTAGTAGTTAAGAGCACCGACTGCTCTTGCAGAGGACCCAGGTTTGATCCCCAGCACCCACATGGCAGCTAAGAACCATCTGTAACTCCAGTTCCAGGGGAATCTGAGACCCTCTTCTGACCTCCACAGCATTGCACGACATGGGTGCACAAACCTACATCAGTACAGTAGACATTACACTTACACACATACAAAAATAAATAAAATTTAAAAAAAAAAGAAATTTCCATGTATAGAAAATGGGCTCCCAAATTGATTGTGCTGACACAGGCCTGTAATCTCAGCACTTGGGAGGTGGAAGCAGGAGGATCAGGAGTTGAAGGTCTTCCTCTGCTACACAGAAAGTTCAAAGCCAGCCTGAGTTACACATAAGATCTTGTCACAAAATAAAAAGAAAGAAACCAACCAAAAGAGGGAGAGAGTGAGAAGAAGAGAAGGAAAGGAAGGAAGAGGAGAAAAAGGAGGGAAGGAGGAGGGAGGGAGGGAGCGAAGAAGGGAAGGTGGAAGAGAAAGACAAAATGGGCCCTCCCTAATCCAAATCTTTCCCTACCTTGATCTTAGACTTCCAAGCTTTCAGAAGTCTGAGCAGCACATTTCTGTTGTTTATAAATGACCGATCTAAGTTATTTTATTATAGCAGACACATTCTAAGATGAGATATTATATTATTCTTGAGAAACAACATATATATATATATATATATATATATATTCCTTTCCTCTTCCTCCTTCAGGAAGTTATAAGTACTAAATTAACATGGTTTTAAGGCAAAAAGGATCCTTGTTAGCCTAATTCACTTACAGGAATGTTAGTGTGAGCCCCATAAAGATGTGACAACCCCCTGAAGATACATTTTCCCCCTCTCTCCACTTCCAACATTCTCAGGAAAGAACTAATAAGAAACAAGAGTGAGGAGGTGAGCCCCTAAGGACTGAACTGAAGAGAATGTGAGGAGCACAAGAAAGATGCTTCCTTGGGGAGAGAAGAGAAATGGGTCAGAGAAGGAAGCAATCCCTTTGCCCAAGCGACCCCATTTGGATTAGCTGTAGTGAAAGCAACAGGAAAAACGCTACAGACATCTGTCAGTCAGCTCTGCGTTGCTGTGACAAAATAACTGAGGAAATTGCCTTAAAAGAAGTTTGGGTTATGACTTAAGTTCATGGTGATTTGGATCCTTTGCATCTGGGGCTGAGGTGAGACCAAACATCATGGTGAAGAGCACTTGTTGGAGCAGAGCTGCCCTCCTCACGTGACCAGGAAGCAGGAGAAGAGGAAAGTGTATCCTTCAAGGACACACTCCCAATCACCTCCTTCCTCTAACTAGACCCCAGCTCCTAAAGGTTCTACAAACTCCCAATAGCACCACCCACTGAGCAATACAAGAGCCTTGGCAGAACATTCCAGATCCAAATCTAATACCACCCAACCTCTACATCCCCTTGAGGTCTCCAAAGTGTGTTGAAATATGGCATCTAACTCCCACACAGAGGATGTCTTGGGTCTTAGAAGGGCACTTGGCTGACTGACAGCAAGGCTACTTGTGGTGAGGGCTATAAAGGCAATGCCTCTCATGTGGGGAGAGTGTTGCCATGTGGCTTTGTTTTGTCCCATTTTATTTTGGTTTTCTCCAGTCAGTGTAAAATGCAAATCAAAAATGGTCATTTCCAGACCTCAAGCTTAATTTGAAGGGAGACAAGGAAGCTTTCTCATTGTCATCTGCCCCAGTGAAGGCAGACGTTCCTGAGCAGCCTTGTCTGTGACACGAAAGGCCTCATATTCCTTTGTCCCTTCAAGGCACCAGGCTCCTCATTACCAGCAAAGGGGGGAAGGGAAGGATATTAAATTAGGTTCCTCACACTGGAACGGTCATTTAGGATCAACAACGACGTTCGCCCTTGCTTCATTTGGTTCCCCCCAATGTGTGCTGTCACCTCCTTTTTATAATCAAGAGGGGCAGAACAAAGAAAGATTGGAGGACCTACCTGCCCAAGGTCATGCATGCATATCATCCAAGGTTGTAGCCTACAAACAGTACAATAGGACTCAGAATAGACTGAAAAGACCAACATCTAAATAACCCGCAGGACCCCTCACCCTCTTTTCTGTCAATGCTCTGACTGCCAAAGTCAACACTTCAGTTCCCTTCCAGGAAACTAACCAACCAGCAAGGCACTTTCTGATATAATTGCATTATTTCTCTATTAAAATCTTTTGGCAGCCAGTCATGGTAGTACTTAATTCCAGCACTTGGGAGGCAGAGGCACGCTGATCTCTGTAAAATCAAGCCCAGCCTGGTCTAGATAGGACGTCTAAGATAACTGGGGCTACAGGGAGACTCTGTCTCAAAAAAAAAGAAAAAAAAAACAACCTACGACAAACACATGGCAGCAGCAAGTCTAACCAGTTCCTGGTAGTAAGTCTACCCAGTGCCTGGTAGTAGGTCTACCCAGTGCCTGGTGGTAGGTCTACCCAGTACCTGGGTAGTAGGTCTACCCAGTGCCTGGTAGTAGGTCTACCCAGTGCCTGGTAGTAGGTCTACCCAGTGCCTGGTAGTAGGTCTACCCAGTACCTGGTAGTAGGTCTACCCAGTGCCTGGTAGTAGGTCTACCCAGTGCCTTGTAGTAGATCTACCCAGTGCCTGGCAGTAGGTCTACCCAGTGCCTGGTAGTAGGTCTACCCAGTGCCTTGTAGTAGGTCTACCCAGTACCTGGGTAGTAGGTCTACCCAGTACCTGGGTAGGAGGTCTACCCAGTGCCTAGTACTAGGTCTACCCAGTGCCTGGGTAGTAGGTCTACCCAGTGCCTGGTAGTAGGTCTACCCAGTACCTGGGTAGTAGGTTTACCCATTGCCTAGGTAGTAGGTCTACCCAGTACCTGGGTAGTAGGTCTACCCATTGCCTAGGTAGTAGGTCTACCCAGTGCCTGGTAGTAGGTCTACCCAGTACCTGGGTAGTAGGTTTACCCATTGCCTAGGTAGTAGGTCTACCCAGTACCTGGGTAGTAGGTCTACCCATTGCCTAGGTAGTAGGTCTACCCAGTGCCTGGTAGTAGGTCTACCCAGTACCTGGGTAGTAGGTCTACCCATTGCCTAGGTAGTAGGTCTTCAATGTCCTTCTTCAATAAATGGGCCCACAGCTCTCTGAAGAAATAACTGATACCAGAGCTAAAGCCAGGAAAACATCATTTGAGTCTAGAGCATCTTGTAATTTCAGAAACTAAAGGAAGAACTCAAAACACACACTACACATAAAGGCATTTGCACACTTACAATGACAGGAGTATGTCCACACAGCCCTGGAGACAGCCTAAGGGAATTTCCCATTGTCAGAGCAATTAGAGAGATAAAGCAAATAATAACAATAGTGTTAAAACCCAAAAAATTCCCAAAGAATTAAATCCACGAGTCTATGCTGGGGTATAAATGAACGAGTACCTAACTAAGTGGGGGGAAAGGGATAAGTCTTTCTTACAGGAGAATTCCTGATAATAAATGTAAAAAGATTGAGAAAATGGGAAATCACTGTTAGAACAGTACTGACTGCTGCAGGCAAGTCCTACTGATGAATATTAAAATCAGAAGATGAAATGATAAAAAGAAACAAGGTGTTTGCATAACCTCAAATGATCTCCTCTATAACAGTTATTAATGACTGTGGAGGCTTTAACATATGTCCAGCAATTCTTTGATATTTCTCTCTGTAGGAAGTGGAGCTTAATTCCCCTCCCTTAGTGTGGTCTTACTGACTTGCTTCTAAAGGATGACATATGAAAAGGAAAAAGATCAACAATGTAGAGAAATCTGACAACCAAGTAGTCAAGGTTAACCTCACATAGCAAATGCCCATCTTATGCTTCCCTAATACAGTCTACAGAAAGAGCTCTTGGCCTCCTGTGAAGGTTCATCTTGTCAACTTAACCAAACTTGGAATCACCTAGGAGGCACACCTCTGAGTGTGCCCATGAGGGGATTTCAAGAGTGGTTTAACTGACCATAGAAGACCCACCCTTAACGTGGGTGGCACCATCCCATGGACTGGGGCTTGGGATTGAAGAAAAGGAGGAAAAAGAGACAGACTCTTGAGCCGCAATTCCCCTTTCTCAGCTTCACGATGTGAGCAAGTGCCATCCTGTTCCTGCTGCCACAGCTTCCAGCCATGTTTTCTAGACTGAAACACACACACACACACACACACACACACACACACACACACACACACACACTAGAAAAGAGAGAAATGAGCCGAGCTTCCTGACTGCAGTTGCAATTGGAAGCAGCCACGTCACACTCCTCTTCCACAGCTAGAGCCTCTCCTGCCGCCACACCTTTCCCACCATGAAGGAATGTACCCCCAAACTGTAAGCCAAAAGAAATCCTTCTTCATTTACATGGCTTTTGTCGGGTATTTTGTCACAGCAGTGAAAAAAGTAACTACCATACTTCCAAAGTTCTACAGTCTTATTCAGATTTCACACAGTAGTATTAGAACAGCATAAGAGAGATATCCTGTAGTGACCCACATTCATAGAAAGAGTCAAGTCAAGGACAAGGATGGAGAGACTAACACAATGTTAGCTCTGTTCCCAAAACAAACAAAATCCAGTGTCTAGACAACAGGTGCATCAGGAGACACACACAAGGCCCCCAACACGGGCTCTTCTGCTTCTCTCACCAGCAACCACTATCTCCTCCTCCAGCCTGACTCTGGGTGCCGTGAGCCTGATCCAGGTGCCCCTGCTGCCCTCTGTCCTACTCTCTCCTGACCTTCTGCACGGATAGCCTTCTCCCATTTGTTCTGCATAAATAATCATTTATATGGTAAGTATCTTTGTAAGGCTCGAGTTAAGAATCTGCCTCAATGAGTCCTTTTCTGACGATCTCCATATCCCAGTGACCTCCTGCGTCCTCCCCCTCCTTTCCTCCATGACACTAGCAATCCCATCCCCTCAAGTGGTTGGCCTCTATCACATTCTAGTGCATTTCTTTAAGTCGACTTATATATAGACTCAGAGCTCAGTGCATGCTGTATCCATACTGAATAAATGAATAAACTGACAAGTGAATTAGTGAATGAATGAGTAATGAACAAGCCCACAGTAGAGGAATCTATAAGCTAGAAATAAAAGAAAATTAAAATTTCTCAGCTCCATGTTTGAGGGAAACTTGTTCAAAAAATTTCAAAGGCTTTATAAGGCATGTAAGTCAATTGTAAAAGCTCAAGGAAAGCTCAGCAAAGAATGTATAAACAGCCAAGGCCTAAGTAAAACTCAGGAAAGGTCCGGGCCCTGGGGCTCACCACTGGACTCTTCTTCCTGGTCACTCAAGCAATAAAATTCATATACTCTCATGGAGACCCACAAGGGCCCTCCTTTAAATTTGCAGTCTTTAATGCAGGCAAATCCATCCCTTGGAGTATTGTAAAATTCAAAATTCCCAATCAATTTAATTACTTCCCAGCATCCTTACAGTCAAAACTGTTCTATGAGGGAAGGAGAGATGGCTCAGCTGTTAAGTAAGAGCACTGGCTGCTCTTCCAGAGGATCCAGGTTCGTTCCCAGCACCCACATGGCAGCTAACAACCATACATAGCTCTAGTTCCAGGGGATCTGACGTCCTCTTCTTGCCTTCACAAACATTGCACGTACTTTCACACACACAGGCAAAAACTCATATGCACAAAATGAATCACAAGAATTTTTTAACTTTTCTATGCTACTGTCCAACAACGTCTTTGGTGACTTTTATTCACTGCATTTATCTAGGTATATTTTTATGAATCTGTGCTCCTTACTATGGTGGAAGTAGTCAGCCATAACTTCATTTATTGTAGAAATGCACACGTTCATTTGAATTTTGGTGTAGGTGGCTTGAGTTGCCTATTCACAAGTAACCTCCACAAACAAAATTATATGAGCTATACTTCTCATTAGGGACACATGGATAGTGCCTTATGCTAAGCAAGGCTTCTCTACACATTGTGACCCTGGACTGGAAAGATCTATTGACCTATCATCACCAAATTAATCCATTAAGCACTTTCCCCTGGATACATTAAAATCACAGTGCTCAAACTGTGGTGGGCCCACAAGTCTTAGGCTAGTGTTCCTAATCAGAGGACAAACAATCTAGGAAGGAGACCACAGTTATCCCTTTAAAAAAATGACCAACACTGGAGGCTGGAGAGATGGCTCAGTGATTAACAGCACTGGCTGCTCTTCCAGAGGACCCAGGTTCAATTCCAGCACCCATGTGATGGCTAACAATCATTTGTAACTCTAGTTCCAGGGGATCCAGGGAGTCCAATGGCCTCTTCTGACCTCCAAGGGCATTGTACAACAAGGGTACGCCCACCTACATGCAGGCAATACACACACACACACACACACACACACACACACACATATACAATTAAGCTGGGTGTACTAGCACACTCCTTTAATTCCAGCACTCAGGAGGCAGAGGCAGGCAGATCTTTGTGAGTTCAAGGCCAGCCTGGGCTACATAGTGATTTCCAGGACAGCTGGGGCTACAGGAAGACCCTATCTCCAAAAAAAAAAAAAAAAGACAAAAAATAAATAAAAATTTTTTAAAGATGATAAACACTGAAAAAATATGGTTGGAGCTCAGCCTCAAGGATCCCCATCCTTCAGGAGTTTTTTATAACCTGTTTGATCTTCAAGAACATTCTTTAACAGGTACTCTATTAATTCTTTGACATTTCATATAATTCCCTCTCTTTAAAATCCATTACTGTGGGGTTAATGATTTTTCAGAAGACTTGTGTTGCCTTGATTTTGTGTGTTTCTTATATTTTTGCATTGAGGTTTTTGCACCTGGGATTACATTGTTGGCTCGATTTTTTTTAATTAACCTATTCTTTCTGTTGAAGATTTTTTATAACTTTTATTTTATTTATTTCTGTATGTGTATGAATGTACTGTCTGCATGCAAGTCTGTGCACCCGTGTCGTGCAATGCCATGGAGGTCAGAAGAGGGTGTCGGACTCCCCTAGAGCTGGAGTTCTTCTGGAATTGGAGTCCCAGATGGTTCTCGGCCACCATGTGGGTGCTGGGGATCGAACCCGGGTCCTCTGTAAGAGCGGTCAGCGCTCTTAACCGCTAGGCCATCTCTCCAGCCCCCTTTCTGTTGACGATTTTAAATGCTCTAGTCTAATAGATGGTAGTAAAGTTGAAGTATCATACCTCCCCTCTGATCTGGGGTAGTAATTGGAGTACCCAGACTCAGCCCATACTTGTTACTAGCCATGAGGTCCAGCATCACTCCAAGAGCAGAACGATAACTATGAAAGCAGCCTCACTATCCGAACAGAGTAACAGGTAAGAGCAAGTATCCCTTGACTCTTGGATTTGCTTTTGGAGAATAAAAGAGCAAGGCTAGCAATGCTGTAGAGCAGGTTAAGGGCAGGAATGGAGGGAATACAAGTTGGGTGAAGCTAGAAACTAGTAGTATAGTAATGAAATAATAGAGAGGCAGCTACAAGGGGAAGGGCAGAAATTATACAATAACTGGAGCTTAAAGATTATGAAAGTCATAGAAAACTATAATTAAGAAGTATAGAGAAGAGCCTGGAGAGATGGCTCAGCAATTAAGAGCAGTTGCTGCTCTTGCATAGAACCTGGTTCAGTTCCTAGTACTCACATGCTGGCTCACAACTGTCTGTAAACTGCAGTTCCAGGGGATCTGGCACCCTCTTCTGGTCTCTGCAGGCACCAGGCATGCACAACGTGTACATGCATCCATGCAGGCAGGCATGCGCTAGTGCGCGCACATGCGCACACACACACGTAAAATTTTAAAAATGAAATAAATCTTTTCTTTAAAAAGTAGTATATAGAGGAAGGGATAGGGAGGCAGGAAAAGAAAAAAATGAAGAAGGCATGAGAGGAAAGTCGAGCTGTAAAATATAGAATATTTTATTATCAGTTAAATCCTCCCCTTGCTTGTAGTGTCTAAGACAGCCCCTCCCTTCTTCGGGAGGTCTTGTGTGGTTAACTGCCGGTGAAGGAGCAGTCGGCCCGCAGCTCGCACCTATTCAGCCAGGTTTGTCAGTGTCTCGGGGATCAAATAGATTGCCTAGGAGTTTCCCAGGCTTTGGCATGGAGTGTCACTTCAGAGTACTTGCCACCTGGCCAGCTGCTGTTCTCCTAATGTGCTGAGTGGTCCTGCTGTCTGTCCCTGATTGGATTTCAGACCCCAGGTCACGTCCCCAGGACCCCAGTTTCCTTGCACTCATGGTTTGTTCACTTGGTTCTACGAGTATCTAGGTCTCATATTTTCAGTAGGGGATTGGAAAAGTTGTCATGTGGCATTTTCTACACTTCCCAGCCAAGTGGTTTGAGTGTGTGGTTTCTCTCAGGATTAACTTCTTCCTTGGCCCAGCGTAACAGGTAGGGACAAGAACACGGGCAGCAGATGAATTCTCTGTGTTGTCTTCAAGCAGCTTGTTGGCCTGTCATCCAAATTTTGTTTTTTACTGTTTCTTCTTCTGGAAAGGTTTGGTTTCCCTTTTGCTAATGAATCGAGCGTGGTGAAAGGGTGGCTTATCGTCTTCCCTTGCCCTTATGCTCAGCTCTCTACAGTACAGTCTGTTACCTTCCTTCAGTAGTCCTGTACTTTTTCTAGTCTTTCCCACTCTGTTCTCTGCAATCCTCCCTTGTCTTTCCACACTTCTGACCTCTTTTATTTAATTGAACTTTTTTTTAATTTATTTTTATTAATTTTATTTATTTCTGTATGTGTATGAATGTACTGTCTGCATGCAAGTCTGTGCACCCGTGTCGTGCAATGCCGTGGAGGTCAGAAGAGGCTGTCGGATTCCCCTGGAACTGGAGTTCTCCTGGAATTGGAGTTTCAGACGGCTCTCGGCCGCCATGTGGGTGCTGGGGATCAAACCTGGGTCCTCTGCAAGAGCGTCGCGCTCCTAACTGCTAGGCCATCTCTCCAGCCCTATTTAATTGAACTTTTACAAACTTCGTGTAACATATTTAATCATATTTAGACACTCCTCCCCAATCTGTACCCCTCTTATACAGACCATGCCCCACCCCCACCCCTGCTGCTAGGTTTCCTGAATCTTCTGATCTCAGGGAAAAGTCTTCTTCCAAATCCATGGAGACAGAAGAATGCTACTTGCCCTCTTTTCCATGTCTCAGAAGTTATTCTTTTCTCTTGAGGGATGTTTTATTACTGATTGAACTTCATCATCATTCATTGGTCTATTTGGGTCTACTGTCTTCGTGACCTAATTTTAGTAGGTTGTAGCCATCAGAAATGCATAATAAGAAAGAGGCACTGTGAGATGACACTGTAGAGGACAATTAGGAAGCACAGGTAAGGTGTGAAGAAGAAAAGGGAGACAAGAAGCCTTCGAAGCAACCAAGAAATACCATGCAGGCTGGAGAGATGGCTCAGCAGTTAAGAGCACTGATTGTTCTTGCAGAGGACCCAGGGTCAATTCCCAGCACCTACATGGCAGCTAACAACCATCCATAACTCCAGTTCCAGGGAATCTGACACCCTTTTCTGAAAAATCAAATATTTAAAAATGATTTTAAACATGTAAAGGGCTGGGGCAACATTTCAGTTAGTAAAGTGCTTATCTAGCAAGCATGAGGACCTGAATTCCACCCATAAGACCCATACACAAACAGCAGGCACGGTGGCAAGCACCTGCAATCCTAGGGCTAGCCTAGCCTACTTGGTGAGCTCCAAGCTAGTGGGAGGCCCTGTCTCAAAAACAAAATGGATGAACCTGGGGAACAATAACTGAGGTTGTCTTCTGGCTTCCACATGTCTGTACACACACACACACGTACCTTCACTCACACAAGCATACATGAATACACACAGAAACATACACATATTTTATAAACTATAAACTACTGAGAATAGTGCCTAGCCCCCAGGCAACAGCAGCTTAAATGTTGTCATTGGTGTTGATATTGTTCTTATGCAAAAAAAAAAAAAAAAAAAAAAAAAAAAAAAAAAAACCAACACTAGTGGCCTTCGGGGGGAACTAAATCCCTTCAGAAGACACTCTGGCGGAGAATGGAGACATTAGCTCAGAGGAATACATTACAGTAAGACATTTTGTATTTACCATTAGGATATGAGGTCTCCCATTCATCTCCCCTGTTGCCTAAAAATGTATTTCCCTGGCTACCTTCAAGTTCCCAGGCCTCCTGACACACCCACACTTACATTCCTAACCCTACTTTATTTGAATGCAAATGAAATTTCTTTGGGGATACTTACTGATTGAAAGGGGATTTTAAAAATCACTTTTTAAGCAGAGAAACACTGTTGAAAATGCACTGAGAGAGCCAGAAGCTTCCAAGAGAGACACTTTCCAGAGGGCATTGCTCTGAATATTATATAATCTGGCCATCTACGGATGAAAATAAATCCCAGGCACATTTGCCTCTTACCCTTCCTCAGACAAGGGCATTGCCAAAGCTCTCAGCCACCATTCTCCATCTTCAGAGTAAAGATTAAAGTATAAACATCACTCCAATAGGAATTGTTCATGTTGTGGAGTTGTTCTTGTTTAAAAGAAGAAGGAACGAGGGAAAATGAATAAATACAGAAAAAAGAGGATGCCTACTTGGAAGCTATTACACATTATTAAATCGGAGAGGAGGAGGGGTAGAATCTGAACCCTGAAGGCAAAGGAGTCAGAAATCAGGAGTGCTGGTCCTTGTTTGTCTCCACAACTGGACCTAGAACGAATTTCTGTATCTTCATATGCCTTGGTTTACCCTGGAATATAACAAAGCTTCCCCAGTGTCTGGGCAGTTTTAGTCTCTGGTTTTGATCTTTTGATCTGAGGACCACAATGATGGACATGGCAATAATCAGTGCTGATGTGCTATCGTGATCAAGGTGCTCAGAGACGCCCGGCCATTCTTCATGGCTCTGTCTGCACTGCACTGTGCAGTGTACCATTGTTAGCGTCTGTTGGCCCTGAGGTATTTATTATCAAAAACAGACACTTCTTGAAAAAATTTATGGTAGCTATTTTAGAGGGTTTCAAAATGAACTCTTTCTCTCACATAGCTAGTATTAAAAGGAAATAATGAAGTTTGAGGTGGCTTTTGTCTTAAGTGTGATATCCACAGTTCAAGGTAAATATGTATTCATCATCTGATGGACAGCCAAGCTTTCTAGGCCTGTATAGTCTTTTCCTGTGTCTGGCCTCTGCCTTCCTAGTCTTTCACAGGGAGGTTTTGAATGTCCCTCATTTCCAGATGCAGTTCCATTTAATTCCTAAGCTAGCTCTGTTTAGGGCCAAAAGTATAGCAATCATCTCAGCCTATACTGGGCATGCTCCTGTCTCATCAGACTTACCCCAGACCCAGTCCTGACTGCTGGCTTCACACTTTGACCCCAAATTCCACTGCTGTTCATTAATCAGACTCTGTTCTCCAGTTACCAAAATGCCCATGGTGGGAGCTTTATTCGGGTCATATATTGTATCTAGTCTCCCTGCCCAACTTCCATCGAAGCAATGCACAAGCCTTGTCATTTGCTGCAGTTGCCTGGTTTTCCAGGGACAGACTTAACAATGAACATTTCACCAACTACAATAGAGGACTTTTAACTGACAACCATGGGGCTTGTCCACATCTCAAAATTCTGTCAACATTCTAGAACTTTCTCAAGGCTCTAGAGAAAGAGGAAAGAGGAACCCTTAAATAATTAACTTTACTACCACCTTGGTAAGATAGAAAGTCTAATCAGATTACATTAGAGAAAATAGCCAGGCATAGGGGTACATGCCTTTAATCCCAGCACTCGGGAAGCAGATCTCTGTGAGTTCAAGGCAAGCCTAGTCTACATAGTGAGTTCCAGGCCATCTGGGGCTACAAGGAGAACTTGTCTACAAAAGAGACCCAAGAAAATCATATTAGAGAAAACAGACATTATATATACACAGAATTTGAGTTGATCAAACATTTTTCAGAATCCATTCTCTTAGGACCTTCCTGGTCTCCTCCTTGGCTAGTATTCTGCTACCAGACATGGACTGAGCTCCCAGGCATACGCCCATGTCTGATGGCTCAGTAGCTGATCCTACACCACCTGTGCTACCCATTTTGGTATGGACAGCATAAACCTTTACCTACTTGACTTTCTTCTAAAAGTCTAGGAGAGTTTTTGTTAACCAATGGATATACACACAGACCCAAGAAAATACAATTTGGTGATAGAGGGTTCACTGACCCCTCACAGGCCAATAAAGGGCCCAGATTTCACACCCTTACCTTTGATACATATGGTTCCATGTACACTGAGTTCATCTTCCCTCCCTGAAAACTAAAAGAGGTGTGGGCACCCCAGTCACCAGCTAGATGGTGGCCAGAAGTACTGCCAGGCATCCATTAGGGTTGACAGCCTCTTCTGGGCATAATTCTCATGCATACATGAATAGAACTTGTGGCTATATTTTATTACTTATTAAAGAAAGTACCCTAATTATGCAATAATCTACTAGCAATAAGCTTCAATAGAGAGGGGCACCATTCATCTAGAATCCCAAGTGAGGATGTCAGTAGGACAGTGGGAACAGAGGCCAGCCTAGCTCATCATGTACTGTTCCAAGGCTTACACAAATTTGGGGGGTGGGGGGAGTCTCTCAGGGCTAAGCCACTGACTATGGTTTTTGTCGTGTGGATCCTGGGTTCTAGGAAAACAAATGCAGCCTCAAACCACTGAGATATAAAATAGGTTGTACCCAGTTTGACCAGAAATCATGAAAGTCAAATGCCCCCGCTTTGTTCTCAGTGAGAGTTCTGCAGTGTGGCAGAAGGAAGACATGCAGGGAACAATGGTATTTTACCTTCTTCCCTCCCTCACTTGTGTCCTATGCATGAGCTGCTACCCAGCCAGAGCTGAGACTGCAGTGAGAGGGGATTGGAAGCAGTTTCTTCATGTAATTATTTATATATTTAATTATTTACCTATATATCATACTGATAATATACAATCAATGCTAGTAAGACCATTTGGATTTGTAGAATAAATTGCTTCCTTTTTGAATTTTGTAACATTTTAAAAAATATTCATTTATTTATTTTGTGTGTGAGTGTATTTCCTGCATGTATGTAAGTGCACCTATGTTGTGCAATACATGTGGAGGTCAGAAGAGGACATCCCTTGGATCCTTTGGCAATGGAGTTACAGACAGTTGTTAGCCACTGTGTAGGTCCTGGGATTCAAACCTGAGTCCTCTGCAAGAGCAGCTAGTGTTCTTAACCTTTCAGCCATCTCTCCAGCCCATGAATTTTATGACATTTATTTATTATTTATTTATTTATTTATTTATTTATTTATTTATGAGGTCTCCGGATCCTGCATGCCCTGGTGCACGTGGGGAGGACAGTTTATGGGAATCCATTCCCTCCTTTTGCCATGTAAGTTACAGATCGAATTCAGGTCATCAGGCTTTAGATCAAGTTCCATCACCAGTAGGTCATCTTGCTACTGCAATCACTCCTATTTTTAAAATCTTCCAGATTCCTGGAACCTCCCACCTGGGTTCCAGAGAGCACCATGGCATGGGCATAGCACAGCACCCCTGTAAGGCAGAACTGCCTTGGAGCTCTGGGGCCCTACACCTGCCCCTGAAACCTCCCACCTCAGGTTCCAGAGAGCACCTTGGCATGGATGCACCTAGACAGGAGTGCAGTGGATCAACAGAGTACCAGCAGGCCAAAGGAGCAAACCCCAAGCTGATGTTGCTGTGGTGCAGACTAGCAGGCACAGTGTTAGTGAATCTAGTCTGTGCAGCCAACATTTTGACACCAGAATCCAAACACACACACACACACACACACACACACACACACACACACACAAATCCACATACCAAAGACACAATGAAAAAACAACACAGGAAAAGGTTATAATAAATCCACACCAAACTCTTCCAGTCCAACAGAAGATTCCCACAAAGAGAACTCCCTGGAAGAAAACCAAGACACAGACCTTAGAAGAACAACTGTAGACATAGTCAAGGAAATCAAAGAATATAAAGAACAAATCAGAGAACTAAGGAGAGAAAATGCAAAACTCAGGAAGGACTTAGAAGGAAAGAATGATAAACACTGGAAAGAACTAGAGGGAGAGAATGACAAACTCCAAAAAGAACTAGATGAAGAGAAATGCAAACTCCAAAAAGAATTAGGGGAGGAGAAACACAAAAGAACTAGAGGGAAACAAGGACAAACTCTGGAAGGAAGTGGAAACACTGAAAAGATCCCAGGCTGAAATGAAAAAAGAAAGAGACTAGTGAAGCAAGGAGTTACAAGTAGAGAATGATAAGTTCCAAAAGGAAATGGAAATACTAAAGAAATCACAGGAAGAAATGACAAAGGAAATGGAACATTCATCCATCAACAGGAAAGGATGGAAGAAAGCCTCAGAAGCAGAATGGATGAAGCAGAAAATAGAATATCAGACCTGTGGGATAACACAGAACTTCTAAAATGCTCAAATAAGGACTACGAAAAATTAAAAAAAAAAAAAAAAGAAAACACTAGTGGGATAACCAGGAAATGTATGATACTATGAAAAAATCTCCACATCATAGGGATACAGGAAGGAGAAGAATCCCAAGACAATGAAATTTATCAGATCTTCAACTCAGTATAATAGAAGAAAATTTTCCCAAACTGAAAAAAGACAAACCTATACAAATACAAGAAGCACATAGAATGCCAAATAGACAAGACTAGTAAAGAAACTCCCCATGCGATATCATAGTTAAAACGTTAGATGCTCAAAATGAAGACAAAATACTGAAAGCTACAAGAGAAAAAAAACAAATTACATAGGAGAAACCCATCAGAATTACAGCTGACTTCTCAGTGCAAACGATGAAAGCCAGAAGAACATGGAGCAAAGAATTCCCAGTGCTAAATGACTTTAGATGCCAACCCAGATTACTATATCCAGCAAAAATGTCAATTATACTTGAAGAAGAAAAGTAAATCCTTCATGACATAAACAAGATGAAATAATACATGTCAAAGAAACCAACACTTCAAACAAAGCAATTCAAACAACAGGGAAAGGAACAACTATCCATAACCAACTAAAGAGAGAAACTAATAAAAGCATAAGATGATAAATACAAACCTAGACCAAGAATGCAAATGAAGAATAAGTTGAAAGGAAGCAACACACCTCTCTCAATAATGACCTTAAATATTAATGGTCTAAACTCCCCAATGAAAAGACATAGACTGGGAGAATGGATTAGGAAACAGAATCCATCTATATGCTGCCTACAAGAAACCTGTCTGACCCTCAAAGATAGACATCAATTCAAAGTGAAAGGATGGAAAAAAATGCTACCAAAAAGCAAATAGAAGTTGCTATTCTAATATCATACAAAATAGAACTCAGAGTAAAGTCAATCAGAAGAGACAAAGAGGGCCATTACATCATTATCAAAGGAACAATTAAACAGGAAGACTTCATAATCCTAAATGTTTATGCACCAAATGCAGGTGCACCAAACTATATAAACACAATTCTGCAGGTCCTCAAGACACAGATTGATCCCAACACACTAATAGTGGAGAACTTCAATACCCCACTGAGTCCCTTGGATAGATCAACTGAACAAAAAATAAATAGACATTGGAACTGAACAATTCAATACAACAAATGGACCTCACAGACATCTACCAAATATTCCATCCAAACATCAGAGAATATACTTTCTTTCTTTTTTTTTTTTTTTTTTTTTTTTTGTCTTTTTGAGAGAGGGTCTCCCTATAGCTCCAGCTGTCCTGGAACTCACTCTGTAGACCAGGCTGGCCTTGAACTCACAAAGACCCGCCTGCTTCTGCCTCCCAAGTGCTAGGATTAAAAGCATGCACCACCACGCCCGGCTCAAGAGAATATACTTTCTACTCAGCACCCCACAGAACATTCTCCAAAATCAACCACATATTGGGACACAAAAGAAACCTCAACAAATATAAAAGGATTGAAATAATTTCAAGCATTCTATCAGGCCACAGTGCAATAAAGCTCAATATTAACACCAGAATAAGCCCATCTAGCTACAAGAACACATGGAGACTAAACAACACAATCCTGAATAATGAATGGGTCAGGGAAGAAATAAAGTATGAAATAAAAGTATTAATGGAACTAAACAAAAAAGACAGTACAACACAACAAAACCTGTAGGATACTTTAAAAGCAGTCCTAAGAGGGAAATTTATAACCCTAAGTGCCCACATTAAAAAAAACATACAGGGAACAAATAAATGATCTAACACTACAGCTAAAAACACTTTAGAGGCAGCAATAAATGGACCCTAAACCCAACAGGCAGGAAGAAATGACAAAAATCAGAACAGAAATCAATGAAATAGAAAAAAAATACAAAAAAAAATCAATGAATCCAAAATCTGCTTCTTTGAAAAGATAGACAAGATAGACAGAACTCTAGCCCAGTTAACCAAAGGAAAGAAAGAGCAACACCAAAGTAATAGCATTCGTGATGAAAAGGGAAACATCACAACAGATAAAGAAAAGATCCAGACAATCATACAAGAATACTTCAAAAATCTATACTGTTTGAAAACCTAAGAGAAATGGATTAATATCTGAAATCCTGGGAACCAAGAAAGCTTAATGAAGATGAGGTTGACAGTTTAAGCATACCCATAACATTTGAGGAAATTGAAGAAATAATAAAAAAAACCCTCCCAACTAAAAAAAGCCCAGGCCCAGATGGATTCACAGTAGAATTCTATAAAACAGTTAAAGAGGTCTTACAACCATTACTACTCAAACTATTCAGAAGGATACAGAGGGAAATCTCCCAAGCTCCTTCTGTGAAGCTAGCATCACTCTAATACCAAAACAAGGCAAAGACACAACCAAAAAAAAAAAAAACCTATAGAGCCATTCCCTAGTGAACACAGATGCAAAATTCTCAACAAAAATACTTGCAAAACAGCATACCAGACCCACATTCAAAAGATCATCCATCATGATCAAGTTTGGATTCATACCAGAGTGCAGGGATGGTTCAACATATGTAAAGCAATAACAATATCATAAAACACTAAATGGACTGAAAGACAAAAATCATACAATCAGCTCAATTGATGCAGAGAAAGCCTTTGACAATATCCAGCATCCCTTCATGTTTAAAGTTTTAGAGGGAATTGAACTGAAGGGAACATTCCTAAATATAATCAATGGCCATATACAACAAACCCACATCCTAAATGGAGAAAAATTAGAACCATTCTCCTTAAAGGCGGGAACCCAGCAAGGCTGCCCCCTATCACCACTCATCTTCAATATAGTGCTTGAAAGTCTTGCTAGGGCAATAAGGCAAGAAAGGGAAATAAAAGGAGTACTAATTGGAAAAGAGGAAGTAAAACTATCCCTGTTTGCAGATGAAATAATAGTTTACCTAAGGGATGATAAAAATTCTACCAGAAAACTCCTAAAAACAATTCAGAGTTTCAGTAAAGTGGCAAGATTCAAAATTAATCTAGAAAAATCAGTAGCCTTTCTTTACACCAACAACAAGAAATTGGACAAGGAATACAAGGAGACCTTTCCACTCATGATAGCCTCAAAAGAAAAAAAAAAAAAAAAAAAACCTGGGAAACTAACCAAAGACACCAAAGATCTCTACAACAAAAATTTTAAACCCCTACAGAAGGAGACTAAAGATGACATCAAAAGATAAAAAAACTGGGTGAGAGATGGCCTAGCAGTTAGACTCTTGCAGAGGACCTGGATTCAATCCCCAACACCACATGGTGGCTGAGAACTGTCCTTTAACTCCAGTTCCAGGGGAATCCGAAACCCTCTTCTGACCTCCAGCACAACATGCACAAATCATGCAGCAATAATAATAAAAAATACACATAAAATAAATAAATAAATAAATAAATAAATAAATGATTGAAAAACCTCCACGTGCTCATGGATTAAATTAATATAGTAAAATGTCCATTCTATCCAAATTAATATAAAGATTCAATGGAATCCCAATTAAAATCCTCATGAGTTTCTTCACAGACTTAGAAAAAAATCCTTAAATTCATATGGAAAGACAAAAGAACCTGAATAGCTAAAGCAGCCCTGAGTGAAAAATGCAATATGGGGGGAGATCACCTTACCAGACTTCAAGTTATACTACAGGGCTACAGTGTTAAAGACAGCCTGGCAAAATTGAAGATCCAAACTTGAACTCATACAATTTCAGCCACCACATATTCAATAAAGGGGCTAAAAAGCTCATTGGAGAAAAGATAGCATCTTCAGCAAATGGTGTTTGCAAAACTGGATCACCATATGTAGAACAAAATTAAACCCTTGCCTCTCACCCTATACAAAAATCAACTCCAAATGGATCAAAGACCTCAACATGAAATCCAAGACTTTGAAGGTTATAGAAGAAAAAGTTGGTAGCAGTCTACAAGATGTAAGAGTAGGAAAAGACTTTCTAAATCAAACAGCATCTACGCAGGATATAAGGTCAACAGCTGACATGTGGGAACTCATCAAACTCAAAAGCCTCTGTACAGCGAAAGAAATAATCATTGAAGCCTGGCGTTGTGGTGCATACCTTTAATTCTAGCACTAGGGAGGCAGAGGCAGGTGTATCTCTGTGAGTTCAAGGCCTGCCTGGTCTACAAAGTGAGCTCCAGGCTAGCTGGGACTAAAAGGAGACCCTGTCTCAAAAAGATGAAAAAAAAAAAAAAAGAAAGAAAGAAAGAAAAGAAAAGAAATAATCATTGAAGTGAAGAGAAAACCAACAGAGTGGGAGGAAATCTTCACCAGTGATACATCTGACAGAGCATTAACATCCAGAATATATAAACTACTCAAAAAACAAAGAAGTAAGAAAACAAATGACTTACTCAAAAGATGATGTAAAGAGCTGAACAGAGACTTCACCAGTGAGGAAGTAAAGATGGCTGAGAAACATCTTAAAAAGTGTTCAACATTAGCTGGGTATGGCGGCACACACCTTTAATCCTAGCACTTGAGAGGCAGAGGCAGGCGGATCTTTATGAGTTCAAGGCTAGCCTGGTCTACAGAGTGAGTTCCAGGACAGCTGGGGCTACAGGGAGACCCTGTCTCGAAAAGACCAAAAAAAAAAAAAAAAAAAAGTTCAACATCGTTAATAATTAAGGAAATGCAAATGAAAACCACTCTAAGATATCAGCTCACTCCAATAAGACTGGCTAAGATCAAGAAAAACAAAACACCAAATGTCTGAAGGATTGTGGGGAGGGGGCACTCATAAGACCGTGCTGTGGAAATGCAAACTCGACTACACCACTGGTGAAAGCAGTGTGTGAGAACACTTAAAGACTCAAAATGGAGTTCATAGGGCCACCTCTGACCCAGACCATACACTACGTCTGGGTATGATAACTCCACAAGACTCTATCCGTGATATGCTGGCAGAAGACTACAACATGCCCACGCCATAGCATACTATTTTACTGCAGAACTCTTCACAATAGGCAAAGAGCCTGGAACCAATGCCAAATGCCCCTCAACTGATGATTGACTGGATAACACAAAAGGTATGTTGACAGTCTCATTCACAATGGAGTTCTATAGCTGGCTAGAAAGAATAAGCCAACTCAGAGCTTTTGCAGGTAATGGATGGAAACTTGAAGCCATTATGCCTAAGTGAAGTACACAGTGCCCCAAAAAACAAATGGAAAATGGTTTCACTCATTTGTGAATGCGCTAGTACCAAATAGCCCAATTGAAAGAAAAGCTAGGCAATGTTATTGTTATATTTCTTTCCAGCTGAAAGCAACTGTGATGTCATAATGGTGAATCTCTTAATGGCCCTAGATTACTTACCACTTATTTTCAGACATGGTAATTAATGTATAGTGGACAGAAGGTACATATTCATATTATAGAGTAATTTAAAATTAAAGGGAAAAATGTGAACTCCTAAACTATTATTGGAGTAATGTTACAGTTTATTCACTGGAGGACATAATTCTGGTACATATATGATGTATATATAGGCATACTTTGGAGCAATACAATTTGGGGGGGGAACCACAACCATAAGAACTGGATCAAAGAACTGCCTATATAGTTAAATTCTGCCAAACAATAATCTTTGCAGAGAAAAACTTTAAAAAACTGAGAGAGGGGCTTGGAGAGAGTGGCCTGGGGGTTAAGAGAGTGCCACTGCCTCTTTACAGAGGAACCCAGGTTCGATCTCAGCACGACATGTGCAGCTGAGAACCGTCTGAACTCCAATTCCAGGGAGAACTCACCAGTTTCCAGGGGAATCCGCCACCCTCTTCTGACCTCCGAGGCATTGCATGACATGGGTGCACAGACCCATGCAGACAATACACTCAAGATAAACATACAAATAAAAAAAAAAAATATTTAAAAATAAATGAATAAAAAAGACTGAGGACGAATAGTGCCAAGACATGTATGGCAGAATGGGCATCATCTGGGGTGGAATGTAAGGAAGGGAAAGGGAAATTATGCTTTAATTGAACTGAAAAATGATGTCTGAAATACACAAAACAATCAATAAAAGTATTAATATTTTTAAAAAGATCTTTCAGAATGATGACTCCCAAGTTCTGAACACATATTTTATTTCCTTAATAATGATTACTTGTCATGTTTATGCCACATGGCAAGTTGAGTTGAATACATTAGAGGCCCAGTAAGCACCTGAAGGGAGTCACAGTGAATAGAAAAATCCAACATCTGTGAAGAAACGCAGAGAGGTCCGTGGCCTAGAGAAGTCCCTCATCGTTCTAACTGAAATCCATCTTGTACCACTGAGACCAAAGTTTTCTCCTTGCGCCAAAGATAGAAGAGATAATTGTCTCTTTTGTTAAAACCATGCTAAATAGTGAGGTAAACTTATGAACATATTTCTTTTTTTTTTTTTTTATTTTTTATTTATTTCGGTATGTGTATGAATGATACTGTCTGCGTGCGGTGTGTGGACCTCGTGTCGTGCGATGCCGGCGGAGGTCAGAAGGGGTCTCGAGTATTCCCCTGGTGGAACTGGAGTTTCAGACGGTTCTCGGCGCCGCCATGTGGGTGCTGGGGAGTGAACCGGGTCCTCTGTAAGAGCGGTCGCGCTCTTAACCGCAGGTACCGCCATCTCTCCAGCCCCATGAAATAATTTCTTATTCTTTCTTCTCTTGATTAAACAGCTCCGCTTCCTTGAACATTTCCTCAGGGGACATTTCCTTCCTTTAATAATAAGTTTCCTCACACAGGTGCAGACCTTCACTGTTTCTAAGGTGCTCTGGGGTCTGTGAGGTGCTTCCACCTCGTTACCACACTCCCATCCTCACAACAGCACCACAAGGAGGCATTATAGATATTTTCCAAGTGTGCCCGAGCCACCATTCAGAGGTGACAGGGGCGCCTGAGCCATTTTGCTTTTATCCTTTTCTTGAGTTTGTGAAGCCATTTTCTCAATGAGCCAACAACATTTTGAATTTTACTTTTGTTTTGCAAAGCGATGACAAGCTCACCTCATTCAGTACAGTTGCAAGCTTCATGAGCACATTAATTCCTTCACCCAGGTCATCAATATAATTATTGAGCAAACTGTACACTCATCCATGTCTCCAGGACACTATCAGTTTGTATCTTCCCTCAGACTGATGTCCAACCATTGATACCTCCCCTATCCCCTAGCACCATGTCCTGGACAAGAAAAATCAAAATCTTTGCTAAAATTAAGATAGAGCTCACTGGTCTGCTTTGCCTGTAGCAGTTTATGGGAGGACATTAAATGGACCTGGCACTGTTTGCTGTTTACCAAAGCTTCACTGCCCACTGCTTGGAATGTACAAATCATTTCAGATGCGACCCAGTTGATTAGCTACTGATTTATTCCAAGACCTTTCTGGGTATCAACATTAAGCTCACAGAGCTGAGATCCCCGGAGTCGCCCACTCTTTCTTTCAAAACTTGGCACCTCCCTTGTCCTTTGCTATCCTTAGGGGCTTTTCCAATCCTCTGTGATTTGGGGAAAACACTAGCTAATAGTCCCAAGATGAAACTTGAAAATTCATTCAGTATCCTACAGGGCAAGCCATCAGGTCCTGCTGACTCCAACGTATTGGGTTTTTCCAAGTTTTCTAGCTATGCTGTCCCCTCAGCCTTGTCGCCTCCTATTACAACGGGGCCCTATTTCAGGCGACAATTTATAGTGGAGATCACCTTGCTCCTGAGGGAGGGGACTGAAGATGACACAGTAAAAATGTAAAACAAATAAGACAGGAATGCTACCCCTTTCCTCTCTTCTGCTTCACATCCTGGGCACACTGGCATGCATCCAAATCTCCCTTCCTTCTCCTCTTGCGACCATAATGGAAGACTGCTATTCCCAATATCCCTCTGCCTGAGTCATATGATTCGATTTTAACCAATCCAGTGATGGAAGGCATTCAGCCTGAATACAAAGCTCCTTACAGTAGTACTCTTTACCCTCTGCTGACCACCCTGGGCACAGCATGTCAATGAGGAAGAACAATCGTGGAGGTAAGAAGAGTGGGGACCCCACAAGGGGTTCTCAGGAGGGTGCCCAACATACTCTGGACTTGAAGACTGACTTGAAGAAATGTCCCAGCCTGTGACCCCAGCAGCACTTGGGAGACTGAAGCAGGTGAATCTGAGGCCAACTGTGCTAAGACCCTGATGGCCAATTTAATGGGACTTAGAATCACCTGGGAGACCACACCTCTGGGCATGCCTACCCAAGGGTGCCTCCAGAGAAATTTAACAGCAAAGAGAAGCCTTATCCTGAATGAGGGTAGTATCTAGGCCTGGCAACCTAGACTGAGGAAAAGGGGGAGAACTGAGAGCTGAGCACCTGTCTGCTTCCTGAGGGCTGAGGCAGCGTGACCAGCCTCCCCGCGCTCGTGCCGCCACACCTCCCCTGGGCTGTGCCCGCAGGCAGGGAGGCAAGACCAACCCTTTCCTCCCTTGTTTTTTTCCAGGTATTTTAACACGGCAACAAAAAAGTAATTTATATACCCTATTTTAGTATTTTTTTTTTTTTTTTGAGACGGGTCTCCCTGTAGCTCTGGGCTGTCCTGGAACTCACTCTGTAGACCAGGCTGGCCTCGAACTCACAGAGATCTGCGTGCCTCTTGCCTCCCAAGTGCTAGGATTAAAGGTGTGCGCCACCGATGCCCGGCATTTATTTATTTCTGTATGTGTATCAATGTACTGTCTGCTGCAAGTTTGCGCACCCGTGTTGTGCAATGCTGCGGGGGTCAGAAGAGGGTGTCAGATGCCCCCTGGAACTGGAGTTCTCCTGGAATTGGAGTTTCAGACAGTTCTTGGCCGCCATGTGGGTGCTGGGGATCGAACCTGGGTCCTCTGTAAAGAGCGGTCAGTCAGTGCTCTTAACCGCTAGGCCATCTCTCCAGCCCTAATAACCCTATTTTAAAAGCAAAGAACAGATGCATTATGGTGCTGTTAGCCACTTGCTGTTGCGTTACAATGTCTTTTATGTTGATCTAAAATCTTCCTCCCCAGTCTTCTATGACCTGAGTTTTACCCTTTGAGATTAAGCAGGTAATATTTCTCTGTCAATAACAATGTAAGATTTTATGAGTTTGAACATTTTTGAACTAATGAAACATTTAAAACATATTTTTTCTATTTTCTTTTGTTTCCTAGGTGTGTATGTGTGTGTGTGTGTGTGTGTGTTTTACTTAATTCTTGTCAGTCATGTGATCTTACATATTTATGTAAATTGCTATTTCATTTTGAGGAAACCTTGCCAAAGGACTTGAATCCATTATGTGCTCCTTAAAGAGAAAACTGGCAAAATCAGGTTTTAAGTTAAAAAGAATTACAGTGGGTTAGATAACTATATAGAAGTGTGTTTTGCTTGAGAAATTTCTGCAAAGTCATTTATTGTATGGAAAAAATGTAAATACCTGGGTTATCTGACCCAATATTTTTAAATGTTTGTATCTTAACATATACCAATAACCAATTGAAAGGCATGTCCCCCATGCCTCCTGCCCCTCCAACCTCTTTTCCTTTGCTCTCACCTGCTAAGTAGAACTTTACCTCAAACTGAAACCACTCCAGGAAGATGGAAGAGGCTATGAGACTCTGGAAGTAAATGAACATTATGCATCTAGGAATGCTGAAACTTGCAAGATTCCTGAGGAACCCTCTCCAAGGCCCAGGAAGCAGAAAACAGCTGCTGGGGAGAAAACTCTGACCAGCCCAGCTACTGAGAGGAGAGGCTCAGACCTGTTGATCTACCAGCAGGTTGTCCAGAGAGAGCCAGTGATGCAGTCTTTGGGAGCCATCGTCTGTCCTGAGCCATCTCCTGTCCTGAGCCATCTCCTGTCCTGAGCCATCTCCTGTCCTGAACCATCTCCTGTCCTGAGTCATCTCCTGTCCTGAGCCATCTCCTGTCCTGGAGTCATCTCCTGTCCTAAGTCATCTCCTGTCCTGGAGTCATCTCCTGTCCTGAGCCATCTCCTGTCCTGAGCCATCTCCTGTCCTAAGTCATCTCCTGTCCTGGAGTCATCTCCTGTCCTGGAGTCATCTCCTGTCCTGAGCCATCTCCTGTCCTGAGCCATCTCCTGTCCTGAGCCATCTCCTGTCCTGGAGTCATCTCCTGTCCTAAGTCATCTCCTGTCCTGGAGTCATCTCCTGTCCTGGAGTCATCTCCTGTCCTGAGCCATCTTCTGTCCTGAGCCATCTCCTGTCCTGGAGTCATCTCCTGTCCTGGAGTCATCTCCTTCCTGAGCCATCTCCTGTCCTAAGTCATCTCCTGTCCTGGAGTCATCTCCTGTCCTGGAGTCATCTCCCTATCCTGAGCCATCTCCTGTCCTGAGTCATCTCCCTGTCCTGGAGTCATCTCCTGTCCTGGAGTGGGCTTTTCTATGATGCTGCATCTCAGTCATTCCTGCTCTAACCACCCTCTCACCCACACACCTATAAGTCACCCCAATAAAAACTCCTTGGTTCACCAAGTTGGACTTTGATGAAATTACTACTTTGGTCTGTCCTGGGCCCATTCTGGGATGGGTAGACACATGTGACTCCCCAGGAAATGTCTCTCACACAACATCACCTCAGAGAAAAGCAGTCTTTCCCTTCAGACAGATAGTGGCAGTCCATTTAGTGGTGTTCATATGTATATATGTTTAGGGCTGACCGCTGGGATTGGATAACACAGCGTGGGCTCCTCCTATAGAAAATAGATTCTCCCTCTCTCAGAAGTCATCAAAGGCTGTAGGTCTTCATTTGGGGTGGGACCCTATGAAATATCCCTGTTCATGTTGGCATGTCAACTGCTGTTGTCATTGTGTGGGTTTTGTTTAAGGCAGCACATTGCTGAGACTTTAAGGACACAGCTTCCCTGCCATGTCTAGGAGACTTCAAGGCAGGAGTCCTGGTCCTCTGGCTCTTACAACATTTCCACCTCATCTTGATTTGGATAATGTACCACTGCCTCAAATATCTACCTCTAGAGTGACATGGGACATACGGCACACCAAATGTATGGCATGTCAAACATGTGTGAATGTGCGTGTGTGAGTGTGCACGTGTGTGGTGTGTGTGTACATTGCTGTGTAGCCAGGATGACCTTGAACTTCTGATTCTCCTGCTTCCGTCTCCTGAGTGCTGTGATAACAGGCATCCACCACCATGCCCAGTTCAAATCTATTTTAAATAAATTTTATCATCATCTTTTCTCTTTGAGTTTTCTTTTCAAAAATTCAGATACCAACTCCTTCACCTTTGGACACATAAGGCAAAAAATACACCAGAAACAAGAGAAAACTGGCAAAATCAGGTTTTGTGTGTGTGTGTGTGTGTGTGTGTGTGCACATGCACACTCAAATAACCCATATTCTAAACGTGCAAATGAAGCAGAGTGGCATTATCTATTAACAGACAGAAGCTGTGCTTTTTTCAAGTAGCATTTTACTTAAGGTTTCAGAATAATCAGAGAGTTTGGGAGGTGGCACAGTGATTAAGAGCACTGGATGCTCTTACAAGAAGACCCAGGTTTTCAGTTCCCAGCCCCCGCGACACACAAACATGGCAGCTAACAACTGTCTTAATTCCAATTCCAAAGGATCTGCCACCCTCTTCTGATTCTGCAGGCACTGCATGACTCAAGTGTACTTACATAAATGCAGGCCATTCACATAAAAAAAATCTTTTTAATATTCAAGAAACATGAACTCAAATTGTTCTTCTGTCCCCGGGTATGACCTTGCAACAAGTTTCATTCAAGGTGGGGGGGAATACACTGTTTGATATCAGATACGATGTTTTGATGTCTGGGAATATCATCCTAACAACAATCAAATTACAGAGCTAAGAGAAAGTATCTGCCTTTGGTGAGCTGCCCCAATGCTCCGCCTGACCAGCTCACTGAATCATTACGCCGAAGAGTAGGGCTTGGAGCATGCCAGTGGATTCCACCCTGCATACTCACGCTCTCAGCCAGCCCACCACAGCAACAACGTAAACTCCCCAACCGCTTCCCTTCCATACAAAGGAAAATGTACTTGCAACTATTCCAGATGCTGCCAACGAAAAAGGATTGCCCTTTTGAGTCTATATTCTCTCTCTCCTCTCTCTCTGTCTCCTCTCTCTCTCTCTCTCTCGTCTCTCTTCTCTCTTTTCTCTCTCTCTCCTGTTAAAATTTCCCCAAATTCACAAAATGCTCCAAAACTCAGCAAAGTTTTATACCCTGAGAATTGGTTGTTCAAGAGCCAAGCCTTTTAAAGTCTGATTCCTCAGGATTGATGTTTTATCTTTAAACAGTGAACATGAACATGGACTCAAAGGGCCCATGACAGTCGCTTAGGAATAGCATGGATATTTGTGTCTGGGCAAGGTCTCCCCTACACAAGAAACCTTTTGTAAATATTAGTCACTAGAACCGTAACNAAAAAGGGAACCCTTGCCCAAAAAAAACAAAAAAAAAAAAAAAAAAAAGTTCAACATCGTTAATAATTAAGGAAATGCAAATGAAAACCACTCTAAGATATCAGCTCACTCCAATAAGACTGGCTAAGATCAAGAAAACAGAAGACACCAAATGCTGGAGAGGTTGTGGGGAAAGGGGAGCACTCATCCGCTGCTGGTGGGAATGTAAACTCATACAACCACTGTGGAAAGCAGTGTGGAGAACACTTAAAAGACTCAAAATGAGTCTACCACCTGACCCAGCCATACCACTTCTGGGTATATACCCACAAGACTCATCCTACTGCAAAGATACATGCACATCTATATTTACTGCAGCACTCTTCACAATAGCAAAGAGCTGGAACCAATCCAAATGCCCCTCAACTGATGACTGGATAACAAAAAGGTGGTACATCTACACAATGGAGTTCTATGCAGAAAGATACCAACAGGAGCTTTGCAGGTAAATGGATGGAACTTGAAGCCATTATGCTAAGTGAAGTAACACAGTCCCCAAAAAACAAATGGGAAATGGTTTCACTCATTTGTGAATGCTAGTACCAAATAGCCCAATTGAAAGGCAAGCTGAGCAATGTTATTGTTATATTTCTTTCCAGCTGAAAGCAACTGTGATGTCATAATGTGAATCTCTTAATGAGCCCTGGAATTAACTTACCACTTACATTCAGACATGGTAATTAATGTATATGGACAGAAGGTACATATTCATATTATAGAGTAATTTAAAATTAAAGGGAAAAATGTGAACTCCTAAACATATATTGGAGTTAATGTACAGTTTATTCCTGGAGGACATAATTCTGGTACATATATGATGTGTATATAGGCATACTTTGGAGCAATACAATTTGGGGGGGAACCACAACAACATAAGAACTGGATCAAAGAACTGCCTAATATAGTTAAATTCTGCCCAAAACAATAAATCTTTGCAGAGAAAAACTTTAAAAAGACTGAGAGAGGGGCTGGAGAGATGGCCTGGTGGTTAAGAGTGCCAACTGCTCTTACAGAGGACCCAGGTTCGATCCTCAGCACCCACATGGCAGCTGAGAACCGTCTGAAACTCCAATTCCAGGAGAACTCCAGTTCCAGGGGAATCCGACACCCTCTTCTGACCTCCGAGGCATTGCATGACATGGGTGCACAGACCTGCATGCAGATAGTACATTCATACACATAGAGAAAAATAAATTTTAAAAATAAAATAAAATAAAAAGACTGAGAGAAATATGCAAGACATGTATGGCAGAATGCATCATCTGGGGTGGAATGTAAGGAAGGGAAAGGGAAATATGCTTAAATTGAACTGAAAAATGATGTCTGAAATACACAAAACATCAATAAAAGTATTATATTTTTTAAAAAGATCTTTCAGAATGATGACTCCCCAAGTTCTGAACCAATATTTTATTTCCTTAATAATGATTACTTGTCATGTTTATGCCACATGGCAAGTTGAGTTGAATACATTAGAGGCACAGTAAGCACCTGAAGGGAGTCACAGTGAATAGAAAAATCCAACATCTGTGAAGAAACGCAGAGAGGTCCGTGGCCTAGAGAAGTCCCTCATCGTATCTAACTGAAATCCATCTTGTACCACTGGAACCAAAGTTTTCTCCTTCGCCCAAAGATAGAAGAGATAATTGTCTCTTTTGTTAAAACCATGCTAAAATAGGTACACTTATGAAATAATTTCTTTTTTTTTTAATTTTTTATTTATTTCGGTATGTGTATGAATGTACTGTCTGCGTGCAGGTGTGTGCACCCGTGTCGTGCGATGCCGCGGAGGTCAGAAGAGGGTCTCGGATTCCCCTGGAACTGGAGTTTCAGACGGTTCTCGGCCGCCATGTGGGTGCTGGGGAGTGAACCCGGGTCCTCTGTAAGAGCGGTCGGCGCTCTTAACCGCTAGGCCATCTCTCCAGCCCCATGAAATAATTTCTTATTCTTTCTTCTCTTGATTAAACAGCTCCGCTTCCTTGAACATTTCCTCAGGGGACATATTTCCTTCCTTTAATAATAAGTTTCCTCACACAGGTGCAGACCTTCACTGTTTCTAAGGTGCTCTGGGGTCTGTGAGGTGCTTCCACCTCGTTACCACACTCCCATCCTCACAACAGCACCACAAGGAAGGCATTATAGATATTTTCCAAGTGTGCCCGAGCCACCATTCAGAGGTGACAGGGGCGCCTGAGCCACTTTGCCTTTATCCTTTATCTGAGTTTGTGAAGCCATTTTCTCAATGAGCCAACAACATTTTGAATTTTACTTTTGTTTTGCAAAGCGATGACAAGCTCACCTCATTCAGTACCAGCTGCAAGCTTCATGAGCACATTAATTCCTTCACCCAGGTCATCAATATAATTATTGAGCAAACTGTACACTCATCCATGTCTCCAGGACACTATCAGTTTGTATCTTCCCTCAGACTGATGTCCAACCATTGATACCTCCCCTATCCCCTAGCACCATGTCCTGGACAAGAAAAATCAAAATCTTTGCTAAAATTAAGATAGAGCTCACTGGTCTGCTTTGCCTGTAGCAGTTTATGGGAGGACATTAAATGGACCTGGCACTGTTTGCTGTTTACCAAAGCTTCACTGCCCACTGCTTGGAATGTACAAATCATTTCAGATGCGACCCAGTTGATTAGCTACTGATTTATTCCAAGACCTTTCTGGGTATCAACATTAAGCTCACAGAGCTGAGATCCCCGGAGTCGCCCACTCTTTCTTTCAAAACTTGGCACCTCCCTTGTCCTTTGCTATCCTTAGGGGCTTTTCCAATCCTCTGTGATTTGGGGAAAACACTAGCTAATAGTCCCAAGATGAAACTTGAAAATTCATTCAGTATCCTACAGGGCAAGCCATCAGGTCCTGCTGACTCCAACGTATTGGGTTTTTCCAAGTTTTCTAGCTATGCTGTCCCCTCAGCCTTGTCGCCTCCTATTACAACGGGGCCCTATTTCAGGCGACAATTTATAGTGGAGATCACCTTGCTCCTGAGGGAGGGGACTGAAGATGACACAGTAAAAATGTAAAACAAATAAGACAGGAATGCTACCCCTTTCCTCTCTTCTGCTTCACATCCTGGGCACACTGGCATGCATCCAAATCTCCCTTCCTTCTCCTCTTGCGACCATAGTGGAAGACTGCTATTCCCAATATCCCTCTGCCTGAGTCATATGATTCGATTTTAACCAATCCAGTGATGGAAGGCATTCAGCCTGAATACAAAGCTCCTTACAGTAGTACTCTTTACCCTCTGCTGACCACCCTGGGCACAGCATGTCAATGAGGAAGAACAATCGTGGAGGTAAGAAGAGTGGGGACCCCACAAGGGGTTCTCAGGAGGGTGCCCAACATACTCTGGACTTGAAGACTGACTTGAAGAAATGTCCCAGCCTGTGACCCCAGCAGCACTTGGGAGACTGAAGCAGGTGAATCTGAGGCCAACTGTGCTAAGACCCTGATGGCCAATTTAATGGGACTTAGAATCACCTGGGAGACACACCTCTGGGCATGCCTACCCAAGGGTGCCTCCAGAGAAATTTAACAGCAAAGAGAAGCCTTATCCTGAATGAGGGTAGTATCTAGGCCTGGCAACCTAGACTGAGGAAAAGGGGGAGAACTGAGAGCTGAGCACCTGTCTGCTTCCTGAGGGCTGAGGCAGCGTGACCAGCCTCCCCGCGCTCGTGCCGCCACACCTCCCCTGGGCTGTGCCCGCAGGCAGGGAGGCAAGACCAACCCTTTCCTCCCTTGTTTTTTTCCAGGTATTTTAACACGGCAACAAAAAAGTAATTTATATACCCTATTTTAGTATTTTTTTTTTTTTTTGAGACGGGTCTCCCTGTAGCTCTGGCTGTCCTGGAACTCACTCTGTAGACCAGGCTGGCCTCGAACTCACAGAGATCTGCGTGCCTCTGCCTCCCAAGTGCTAGGATTAAAGGTGTGCGCCACCATGCCCGGCATTTATTTATTTCTGTATGTGTATCAATGTACTGTCTGCATGCAAGTTTGCGCACCCGTGTTGTGCAATGCTGCGGGGGTCAGAAGAGGGTGTCAGATGCCCCTGGAACTGGAGTTCTCCTGGAATTGGAGTTTCAGACAGTTCTTGGCCGCCATGTGGGTGCTGGGGATCGAACCTGGGTCCTCTGTAAGAGCGGTCAGTCAGTGCTCTTAACCGCTAGGCCATCTCTCCAGCCCCTATATACCCTATTTTAAAAGCAAAGAACAGATGCATTATGGTGCTGTTAGCCACTTGCTGTTGCGTTACAATGTCTTTTATGTTGATCTAAAATCTTCCTCCCCAGTCTTCTATGACCTGAGTTTTACCCTTTGAGATTAAGCAGGTAATATTTCTCTGTCAATAACAATGTAAGATTTTATGAGTTTGAACATTTTTGAACTAATGAAACATTTAAAACATATTTTTTCTTATTTTCTTTTGTTTCCTAGGTGTGTATGTGTGTGTGTGTGTGTGTGTGTTTTACTTTAATCTTGTCAGTCATGTGATCTTACATATTTATGTAAATTGCTATTTCATTTTGAGGAAACCTTGCCAAAGGACTTGAATCCATTATGTGCTCCTTAAAGAGAAAACTGGCAAAATCAGGTTTTAAGTTAAAAAGAATTACAGTGGGTTAGATAACTATATAGAAGTGTGTTTTGCTTGAGAAATTTCTGCAAAGTCATTTATTGTATGGAAAAAATGTAAATACCTGGGTTATCTGACCCAATATTTTTAAATGTTTGTATCTTAACATATACCAATAACCAATTGAAAGGCATGTCCCCCATGCCTCCTGCCCCTCCAACCTCTTTTCCTTTGCTCTCACCTGCTAAGTAGAACTTTACCTCAAACTGAAACCACTCCAGGAAGATGGAAGAGGCTATGAGACTCTGGAAGTAAATGAACATTATGCATCTAGGAATGCTGAAACTTGCAAGATTCCTGAGGAACCCTCTCCAAGGCCCAGGAAGCAGAAAACAGCTGCTGGGGAGAAAACTCTGACCAGCCCAGCTACTGAGAGGAGAGGCTCAGACCTGTTGATCTACCAGCAGGTTGTCCAGAGAGAGCCAGTGATGCAGTCTTTGGGAGCCATCGTCTGTCCTGAGCCATCTCCTGTCCTGAGCCATCTCCTGTCCTGAGCCATCTCCTGTCCTGAACCATCTCCTGTCCTGAGTCATCTCCTGTCCTGAGCCATCTCCTGTCCTGGAGTCATCTCCTGTCCTAAGTCATCTCCTGTCCTGGAGTCATCTCCTGTCCTGAGCCATCTCCTGTCCTGAGCCATCTCCTGTCCTAAGTCATCTCCTGTCCTGGAGTCATCTCCTGTCCTGGAGTCATCTCCTGTCCTGAGCCATCTTCTGTCCTGAGCCATCTCCTGTCCTGGAGTCATCTCCTGTCCTGGAGTCATCTCCTGTCCTGAGCCATCTCCTGTCCTGAGTCATCTCCTGTCCTGGAGTCATCTCCTGTCCTGGAGTCATCTCCTATCCTGAGCCATCTCCTGTCCTGAGTCATCTCCTGTCCTGGAGTCATCTCCTGTCCTGGAGTGGGCTTTTCTATGATGCTGCATCTCAGTCATTCCTGCTCTAACCACCCTCTCACCCACACACCTATAAGTCACCCCAATAAAAACTCCTTGGTTCACCAAGTTGGACTTTGATGAAATTACTACTTTGGTCTGTCCTGGGCCCATTCTGGGATGGGTAGACACATGTGACTCCCCAGGAAATGTCTCTCACACAACATCACCTCAGAGAAAAGCAGTCTTTCCCTTCAGACAGATATGTGCAGTCCATTTAGTGGTGTTCATATGTGCATATGTTTAGGGCTGACCGCTGGGATTGGATAACACAGCGTGGGCTCCTCCTATAGAAAATAGATTCTCCCTCTCTCAGAAGTCATCAAAGGCTGTAGGTCTTCATTTGGGGTGGGACCCTATGAAATATCCCCTGTTCATGTTGGCATGTCAACTGCTGTTGTCATTGTGTGGGTTTTGTTTAAGGCAGCACATTGCTGAGACTTTAAGGACACAGCTTCCCTGCCATGTCTAGGAGACTTCAAGGCAGGAGTCCTGGTCCTCTGGCTCTTACAACATTTCCACCTCATCTTGATTTGGATAATGTACCACTGCCTCAAATATCTACCTCTAGAGTGACATGGGACATACGGCACACCAAATGTATGGCATGTCAAACATGTGTGAATGTGCGTGTGTGAGTGTGCACGTGTGTGTGTGTGTGTGTACATGCTGTGTAGCCAGGATGACCTTGAACTTCTGATTCTCCTGCTTCCGTCTCCTGAGTGCTGTGATAACAGGCATCCACCACCATGCCCAGTTCAAATCTATTTTAAATAAATTTTATCATCATCTTTTCTCTTTGAGTTTTCTTTTCAAAAATTCAGATACCAACTCCTTCACCTTTGGACACATAAGGCAAAAAATACACCAGAAACAAGAGAAAACTGGCAAAATCAGGTTTTGTGTGTGTGTGTGTGTGTGTGTGTGTGCACATGCACACTCAAATAACCCATATTCTAAACGTGCAAATGAAGCAGAGTGGCATTATCTATTAACAGACAGAAGCTGTGCTTTTTTCAAGTAGCATTTTACTTAAGGTTTCAGAATAATCAGAGAGTTTGGGAGGTGGCACAGTGATTAAGAGCACTGGATGCTCTTACAGAAGACCCAGGTTCAGTTCCCAGCCCCCCGACACACACATGGCAGCTAACAACTGTCTCTAATTCCAATTCCAAGGGATCTGCCACCCTCTTCTGACTTCTGCAGGCACTGCATGACTCAAGTGTACTTACATACATGCAGGCTCATTCACATAAAAAAATCTTTTTTAAATATTCAGAAACATGAACTCAAATTGTTCTTCTGTCCCCGGGTATGACCTTGCAACAAGTTTCATTCAAGGTGGGGGGGAATACACTGTTTGATATCAGATACGATGTTTTGATGTCTGGGAATATCATCCTAACAACAATCAAATTACAGAGCTAAGAGAAAGTATCTGCCTTTGGTGAGCTGCCCCAATGCTCCGCCTGACCAGCTCACTGAATCATTACGCCGAAGAGTAGGGCTTGGAGCATGCCAGTGGATTCCACCCTGCATACTCACGCTCTCAGCCAGCCCACCACAGCAACAACGTAAACTCCCCAACCGCTTCCCTTCCATACAAAGGAAAATGTACTTGCAACTATTCCAGATGCTGCCAACGAAAAAGGATTGCCCTTTTGAGTCTATATTCTCTCTCTCCTCTCTCTCTCTCTCTCTCTCTCTCTCTCTCTCTCTCTCTCTCTCTCTCTTCTCTCTCTCTCCTGTTAAAATTTCCCCAAATTCACAAAATGCTCCAAAACTCAGCAAAGTTTTATACCCTGAGAATTGGTTGTTCAAGAGCCAAGCCTTTTAAAGTCTGATTCCTCAGGATTGATGTTTTATCTTTAAACAGTGAACATGAACATGGACTCAAAGGGCCCATGACAGTCGCTTAGGAATAGCATGGATATTTGTGTCTGGGCAAGGTCTCCCCTACACAAGAAACCTTTTGTAAATATTAGTCACTAGAACCGTAACACTAATAGATGTAGTTAATAATTATCACGATGTGCCAAAACTGCACAGTTTGCTCCCTGATAGCAATATTAAATTGCTATTGAGCTGTGGTATTCGCTTCAGGCAATACTAGTAAGAACCCCCCAAAGACCCCGGCTGGCCTTGCCATACAAAAATGGAAAAATGTTCCACTGCATACAATGCTCAGGCTGCAGTGGGCTTTGCCAGAAAACAAACACAAAACTCAAACAATAGAAGGAAAGTTTTATCAGAGCTGAAGTGTCCTTTCACTTGGGAACCGTCATCTCTCAGAAAGAAAAACACAACACGCACACACTTGATAGCGGCTCAGAAGGCAAGCCATTACTATGGGCACAGTGACTCTCAGTGCAGATAGAGAACTCTGCACAGCCAGAGCTCAAAAGCTTTGTTTTATTTGCATATGATTACATTCTGAAGATAGGCCGAGCTGCCTCTGAGAAGTTGAGGGGCCCTCAGAATGCAAACCAGCTTCTCACCCTGTGAACAAGGAGGGAATATTCTTTTCCCACACACCCTCTCCCCTTGGCTTGACAGGTCAAGTGGCCTGGACAATAGGGCAAAGCTACTGAGAGCAAAACTGCAATTTAATTGAGAGGTGTCATTAGCTCCAGGACAGCACATTCAAAAGCAGACACAATGGGGACACTTGTCATATACAGTGCACACAGAGCCACCCCTCATCCACCCACGCACTGCCATCCCACCTCCGCATCTGTAATTTCAGAGGCCCACAGTGGGCAAATGAGCACTTAGCAATCAATTTTCACATCCAGCCGCCCAGCCTGTGCAAACAGGAGGCAGCTTTGGCCTCCCTGGGATTCAGAACGGCCAGGGCCCGCCTACTATTGAGGCTGAACTCAATATATTGCTGCTTTACAGGAAATTGAGGGTCCTGAATGCAACACAGTTAGGAGGAAAAGAGCAGTGGCTATTAAGCAACTAATTAAGAGAGATTCTGCCAGAAGGATGTGCTTGTGCCTCGACCTTTCAAGCCAGGCAAATCGGTAAATAACCAGCAAAATGCTTTTGTGCAGGCCAGGAGAGGTTACTGGGGGGCTATCGTCAGCCCTCTTAGCATCTGGGTCATCTGTGGCCTGTGTGGGCAGACGCAGTAATGGATGTTCCTGGATCAGAGGAGACAGAAAATGGATGTTCTGCCCCCAATCTGCCCATGCACGGGGTTCCAGAGCACCAAGGTCTGCTGGGCTGGGTCCATTTCCCCCTGTCCAGGACCATCTCGTGTGACCTCAGAGCTCAACTGGCAATTTCAGTTCCTGTGTGCCCCAGAACATTCCCAGCTCAGGAAAGAGTGTGGTGAAGCGTGTCAGAAAGAGCCCAGCACTATTCACACTTAGAAAATGTGATAGAATTAAACATAAAGAACACAGTCACTTTTAAAAGTCTTTCCACATGTATTTAGTGTGTATATGTATGTGTGTGTGTGTCTGTGTGTGTGCAGTTGCACGTGAAGGGAAGCACATGCACATGTGTGTAAGTGTCCAGACCAGAGGACAACCTCACTTCTTCTTCCACGATGCTGCCCCTTTGTTTCTGGAGTCAGGTGTCTCATTGGTCTGGAGCTTGCCAACAGGCTTGGCTGGCTGGCCAGTGAGCCTGCTTCCATCTCCCCAGTGCTGGAGGCTGCAGAAGCAGGCTACCACACCCAGGTGCTTTTTCACATGGGTTCTGGGGGATCAAACGCAAGTCTTTGTCCCTAAAAAGCAAGCACTTTACCAAATGACTTACCACTCCAACTCCTCCTTTTTATTATTGTAGTTATTATTTTTATTTATTTTTATGTGTGTGAGTATATTGCCTGCATGTATGCAAGGGCACCCATGTTGTACAATACCTGTTCAGGTCAGAAGAAGATGTTGGATTCCCCTGGAACTGGAGTTACAGATGTTGTTAGCTGCCATGTGGGTGCTGGGAATCAAACCTTGGTCCTCTGTAAGAGCAATCAGTGCTCCAAACTACTGAGCCATCTCTCCCTCCCATCCTATTTGTTTTTATTTATTTATTTTCTCTATTTGTTTTGTAACTTACATGTAATAACTGAATGTATGGCAAGGCAGTCTGATACATGTTTACAATATATGCAAATGAAATTGGGGTAATTAGCATTTCTACTCCTTTAATCATTTACCTCTATGAGTGTGAGTATGTGAGTCAGTGTGTGTGTGTGTGTGTGTGTGTGTGTGTGTCTGGATTTACACATGGGCATGTATGTTGGGAGCCTATGAATTCCTTTTCTTTAGTTCTTAATAGATAATAAAGTCTACTCATACATCATCCTGTAGAACACTCAACTATCTAACTACATCTAATTGTTTTCTAACCTCCATTTTCTTCACTTCTATGACTATACTTGTTCTTTATACATTTTTCTTCACATACTAATCTACTACTAATTTTGTGGATTTCTGAAGAACAGATAGGATTCTTACTCATCTCCCTATTTACAAGGCTATGTGACCTTGGGCCACTTACTACCTACCCTTTCTGCATCAGTTTATCATCTAAATGTTGGGGATTATATTATGGATTATAATGTAAGTTCTAAGTGCAAAGTAACCCTTGGGTTAAAATTAGCTGACACCATCATTATATTGCTGGTCTTACTATATTATATTACTCTTGTCTTTCTTTTCCTCAGTATCCAGCACAGGGTGTTATTCCCAAAGATGTTTAGAATATTTTCTATTCACAGTTGGGTGGATGGATGGATGGATGGATGGATGGATGGATGGATGGATGGATGATGAAGGAATAAATGCTTTAAGTAACAAGCATGAATGAACGAATGCTTTAAGTAACAAAGCATCTTTCTACCTCAAGTGATCCATCTCACTTGCTATTTTCCCTCCACCAGAAGATCAGAAGGTCTTGATCATATGATTTCTTCTGCTGTTCTCTGAGCCTTGCAGGCCCCCGGGTCAGCCACCTGGTAACCAGAACCCAATGGCACTGAAGCTTTTCTTTCTGCTATAAAGAGACTGTGGATTTGGATAAAATAGCCACTCACTCTAAGTAGCTCCTGCTGATTGTAGAAGACTAAGGAAGGCAGAGAATATAGTGGCAGCATACCCATGTCCCTAGTGCCACCACAAGAAGAAAATAAACCAGTAGAAAGATGGGCACCTGTATTAAAAGCCCCATTGCTGAATAGATCCCTGGGCTCAAACTGGTTGTGGTTTAGTGGAGTGAAGTGGGTTAATGGCAGCACTAAGAGTAAAATCTGTGGAGTTCCATGGTCCTGCATTCAAATTCCAGTCCTGACATGTGAACCATGAACAAGTGACTGCAGTTCTCTGAGCCTCACATTTTTATCTGTGAAAGGGAATGGTAACAATCCCCCAGGACTCTTAAGAAGTTCAAATAAAAGGATCCATAATCTATAACTTAGAACAGAGCCTCTCAGGAAGATAACCTGGTTTTAGACTAATCAACCCCTCACACTGTTTTAAAACTAAGTTTTAAGCAGTTAGAAATGACTTGGGCCTCCAAAGCAGACCAAATATACAACTGATGAATTTGGCTTGGAAAGTTAGCTTTCCTCAAATCCAAACTGGACTTTCTATTCCTCTTAGCTCTAAGCCTCCAATACCTTGCAATAGCAATTACTTCAGCAGCACAGAAGCATACCCCTCTCCTCTGTTATGTTTTCAATGTAGTTTGTCCTGTATGTGTTCATGTATTGGAAGTTTGGCTCTCAATTAGTACTTAGTACTTAGGAAAGTACTAAGAAGTGGTAGAACTTTCTAGAGACAGACTTAGTACAAGGATACACATTCACTGGGGATGCTCCCCTCAGAAGCATCAGTATAGTCATGGACTGTAACTCCTGGAAGACTGGGTTCCTACGAGTGGAGCAAGCCTGAGTCCTGGGAGCCTCTGGCTCTCTATCATACCATGTGACGGCTCTTGCCCACACTCTGGCCAATCTCACTGTCCACTGGAAGCTGAACTGATGAGGCTACTCAATCTAAAGCAAATAAAAAAAAAAAAAAAACAGGATAGCAAGGGGCATGCTTCCTTTAAAAGATCCAGCCTCAAGTATTTTGTTGACTAAAATCTCCTTCCACTAGTATAGCAGGATAGGCTCCCTGGGCTCCACCCACCTCCACTGTCCTGATTCCTACAGACAGAGGACCTGTCTCCAGTCCTGAAGCACAGCCCGCCCCTTCACTCCCATATGTAATAGGCCTAAGTGTCCCCCAACCCCCGAGCCTTCTTTCCTTTCACTTCCTTTTCTTTTCCAGTCCAGACATCTATCTTTCTGATTAATTCTACCTATTCCTTGGAGCCTCCAGCACTAAAACAAAGTTAAGGATTTTCAAGGTTGAAGATCCCAGGCCCTTGTTGCAATTGTGTGGGTTCTGCTTCCCTTTCCCATCTGCCTAGTTTAACCCAAAGTCTTTGGTTAAGGAAATCCTCTTTTCTATAATCAAAATGGTTTTTCTATCACTCTGCCACTGATCTTTCTGAAAAATCATTCAGTACTTCAACTATTCATGTTCAGTAAATTCTCTAACTTGTATAGTCTTCTATCAAAGAATATCTTTCCATAAGACAATTAACCCCATGTGTTAATCTATAGTTTTGTGCCTTGATCCCAACTGGGCTGCCTTCTGCTCCCTTCCCGCTGTCTCTTATCTGCTCACACACTTTCCAGCATGCTTCCCTGGGTGTTAAATTCCTGCCGTAGTCCCACCTACCCCCCAAAAATTTTACAATGCTCACCTCTCTGATTTTTCTGTGTCAAATCTGTTCAAGATATCTACAGCAGCGGCCAACCCAATACCCTGGACTCCCAAGTGGCTTTTCTTTTCCACGGCACTAAGGAACATCTCACTGATACTATTCATCTCTGTTGGCGACCATCACTGGTTTGTTTTCTGTGATCTTGCTGTAACCCTCTTTGGTCTTTTTTTTAACCTTACTCTCTCTGTCTCTCCCTGAATCTAGCCACTCTCTCAGTCCCCCAAGCTTTATACCTGTCTTATTTGTCCTTTGTCCCTTCTCTTCTGTCTAGCCTGGTATTTCAGATGCTTGCCAAGATCCTTGGAACAGGACCACATTGAGTTCTTTTAAAAATCACCAAGGAAGCAGACATCTTGGAGTATAAGAGACTTAGAAATCAGGGACCATTCTCTGCAGGTGTGAAACACTGACTGCCTTAGAGATCAATGAATAAATAGTCTGTTATCAAGGCTTTGTCTTTGACTTCACATAGAGGACTCAATAAGTAGATACCATTTATGAGGTTAGCAGCCGACTTCAAAGATGAGTGATTTCAACAACTCACACAGCCACACTCCTCCCATTCTGAGGTGGACAGTCACCAACCACTCACAGAGCCACACTTCTCCGGTTCTGAAGTGGACAGGCATCGACCACTGACCTATACAACTGCCACAAAGTGGAGGCAGCAGGTGGGTGTGCTCCAGTCATCCTTATAAAATTTTCTGAGCTAGAAATGATCCGCAATGATGACTTTCCATTCCCTCACTTGAAGTTGATTGTATAGATTGACTTCGAAGGTCAAGCTACACCAATTTTTGAATATTTGGCAACCATTATCTCCCACATATGTTGTAGCAATATAAAATTCATCTCTTGGGAAAAGTACACACAGATTTTGATGTAACTTCACTTGAAAACAATAGCCAATTGTCCAGATATATTGCTTCCTTCTTCTTCCTCAAAGCAGGGGTGGCTAAATCATCAAATATCTGCCAGAATTAAGGGAGCCTCTGGCCTACAGAGAAGAACTTAACCAAGAATCACCAGGAGCACTTGGCCTCTAAGTCTCAGCCTCCATTTACTTGCAAAGCTTTTGAAAGTTTCTTCAAAGATCCCAGCCTTTCCTTAATATTGTGTAGTCAGCTTCCTTTTCCTGTCTGCCTAGTTTAGGTCCCTTGATCACAATCTTCTTTCTTTCCCCTTTTTAGTTTTTAACTTTGGGGGTTTTGGTGGGATTTTTGTTTGGATTGATTTGGGTTTTTATAAAGGCACAGTCTTAGGAAGCCCATACCAGCCTCAAATTCAGGACAGCTTTGAACTCCTGACCCTCCTGCCTCTACCTCCTGGGAGCTGGGATTACAGGCATGCACCACCATACCCATCTTTTATATTAATGTTTTGCCTGCATGTATGTAAGTGCACCTGTGTCATGCAACCCTGGCAGAGGCCAGAAGAGGGTGTTGGATCCCCTAGAACTGGAGTAACGGATGGGTGTTAGCCACCATGTGGGTGCTGGGAACTGAGCCCAGGACCTTTATAAGTGCAGCCAGTCCTGTTAACCACTGAGCCATCTCTCCAACTCCCCACCATGTCCATCTTGATCACAGTCATTCTTTAAAGAAATTCCTCTCTTTCACAACTACAGTCAGAATGAGTTTCCTTTCAATCCCCCACTGTTTCTGCTCCTACTTCTAAGCCAAAGCCAGAGACCTAAGGAAAGCACTTTTATCTTCTTTATTAAAAGATGTAATTTTAATAATTCCAAGTTTTCCTCCATCTACTTAAGAAGCTGACATTCCTGGGTGGTCAAAGGCCCCTTCTTTTCTCAATATGCACTAACAATCTGCCTGCATCTGCATAACAGGACCAGTCCTTAAAACCTATAATTAGCATAGAAGATTGCCCAATTAATGAGGGAAAGTCAATTTGAGACCATGTCATGCAAACTACAAGACGCCAAGAAGGGGGGCGTCTTATCATGTCTGCTTTTAAACCTAGATCCAGGCATAGGTCAAAACAAGTTAAAGGATGGAATCTGAAGCAGACAATCAATAACTGATACCAATTCCTTTCTCATTGAAAGGCTAGAACAAGTATGCTCATGTTCCAAAACGGGGGACAAAAATGGGGGCTGGAGAGATGGGCTCATTCTGTAGAGTGCTTGCCTTGAAAGCAGGAGGAACTGAGTTCAGATCCCCAGTACACACATAAAAAGTCCCAGGGGTGCAGAGGGAGACAGCAGATCCCGGGAGCTTGTTCCCCAACCAGCCTGGCCTACTCAGAGAGCTCTAGGTTCAGTGAGAAAGCTGAAAATCAGGTCGAGACCGCAGAACAAAGACAACCAATAGATATGACCCCTGGCCCCCACATTTATGCACACGTATGTGTGCCTGCATGTATATGTACACACAGAGACCATAAATATATACAAACAAAAGAGAGAGAAAGCAAAAACTGTTTCCACCTCGTAGTGCCAAAAAAACTATACAACCAAAAGAAACTAATTTTTGACGAGGCTTACCTGATAGGGTCAAAACAGCACCCAGTTCCCACTGCCTGTGCTTGACTTTAAAAAAAAAAAGCCACACATCTGTGTCCCCCAGCAATAAAAATGTCACAAACTGTAAAGGAAAACCTGAAAGACCCACTCTATCCAAAGCCTTCCTCTAAGACACTCCACCAGCACCATGTTCAGGTCCTTGACTGCGCGTCCTGCTTCAAGATTTCTAGTATCATCTATTATTTAGAGGAGTTTCAGGAGGCTTCTAAGGTGAATTTCCTCTCCCTTCCAAGTTCTAAATCAGTATCAGAAGCCAATAAGGATCAAATTACCAATTTTATTACCAGTACAAAGAATGAGATAACTCAACTTTATGTATAAGGAACACACTTCAAGACACATAGTTCATTTAAAACTAGGTACATAACTGTGTGGTATATATCATCTTTAGGTCTGTATCCATGTACATATGACAAGAGACCAAAGCAGGTTTTGGCCATCTTATCACATTTGGAGTTCAGGAACTGCACATGACAGATATTAGATAGCAAAAAAAATAAAAAAAAAAAAAAAAAAAAAAAAAAGATAATTAATTAAGCAGTCATTTAAAAGATTTGTGGTTGTCCTCTGTCGAGTGGTGTAATAAAGTCCACACATCCACAGCCACCTGTAAGCCATTAAGCCTTTTCACTACAGAAACAGTGGCTCTCACATTCTTGTCTCAATAGTCACAAACCTCTCTCATTCTGATGTGAACCAGTGAGAGAGACCGAAAACGGGGTCCATTACTTCCTGACATTGTTGCATTGCTACACAGGGGAGCTCAACAGGTGTGTGGCAGATTTCCACTGACTTGGTGTAACCAGTCCTTGAACGATTGGTCAAGCCACAATGAATTTTCTATGATGGTTCATTGAATGTTCATCCCACATAGTTTTCCCCAGGGATTAGCAAGCTTGCCCTTTCTTTCTTTCCTTCCTTCCTTTCTTTCTTTCTTTACTTCCTTTTTAATTCTTTGACAGTGTCATACATGCAGTCACTGAGCTTCTAGCATTTTCATCCCCCATCACCCTCTCTCATCCTTCCTCCCCATCTATTTTGAAACTCTTCTTCCATTCCACAAACCCCCATCTATTTTGCTGTCTTTTTTAAAAATCCATAGACTCTCAGTGAGAGCTGGGACTCCTGAGCTGCTCTTTCATGCATGATGAGATGCTAACAGGCTCAGCCTTATGCAGGTCTTATATAGGTAACCACAGCTGCAGTGAGTTTGTGAGCCACGTTGTGCCCAGAAGACCCTGCTGTGCAGCGCTCCCCCCGACCTCTCTCTCCTACATTCTTTCCGCCCCTTCTTCCTCAATGTCCCTGAATGATCCTTGAGGGTGAGAATTGATATAAATGCCCAGTTTAGGGCCAGCAAGCTCATTCTTAAAAGAATGTATGTTATTTTATTTTGTGATGTATTCTTTTTTAATATATTTTTATTGTTATTAAGTGTTTTCCATACATCATACATCATTTCTCAATCCAATTTAGAGTCATTTCCCTTTCCATACCCCCCACCACACCTGAGTTCATGTACTCTGCCATACATGTCTTGCATCTTTTTCTGAGTCTTTCCAGAGTTTTTTTTTTTCAAAGCAGAGGCTTATTGTTTTGGGGAGAACTTCACTGTTTCAGTCTTTCTTTTTTCCAGTTCTTTTGCTGTTGTTCTCTCCAATTTGTGTTGCATATTTTTTTAAAGTAAATATCTGAGGCTTTGTGGGACACAAAATCCCTATGACAGCCATTGAATTCTGTCAGTGAAGAGTGAACATAGCCACAGACAAAGTGTGAACAAATGGGCATTGCTCTAGTCCAGTGAGACAGTATAAAAACAGGTGGGCAGCAATTTACTAATGATATAACCTGTTGAGCAAGGTAACCTGTATTCTTGTGTATGCACACGTGTCTATGTGTGTGTACATGTGTGTGCAGCTACATTTGCACATGCACAAGGAGAGCAAAGGAGACATTCTGCCTTATTCCCTGGAGTCAGGGTCTCTCACTAAAACTGGAGCTCCCCTCTTGTAGGTGAGGCTGGTGGGCAGCAAGCCCCAGCACTCTTCCTAGCTCTGTGCCCCTCTTTCCTTGGCACTGGGATTAAAGATGGGCATGGCCGCACCCAGCTTGTTAGAAGAGTCCTGGCGATCTGAACCCAGGTCCTCACACTTCCACAGCAAACACTCTTACCTGCTAAGTTCCCTCCCCTCCCTGACTAACTGTTCTTTAGTTAAGGAACTGGACAAGCATAAAATTACAAGGAAGATTTCCACAGCTAGGGCCTCACCAATCTCCTATCCTGCCCTGGTTACTGTAGACATTTAACTGGTCTGGCCTCAAATTTCCCGTCTCTGATTCATCCTGGGCACTCCGATGTTGGTTTGTCTCCAGAACTCTATCCCGATCACATGATTGCCCTGCATAAAATCTCCCTGTGTCTCCTGGGTTCTTTGAGGAGGACACTCGGTCTCTTTATCATGGCTTACAGAATGCCTGTCTGGCCCCAATCCATGGTAAAGGATTTCCTCCAGCTGTTAACCTCCAGCTGTGCTGAAATATTGAACAGATAGGCCACACTCTGCTGTGTGGCCTATCTGTTCAATATTTTTCATATGGCTTTTCAAACATTTTTATATGGCTTATTGTTTAGAGCAATTAATGCAACTACTATGCTTAACACAATGTAAGTCCATTTCTCTTTCCCATGATATATGATGCATGCCAGAGGGGCTCTCCTCCAACTGGTGACTTGGGGAACCACAGTTCTCCTTTCTTACAGTTCAGCCAACTCAAACCATTACAACTAAAGATGCACCAACAAGAGAGTGCTTAGATGAGACACATCAACACCTCAGTGTCAAGACACACACAGAAGAAAAATATATCCACACTGGCTCTAGGAATAAGAGGACCCATCAGGACAGGCTGTAGAAGGATTGGCTCCTAGAAACAAAAAAGCAAAGAGAAGGGCCAGGCATGGTGCTACATGCCTTTAATCCCAGCCCTTGGGAGGCAGAGGCAAGCAGACCTTTGTGAGTTCAAGGCCAGTCTGGTCTACATAGTGAGTTCCAGGCCAGCTGGGACTACAAGGAGACCCTGTCTCAAAAAGACCAAGAAAAAACAAAAAACAAAGATAGTTGATTCCTCCATGAATCCTGATCATAAGTATGAATTATTGGTTAAGTATGAAACTTCATATAATAAGCTCTAGACAAAGGTGATTCCTGGACCAAATCTATTAAAGTTTAAACATCTAAAAAGCTACACAATCATCATATGCCCTATAAATTTTAAAACAGTGGAACACAGTCTGATTTGAGAACCGGAGGGCTGACATGCTTTCAGTAGGGAACAGGAGATTCACTGCCCTAGGGTTTTCCTCAGAGAAAACAAGAGGTAAAGGGGGTGGCCCAGCATTTCCAGGCAGCCACCAAGTCAGTGACTCTAAGTGGTGCACACAGCAAGACACACTGTCCTTCTCGTGGGCTGACATCCCAGTCCCTTTCCATGCCTAAACATATCTTCCCAGATCTTTAAAATAAAGACCAAATTCAGAAACAAGTCAATCTATTCAGATTACGAAGGAGAGAACTATTGGAAGCTGCCGGTATCCAAATGTCTGCCTCCCATTTTGTTGCTAGCCTGCTGCATTCTCTCTAAGGTTAGGTAACAAATAGAGAGCGAATGGCTTCAGTGAGGAGTTTGCCAGGGGCAAAGCCAAGAGCTATGCTATTTCTTTTGGATTCTGGTCAGCAAAAGCAACTTAAACTGATGTCAGTGTTGTTCAGAATTCTGGAGATAGTAATACATTTAAAGCCTTTTTAAGATTTTTTTTTCCAGTTTTGATAATTCAGTTCAACAGTATGTATGACTGGTGTTTTGTTTTGTTTTTTAATCACCTTGCCCTGAAGCATTCATTAAGGAATCTTAGTCATGAAGCTGGAGCTAGAAAAGCAGCTGGCTTACTATCAGTGCCCAAGTGGTGTCTAGGCTTACCATTTTCCTGAGAGGAACCAGAATCATATTAGCTGTGAGTCTCCTAAACATGTACTCTCAATGAAACTCCACCATTGGTGCCAAATATGCCAACCAACTAACTAGCTGAGGGCAACATCTCATCTCACTGACAGAATCTGCCGTCGGCCTCGATTAGTCTGCAGAGCCTGTCTTATCAGAAAAATCCCATGACAATTTTACTTCTGGTGCCCATGTTAACGCGCAGCCATCAGGGCAACAGTCAAAATACATTTGAGTTCCGGACTCGTGTGAAAACCTATCAGTAGAAGTAGACTCCTTGCTGAAGGACAAGAGCTTCCCTTCGCTGAGGGTGAAAATTGGTTCCATAGGGGAAAGCTTCAAAACCATTTCAGCCATTAAAATGTGACCGGACATATTAGGAAATCTAGAGGGGGTGGGGCAGTGGAGAGACTCCCAGGGGAGGTGGGAAAGAGCCCACTCCAGAAACTGCCCAGCACCCCTGTCTTCATCCTCAAAAGCAAGAGCCTGGCCACAGCCTCACCACCACTGGACAATTAACATATAAAGGTTAATGTATTTATCATGGGTGGATGGACTAGTAATACTGGGTAGAGAGTATGGCTGAGGGGTAGACTATTTGCCTAGCAGTTCTGAGTCCCTGGGTTTGACCCCCAGCACTGGAAGCACATGACAATAAGAAGCTGGAGAGATGGCTCCATGGTTAAAAGCACTTGCAGCTCTTCCAGAGGACACAAGCTCTTTTCCCAGCACCCACACCGGTGGGCTCACAAATGCCTGTAACGCTATCTCTCTAGCTTCAGAGGAATTCAATGCCCTCTTCTGGCCTCCAAGAGCACCAGCAAATATATGGCATACACATACACACACACACACACACACACACACACACACACTCACACACACACACACGGAAATAATTTTTCAATCTTTAAAAGGACAGTAATGATAATGTGTGCTGGCAAGATGGCTCTTTGGGAAAAAGCACCTGCCATGCAGCATCGACAACCCAAGTTCTTCCTGAACCCACAGTGGAAGGTAAGAACCAACTCCTGACAGCTTTCCTCTGACCTCCACCTGCAGGCAGTGGCACACACACACACACACAAACACACACACAAACACACACACACACACACACACACACACAGCAATAATTAACTAAAATAGTGATGATGAGAATAGACAGGGCCACAGAGGTATGCTGAAGTTTGTTTCCTGGAAGGAAATTTAAACAGTTGTAGCCAGGAATCTGGAAAACTCTTCCAATCTGCTGACCAGCTTGCACAACCAAAACTGCTAGAAATCCTCAGAAAACAAAAGAACGCACCATGAGCACATAGAAGGTGGACCTGGTACCACGGTTCTCATGCTGTGCTCTCCGGGTAGCAGGAGCAGCATCGCCCACAAACTTCTTTGCAGATTCTTCGGCCCCAGTCTTGACCTGCCAGGAGGTAGGACCCAGAAACCTCGATTTTAAGGAACACTCAAGTTTTCTAGTGCCAGCCTATGTAAGAGCACACAGAAAATACAAAGAGCTCCTCAAGTAAAACTCATAGCACAGCCACGATGGTGGCTTTCCCAAAGCCACACAGTATGGTGGGAAAGCCCCTCCCCCAGGGTTCCACAATCCTTTATACCCTTTACCCCTCCTCCAGGCCACATGCAACTAAGGAAGACTGACTGGTTGGGAAGTGTGGATGGACTCTGAGGTAAGGATCCCCCAGTGACACCCCTTACCCCTCTCTTTCTTACTGGGGTACAACCAAGCTTGGGAAGTTGGCATCTGCCTGACAAAGAACAGTCCCAAAAGATAGGAACCATATCTGAGGTTGACTTCTGGCTTCCAGTCATGTGCACACATACATATTCACACACATGTAAACACATAATAGATAACAATGTACAGGGGCATGGGCTAGAGATAAGAGAGGACTTCAGTATCCACAGAAGAAGCTGAAAGCCTCGACCTGAATCCAGAGACAAGTCCATGTCCCCAGATCGTTCCATCTTCAAATGAAGTGATCCAGACCTCATCATTTACAGATCACCAAGAAATCAGAGCTGTCTGACTCCTTAGGTGCCAGAAGATATAAGCACACTCCAGGCCTCTCAAAAAGTTCTCAGATGAAAATCTGGCCTTGTGTTGGTGAAATGGCTCAGCCTGTAAAAGGGGCTTGCTGCCAAGCCTGATGACATGAGTTCAATTCCTCAGGACCCACAAGATGAAAAGAGAGAACTGACTTCCACTGACCTACACACACACACACACCATGACACATACAACCACACACACACACACACACACACACACACACACTACAAATGAAAAATGTGATTTTAAAAATGTTTTGTGCAGTTACATGAGCTTTTTAACCCTGAGCAGTAAAAAAAATAAATGTTTTAATCTAGCCAGGCGTAGTGGTGCACATCTTTAATCCCAGCACTTGGAAGGCAGAGGCAGATGGGAAATGAGTTTGAGGCCAGCTTAGTCTACATAGTGAGTTCCAGGACAGCTGGGGCTACAGGGAGACAATGTCTCAAAAAAGATCAAAAAATTAATTAATTAATTAATTAATTAATTAATAATTAATTAAAAGTATTTTAATCCAGTCTAATTCTCTGTTCTAATTCCATTCTGTAGCTATCCAGTCTGACTAGCACCATTTGTTGAAAATGCTGTCTTTTCTCCATTGTATATTTTTGGCTCATTTTCCAAGTGGCTATGAGTCCACTGCCCTAAGAGCAAATAAGAACTTCCAAAGTCGATGACAGCAGATAACCAGCGTTATTCCCTTGTGTTCTGCCTTGGACCTTTCAGTGTCTCGATTTTCAAGATTTATTCCAACCCTACATCATCCTCCTCTTCCTCCTCTTCCTCCATCTCTCTCTCTTCTCTCTCTCTCTCTCTCTCTCTCTCTCTCTCTCACACACACACACACACACACACACACACACACACAAACCCTGTGACCCATGAGAATCTGGAAGCTTAGATTATTGTGGCTGATCATTACTATCATAATCCCAAATATGTTCACAATCCCCTACAACACACACACACATACACACACACACACACACACACACACACACACACACATGCACACACACTCGAGAAAAGGAATCTGGGTTTCTAATCATTCACATGAAGCTTGATCTCATGAACTCCTTTAGCCATGGGTCAGGAGCTAGCCAGATAAAAATCATGGCTTGACTAATGCTTCCTCATTGAGACCTTCCTTCTGTTGCTTCTGAGAAACCTCAGCTCTCATATCAAGAAACCCAGGAGATGGAAAGAGGTTGTAGAAAAGAGAAGGAACTTCCTGATCCAGCACCCCAGGCATGGAAATGAGCCCAGATGGTACTGCCTAATAGAAATAAGAAGCTGGAACTAGCTGAAGTGTTAACCCATCAAATCATGACAAATTATACTGTGATTTCTGTGATTGCTAAAGGTTGGGATAGTTTGTTATCCAGCCAAAGCTAGCTGACACAAAAATTTTGCCCAACTTTGCACAAGTAAGATGAAAATCCAAACCTGGATGGTCCTCACTCTACATCTTCAATGCCTTGAGTGCAAGTTGTCCTGTGAAACGCCCAAGAATCAAGTTAAAGATAGGCTCCTTCCATATGTTGCTGCGAATAGCTCCATTTTTATATTCAGGCCAGAGGCACCTGGGGAATAATTAGCCGTGGTGCTGCTGGCCCTCCATAATAAAATTGAGGGCAACTCTTTATTTTTGCTAAAGTTAAAGAGTTAGTGACAACAAATGTTACTTGCACTTTTCTTAGAATCGAAATGTGTTTGCTTTTAACCAGTTGGGGACTCATTAGTGCGGCTATCTTTATCTCCCTCAGTCTTTGCCTTCCTTGCTTGTTTTTGTTGTTTTATTTTGGCCTCATATTAGTGTTTTGTTTGTTTTTCTCACAAACTCTAATGGGCTGAACAAATCAAGAGGAGAAGTAGCATCCACCATGATGTCAGTGTTTTTATCATGCACTTCTGACAGTGAACTTCTCTCCAAAATCACAAATGAATAACGGATGGCTGAAAACAACCAAAAAAGCATCATTCAAATAACCAATCTGTACGAAGTGTGAATCAGTTGCAGAGTCACAGGTAAAGACCATATATCCAAGTGTGTCTCAAAAACATGAACCTTTGAGGTAGGCGTGGTGGCACACACCTTTAATCCCAGCACTCAGGAGGTGGAGGCAGGCAGATCTCTGTGAGTTCAAGGCCAGCCTGGTCTACATAACAAGCTCCAAGCCAGCTGGGACTAAAGGAAGACCCTGTCTCAAAAAAAAAAAAAAAAAAAAAAAAACAAATGAATCTTTGAAAGCAATTTTTCACAGGGACTGGCTCTTGAAAAATTTACAGGGGTATGACCAAAGCGAATAAAATATTTTGATGTACAATAAACAGAATTCATGAAAAAGCAAGCTAGAGGTCCCAGATTTGGATACAGTTACCACCGAGATCTGAAGCTGTAGCTAGAGGTCCCAGATTTGGATACAGTTACCACCGAGATCTGAAGCTGTAGCTAGTGGTCCCAGATTTGGATACAGTTACCACCGAGATCTGAAGCTGTAGCTGCTCCCCTCTTCCTCTGGTTTTCTTTCCTGTGAAACAGATCTCATGGCCAGCTATTCTTCTTGTTGTTGTTGTTGCTGCTGAATGACTGACAGTATGGCTTAGGAAATCTCAAGGGGCTCTGTATTAGTCACTTTTCTGTTGCTGTGATAATACACCATGACCAAGGAACTTATAAAAGGAAGAGTTTATTTGAGCTTACAATTGATGGTTCCAGGGAATTAGAGTCCATTGTGGTGGGAGGCATGGCAGCTGGAGCTGGAGCAGCAAGCGGAGGGTCACATCTCACAATGAGCACAGGAAGCAGAGAGAGAGCAACTGGAGACCACAAGGCTTGTTAAACTCACTAAGCCTGCCCCCAATAACGTACTTCCTCCAGCACGGCCACACCTTCTAAGACCTCCAAAAACAGTGCCACCAACTGGAAACAAATGTCTGAATACTTACAGCCTATGGGGGACACTCATTGAAACCACCACAGGCTCTTAAGCAGTTGTGAACCTAGAGTCTGCCCAGAATTCTACTATGAACCTATGAATCCTCTCTCTCTCTCTCTCTCTCTCTCTCTCTCTCTCTCTCTCTCTCTCACACTCTCTCTCATCACACACTAGAGATGAAAGGTGGCATCTCTCACCTATAGAAAGAATTCTCCTTCTGTCCCCACCTTCATCAGAGAGCCAGTTCCATCAGTGAATCTGGACTCTGCCTCCTCTGCAAAGAAAGTACAGACCCTACTGACACACCACAAGCCAGTGCATGTACAATTTTGAGTTGGGCAACCTGGCACTTTCAGAGCAGTGGTGAGGAACTCTACTTACCCACCCTGTGCAAGCCTTTCCTCACCAGTCACTAGAACCCAGCTCTCCCACTCTGTGCTGGTAAGAACGAGGACCTGGCCATGCATCGTACACAGGCTGCTGATCTTCCCACTGGGTTTGTATAGACTCGAACTGGTCTCCGATTTCTTTCCGAAGTGCAGTCTTGGATCTCCTCATAGGATGTGGATGATCGTCCATCAGAAAGCAAGAGTGACAACTTCCCAGAAGTCTTTGCACTGAACCTTCTCCTTTCCCCCCCTGGATTATATCAGGCAATGATTTAAGGAGGACCCATGAATCCCCACAGTATCCTGGAAAGTCAGCCCTTCTGTGAGAGAAGAATTGTGACTTGCTCCTCCTGATCTCTTCCCCACATAGGTCCCAGCAGTCCAGTTTCATCTCCTTAACCCAGCCAAGAGAGAAAGAAGCAAAAATTTCTGTTGGTAAATCCCAAAGATCACAAGGATTACTTAATGCAAGTCAGTCACCTCTGGGGTGTCAACATAAAGAATATTATACAGCCCTGATTTCTCACATGTTTTTGTTGCTTTCAAAGGAGAAGGGGGCACTTGAGAAAGGAAGTTTACGCTTTTAGATTTTTATTGAAACTTTTGCTTCTGATGGTCCCTTATAATCTTGTGATCCTTTATATTTGTATATTTTACTGAGTTCTTTGACAATCAGCGCAGAATCTGTGCAGTACTGATGTTGTCTGCTTTCCCACCCATCCTTCATGCATCCATAGGTGCTGTGCGCCTTTCTTAACTCACTGAAAAACTCCCATCACAGGAACACTGTGCATCTATTTTTGGAGACAGTTGAGTGATGAAGGATGAATCCATTCTTCTTATCCATCATCTCCCTCTTTCGATCCCATCCAGAAAGGGTTGACGGCCAGACAAGCTTGGCAGGTCAACCACCTGGTTCCATTAACCCTGTTCTGTGCTCATTTGGCAAATTACGTACAGACTCTTTGTACTTCTAACCAACATCCTGAGGCCTAATTCTCAACAAATACTACAAAATGCTCAAGGACCCACAGTGTCCCTAACTTCCCAGTCAACTATACCTTGGAACTATCAAAAACTCTGGTGGAGACAAATATTCTTTTAATCTCGGTTTACATAGAATGAAAGGCTTCGGGCAGCGAGCTGCTGGGATTCTTCCAGACTTATGTTTGCCTGCAAAAGGGCATTTACTCCTGACATTTTTGAAGATATTCATTTCACAACCCAATTTTTCACACTCAAATAATCACCATCTGTGATGTCCAGTGTTGGGCAATCATAGGAAGCTTTTTTGATTTCTTATTATTTCATGTTTCTTTTAACTGATGGAGCATAATTAACCATACTATTTTGTTTGAAAGTACACTTTCTTTATGCAAAAAGAGAGAGGGAACAGAAGGGGAAGAAAGATAGATAAGGGAAGAAGGAATCAGTAAAGGATGCTTTCTCTCTCGGAGCACATGTTACTGCTATTTGTATCACTTTCCCTGAACCCTGTGCCAGAATCCACAAGCCAAGAGATAATCCATCTTTATCCCAACTTGAGATTCATTCATGCTTGAAAGGCATCTCAGTCTACATCTTGAATTTCCTTTAGAACCCAATGGACTTCAAAAATACTCTGCTAGGAGCTGAAGAGATGGCTCAGTGGTTAAGAGCACTTACTACTACTGCTCTTGTAGAGGACCTGGGCTCAATTCCTAGCACCCACATGGTGGCTAACAACCATCCCTAATTCCAGTTCCAGGAGATCCAACACCCTCTTCTGATCTCCACAGGTATTGCACAACATGGGTGTGCTTACATACATGCAAGCAATACACTCATACATATAAAGTAATGCCTGGGTTCTCGCAATCTTAGGGTGGGACTCTGAAGGAAGCAAGCAGACCACTGCGCTTCCCCTTGCTGGCTCTGACCACAGTTACAATGCCTTGTTGTGCCGACCTGCTAAGTCCAGTGTCAGTACATGCAGTGCTGCCTTATCTACTCCTGAAATTCAGCACTCCCCAAACTGTATTTGACACTTTCCATCTACCCTGTAAGCACTTATTAAGTGAACTAAATAAATGTTCATTCTGCTTCCTTTTACTTTTCTTAAAAGGAAATCTAACCGCATCATACCATACAAAATATCTCCACCAAAAGAATTATAATCCCTCATAAATCGAAAAGGAAAAAGGAGAGGTACTGACACACAGCATATTTTGTGTGTAAGGCAGAATGGCTTTCCATAAAATGCATTTTTCATGTTAGAGTTCACACGGAGGAGAAAAGCACAGAAGTTTGACATAAACCCACATAACAAGCAATTGTAGAATTTCATGAAGCTTTCTTCTCTCAGCTAGTTTGATAATATTTAAGGATAAGTCTGGTGGAAGACATTTTTCAATGTGTTTATTTTAAGAGGATGTGAAAACAAGTTGAACAGAAAAGAGCAAATAGAAAATTCAACGTATTACCACTCTGCGTGAAGTGCTCGCAGAACGTGGCGGCTGCACCACAGTACACGGATGCTGTACGGAGGCAGGCGCGGTGGAGATGGAAACCATATGGGTCTGTAGTAAAATAACACAGTTTATCTCCACAGGTGAGAGGGAGTGCTGAAGGGAGTAAATACTGTATGTCACTAAATTTAAACCAAACACACATTAAGAGCTCTGTTTTGATCTTTGTGGAAGGTGGACAGCAAGAATAAGCAGTCTCTGTTCCCAGAGAGGTCGACGTGCTTCAGACTACATATTACTCCATTTTGATGGACCCAGTGTGAGCACATCTGGAGAGGCAGGGCAGTTTAACATCTGTGCTTCCGAACATTAGAGTTTTTGTGAAAGCCCCATCAGTGACCACACATGGATTTCTATGAATAATCCACGTGACTCACATTAGCTATTGTTTTTATTGTCTTATACCTGAATTAATATGTGCCTCACACAAGCAAATTCTTCTGATATTAGGGCTCTAAGCAGCACTTCTGGGTATACTGGCTAAATCTTGAAAGATAGAAAAGATTTAAAATAACTAGAACTTCAGTGCTCTTTCACAAAACAAAAGCTAACATCTTGAGTCTCAAAATTTGCTCTTAGGCAATGCTCAGTCATTAGGAGTACTCAGGACAAGAACTCACAATGTCTACCTCTGCCACAACAGGCTCCAGAGGAAATGCACTGACGTACCCATTAAAGACACAGATTTGTATCATTAAAAAGGTTATACTGCTACAAAGAACCTGGGCAAAATGACAGAAAGTGGAAAACGCTGACTTGGGCTCACGGTTGTAGGAGTTTCTGTCTGTGGCGGATTGGACCCATCATTGTGGGTTTGTGTTGGCAGAGAACAGTGGCAGGAAGAAGAGGGCAGAACAAGGTTGCTTACCTCACAACAGCCAGGAAATATAGCAGTAACACAGAGGCCAGAGAGAGAGAGCCAGAGATTGGGGGGTGGAGGGGTGGGAGATGTGACATGGCCCTTATACCCCTGAACTCCCAGCACCTGGGGTTACCTGAAAAAAAAAACCTGCACAGGATGGGACCATCAACATTCCATCCTGGATGAATGCAGGGGTTTGGATGAGAATGTCCCCCATAGGTACCAGATATGTCCACAGTTGGCAGTGCCGTGTTGGGAGGTTTTAGAAGATGCAGCCTTGCTGGAGGAAGCCTGTCACTAGGGGCCAGCTTTAAGAGTTCTTAAGCCTTGCCGGATTGATTTCCTGACTCTCTCTGCTTCCTGTACCTACCTGGAGATGTGATCACTAGGCTTTCTGTTCTGGCCACGTTTATTCCCATACCTTCCCCTACCATTGTGAACTCTTATCCCTGGAACTATAAGCTCAAACACACTCTTCTTTCTATAAGTTGCCTTGATCATGGGGTTTACCGAGCAACAGAAACATAACTGATATAGTGGGGTCTGGGTTCAGAAGACCCCTCTTCTCCGAATGGAGCTATTGTCAGTTCATGATTGCTGGAGTAGGGGGGGTCATTTCCTTCAGTGGTATAGCCATTGGTAAGTTGCCCATGCTCCAGTAAATAACCCCCTATCCATGTGCATGCACTAATTAATCTCAATGGGTCACAAAAAAAAAATTAAAATTCATGAAAAATAAGAGGGGACTTTTGGGGAAAAGGGCTCCAGTGAGAATGGGGGGGGGGGAGAGACAGTACTAGGTGTGAAAATGACCAAAATGACATTATATACATGTATGGAAATAGCAGAGAATAATGTTTTATTAAAAATAGAACAAGGGGGGGGCTGGAGAGATAGCGTAGCGGTTAAGAGCACCGACTGTTCTTGCAGAGGACCCGGGTTCGATCCCCAGCACCCACATGGCGGCTGAGAACCATCTGTAACTCCAGTTTCAGGAGAACTCCAGTTCCAGGGGAATCCGAGACCCTCTTCCGACCTCCGCGGCATTGCACGTCACGGGTGCACAGACCTACATGCAGACAGTACACTCATACACATACAAAAATAAATAAAATTAAAAAAAAAAATAGAACAAGGGGCCAGGGACAAGATGTAACATTCCAGGAAATACACCCAGAGGCCCATTTTTACGAAGAAGGCTCCATCCCCTGATTCCCTCCACAGTGGATTAAACCAGTGATGAGGTCAAAAAAATGTGTGATCGTTGCAATCAGTTCCTGAAAAGTCTGGTGGCCAAGCTTTTAACAGATGAGCCTTTGGGGCCATTCTATGTGCAAATCATAGCAGTGTCCAGTGGACAATTCACATTGGCATCCATTTTATAGCAAACTGAAGCTAACATTTGAAGTCAAGGGTGAAGCAGTTAAAAAAGAAATGAAAATGATTAAGCTTTCATTCTTGAATCAAGTCTGGTGGCCTTCTGGAAGGTTCTTCATCATCTTGAGCTATGAATGTTCAGAACAATAAAATACTTTTTCTCGAGTAAATTATTAAGATATTTGATTTAAAAACAACACACTATCTTATTGATATATTACGATTATGTTGAATACTAGGGTTAGAAAAAGCCCTCACGTTTCAGTGGCTTGACCCAGTAGAGCTTATTTTTCATTCATTTAATGAGCCAATGAGAATGTCTAGTCACTTTGTGGCTTCCTCTTCATGCTCAGTCAGGGATCCAGGCTCTTTCTCTATTCTGTCATCCCATCCTACTATCCCCAAGCCTTGGAGGGTTTTCCTGGCCGACCAGGGAAAGAAGAAAATGGGTCAAAGTTGGAGAGAGTTCTAAGACTCTTAGCCACTAGAAAGCCTCAACCTCCAGGCGACTACTGTTCCCATTGCTCAACATTTCTGCTTATCACAGAAAACTAGTTACATATCTCCTCATAGTTGAAGGACTAGTGACAAAAGAAGCATGCCAGCATCATCATCTTGTCAACCATCTAAACAATGGAATCCAGCGTCAATCATTCCTGGTTTCCTCACTAATTCCTAAAAGATTTTACTTTGGGTAGGTCAAGTGGAGTCAGAGAACAAGTGAACTGTCAGGGTTGTTTTTCTTTAATTTATCTAATATTTTTATTTTCTGTGCATGAGTACATTACCTACAGGTATATAAGTGCACCTGTATCAGAAGAAGATATTGGATCCCCTGGAAGTGGAGTTATATGCAGTTCATAGCCGGCATGTGGTTGCTGGGAATTGAACTCAGGTCTTCTGCAAGAAAAGTATCTCTTCAGCCCAGGGCTGTTGTTTTTTTTTAACATCTTCTATTTTTCCATGCAAAAAATATGTTGGGAACCAAATGCATTTGAAAAGTGATAGTCTAGGGAATGAATCAAATATGGTCAGTGTCCACACAGAGCTTAACTAGTATCTGCCGGCTGCTCTTCAGAGCCCTGGCCAAGCTTCTGCAGCTAATGTTATGCATTTTACATTGTTCTGCACCTGAACTTGGGAGTTCTGGCCATGAATACATCCTGAGAATAAAAGGGGCTTGTTAGTTGCTGGTACAGAGTAGCAACACAGAAAAGGTGCTTGCTTTTACTCATTTCCACAAAAGAGCTACTCAAGCCCTAATGTCACTTGGTCCAATTAAATATATAAATGGCAAGGGGCCAAGCTAATTACACCTCTTGGGATTTAGACTAAGCCAGGCAAGAAACTGAACAGGACAAATGGCCATAGCTTACACTTCGCTTTGGGCCCAAACAAAGCCTTTGCCTTCATTTGCCCTTATGGGGAATATTGCGACCTGGACACAAGGTAGATTCGTCCTGAAAAGCTTTAGCTCTTTCTCCTCATTATGGAAAAATTGGATGAATATTAACCAGTCCTAAAATGAGAGCTAGCTGAAACTAGGCCCATTACAGAGCAGCGAGAAGCACACACAAATGTTGACCATTCAAATTCTTTATGCCCCCAAAGAAAGGTCATGTATAAAGAGTTCCTGAACAAACCACCTTCCTAGGAAAGTCTCCTAGGAAAAGCATCAATGGTATTTGAGGAGTATTTATAAATGATTCAAACAACAGTCTTCTCCATCTGGTTAAAAGCTCTTACAATCATCCTGGGGCTGTGGAGGTGCCTCTGTTGGTAAAGTGCCTCACCACAGAAGCCTGAGGACCACAGCTCTGAGGATCACATTTTAAAAATGTTCAGGCATGGTAGCAAATGTCCATTATCTGAACTCTGAGGAGGCAGAGGTAAGAAGAGGATCCCTGGAGTCCATCGGTCGGCCAGCCAAGATGAACCAAGCTCCAAGTTGAACGAAAAACCCCTTCTCAAAAGACAAGGGGGCACTGGGCATGGTGGCATTCGCCTTTAATCCCAATATCTGGGAAGCAGAGGCAGGTAGAGCTCTCTGCAATCAAGGCCAGCCTGGTCCACATAGCTGATCTACAGGCAATCTGGAGCTTCTGGGAGACCCTATTTTAAAAAGAAAAGAAAAGAAAAATATAGAAAGGCAACTGAAGAAAACTCTTGACATAGAACTCTGGCCTCCACACAAACATGCACATGCAGCACCCACATACTAAGTACAGACACCCACACAAATACATCCATACCCACCCACAGTACACACACACACACAAACACACACACACACACACACACATATGTGCAAATCATTCATGAAGCTTCGGCCCTCACCTTCTCTGCCGATGAGATGGCTCAGTGAGTTAAGACTTCTGCTCTAGACCAATGTCAGCCAAGCAGTTAGCATACCCAGATGAGAACATTTCCTTAAAGGTAAAAGGCAAAACAGGGGCCAAAGATCAGTCTGTGAGGTAACGCAGTGATGTGTTCCACAGGAGGAAAGGACAGTGGTGAACTTTATCTCCTAGTGATATCCTCATTTCCGACTACTTTACTCCTGCAGACAATCTAGACAGCTTGCTTTCCTGAAGCCCTTTCCCAGCATCACACACACTCTCTCTCCTCTTGCCAGAGCCAGGAAAGAAAGACAGCAGCTGAGGAAATATTTCAGTCTCCAGGAAAGACCAGACGGGCTGATGATGCCTGGGACTGGCAGACTGTGCCCCAGATGTGTGGTTTGGTTGCATCGGGGAGAGTAGGGATGTGGGTTGGGGGCAAAGATCTTTTTCTTGGTCTGTGAGTCACATGGGGACTAAAGTTCAGGAAGATTTTCTTGGAAAAGCAGAAAATAAAATTCTTAATGGTATGTCTAGCATAGCTGCAAAATGATATTTCCTTCCACTTTTTAAATTGGGATTTTTGTTTTATGTGCTTTGGATTCAGCTCCTGGGTGCTCTCGGCTTATTTTAAAAGGGTTTTCATCTCCACATTGTCATACATGGAAAAATGTACCAAGGCCCTGAGCTGTATGGCGTGACTTTTATTTCACTGTCAGACTGCAAGTTGCAGTATACCTGTGTGCAGTAGAGACTCAGGGGCTTCGGCAAAGGGAAGGATCCCTTCCCAGGCTGCACAAAAAGAGCAACAGACCCAGAGGGAAGGCTGGGAATAAACCACCATCCTTACATACAGCCTCCCAGCCCAGATGTCGGCAGCAGCTCCAACTGCCTGTCACGTTCACTCTAAAAGGACGCTTCTTAGAAACATAACTCAGTGAGTTTTCATCAGGTGACATGGACTGATTTTTGCTTCCTTTAGAAACCACTGGTCATCTTGTTTGAGATAGGGCTTTTCTATTTTTCTTGTATTTTTGTGGATTTCATACAACACATCTAAAACATATATAGTCCCCTTCCCTATCCGCCCTTATATCTCACCCATAGGGCTTCATGCATTTTGTCATATATGTGAAGGCCTATCAAGTCAAGTTTGTGTCCCCAGATGTCCCTCGGTGTGAGTTCATCCACTGAAGCCTGTTCAGCCTTAAAGAAGATCAACTCTTCCTCACCCAGCAGCAATCAGCTGCCAACAGTTCCGCACCAAAGCTGTAGCCTCCTGCCCAGACCCAGCTCTTTGCTGTTTGGTTTTTTGTTTTTGTTTTTGTTATTGAGTTTGCGTGGGTCCTGTGCATGGTGCTGCCACTGCTCTAAGGTCATATGAGCAAGGTCCCAGGAGCCTGGAAGGCTGTTTCCTATTGGTTGTGCTTCTCCTTGAGCCAGGGTTTTATATAGACCAAGTTACCCTGGATCCTCCCGCTTCCATCTCCTAAGTGTTGACAACACAGGTATATGCCTCCATGCCCAGCTTTTATATTTTAGAATTTTCAGTGTCATTCATTATTTTTTTTTTTTGGTCTTTTCAAGACAGGGTCTCCCTGTAGCCCCAGCTGTCCTGGAACTCGCTCTGTAGACCAGGCTGGCCTTGAACTCACAAAGATCCACCTGCCTCTGCCTCCCAAGTGCTAGGATTAAAGGCGTGTGCCACCATGCCCGGCTTTCATTATTTTAACTTATTTAGTTAATTAATTTAACTAGTTAATTATTGACCAAGGTGCTAGAGATCAAACCCAAAATCTTGCACATGCTAGGTAAGAGCTGTACCTCTGAACTATATTGCCAGCCTCAGGTTTCACAGACTTTGTTCAGAACTAGTAGACAGAGGTAGCCCTCTACATCCACAGGGATGGCCTGGTTCTGTGTGGGACCAACAGCAGGCTTGCTCCAGCAGCTGCCACAGAGCAGGGTGCTGTGAGACCCTAAAGCTTATGTGCACTTGTTATCCCAGCAAACTGACTTGTATATAGACATGTCATGCCTGGGGACGTGGAAGTACTGCCTGATGTTTTCGTCATTGTAATTATTGTTATCCAAAGCCTTAATCTGGCCACAGAGTTATCTCCCCGGGAGCAAGAAGAAAAGCCTGACCTGGTGGTTTGTGCTTGTGATCCCACGCTGGGGGCAGAGGCAGGAGGACATGGAGGGCCAGGCCAGGCTGGGCTATAGAAGGAGTCCCAGAGCACCTGTGATACATTGCATGACCCTATCTCAGAACAAATGGAGGTTAGGTAAGGCAGAAAAGACAGAAGGAAGGAACAGAGGACAGGAGGAAGAAGGAAGGAAAGAGAGAGGGAGGGAGAGAGAGACAGAGAGAGAGAGAGAGAGAGAGAGAGAGACCAAAGTTTCATCAACTCTTTGAAACATCCTGGGAGTTGGCTGCCAGTGAACTTGTGCTTTCCCTCCCTCTGGCTGGTGGAAGGTGACGCTTACTGTGGGAATGGAATCCAGAGGACTGCACCTTCTATAGGGATCACTGCCCCTGCGGCTTCTGCAACATGCCACTGCAGGAAGACCATATGAACAAAGTAAGTCCCTGGCCACTGTAGCGACATGAGCTAGAACAAGGGGCCTGAGCAGATGCAGGCTATCAAGCATGCACATGTCTCAGAAAGCCAAATAATAAGCAGATAGTCACCTGGGCCAGAGAGACATTGAATGCCAGTCTTTTGTTGCTGTGTAGTAAGGTTTTCAAGGAAAAACAAAGTATGCGTAAGGAAAGAAGCAGGGGGAACGGGCAGCCGCCCAAGAGAGAGGTCATCAAAGTCAAAGGTGTGGCAGAAAATGGGAAACACAGCTTTAAAATAAGTCTACTTCTGCGGAATGAGGACCTTAAACTTACTTAGTGTCCCTTTTCCCTTGGCTGTTTGTTCAGAGGTGATCAAAAGAGAGTGAGCCTGGTGCAGTGCAAAGGGGAGTTTTATTTACAATGCCAGGCTGTTCAGAATTCCCATTTTCTTCTTGGTAATTTGATTGTTTGGTCACGCCTCCTAATAAGGGAAATGTTACGCTGGAGTATTTGTTTAAACCTCGCAGCTTCCAATACAGTAGGTTGCCGAGTGATGTCTGCTAATGGCACACATTCAGTAATTCCTATAATGTGAAATCTCAGCCAGATTTAATGTTTCATTTCCCTGGGATTCCCTCCGAAATTATTACAGACATTATGCATTCTACTCCCTGGACTTGAAATTAATTTCAAAACTAAGTAAAAGTGCATCCATTTTGATGCCTTAAGGGAGTTCAAATCAACAATGTTCCATTTGTCCTGAAGTTTCTGAAGTTTAGAATACCTGTTCATATTACTGTGTTTGATTCAGGTTGAATAACTAGAAGATGTTTTAACCCAGATTCCAATTTTTGTTTGGCTTTGTGACCTTGGATACTCCATGACTTGAGAAGTTAACATCCTCACAAAAGGCTGCAGAGACGCTCAGTCTGGGTAAGTGCTTCCGGAGCAAGCATGACAACCTAAGCTCCAGAACGCACATTAAAAAAACTGGAGCGAGCCAGGCATGGTGGCGCATGCATATAATCCCAGCACTCAAGAGGCAGAGGCAGGTGGATCTCTGTGTGAGTTCAAGGCCAGCCTGGTCTACATAGTGAGTTCCAGGCCAGCTGGGGCTGCGGCTACAGGAGCTGGTGGCATGTGCTTGTAACAACAGCAATGGGAAGCATGGACCCTCGGCAGCCTCCCAGTCCTGCTGATCTGGCCAGGTGAGACACCCTGTCTCAGAGAAACAGAGTGAGGACTAGAGAGATGAATCAGGGGCTAAGAACATTTGCTGTTCTTTCAGAGGACCTGAGATCAGTTCCCAGCACCCACATCAGATGGCTCACAACTGTCTACACCTCCCAGGGATCTGACACTCTCTTGTAACCTCTGAGCATACCTGCACACACACACACACACACACACACACACACACACACCCGCATGCACACACAATAAATAAATAAATAAATAAATAAATAAATAAATAAATAAATAAAATATATGTATATATTTTAGTCTTTTTTTGAGACAGGGCCTCCCTGTAGCCCCGGCTGTCCTGGAACTCACTCTGTAGACCAGGCTGGCCTTGAACTCACAGAGATCCACCTGCCTCTGCTTCTGAAGTGCTGGGATTAAAGGCGTGAACCACCACATCCAGCAATAAAATATTTTTAAAGATGAACAAAGAGGATATCTCCTGAGGGAAAAACATCCAAGATTGACCTCTGACTTTCACATGCATCTGTATACAAACACACACACACACACACACACACACACACAACCTTTTCAAAGCTATACTGATCTTCTAAGAATTATTTGCTTAACTTGAGGTTATTTTGTATGGTTATCATGAGACATGTTGCCAGCATGCAATAATCTGGCGACAAAAATAATTAAATAGCTGCCTCAACATCTTCTTTGTACAACTCTCTGTCACAGGAACAGAATTCACAACATGCATCACTTTGATTAATCAATCAATGCATTGGCTATGTCTCCAATACCTGGCTCAAGTAGAAAGCCTGGTGGTTGGAAAAACTCCAAACATTTTAGAATAAAGCAACCAGATCTGTGTTAAATTGTGATCCAAAAATTCCCAGACAATAAATCTTTAATTTGCTACCTTGGCAACTCTGACCAAATTTGAATTAAAAGAATATTTCCACACAAACCTTTGAAAGGATTTGCCTCCTGAATAGTTTCAAAAGTTTAACCTTTAGTCAAGGCACACTTCTTACTGTCCAAAAAGAAATGGAGCAAAAAAAGACATCAAGGGATTAATTCACAAGTTTTACCCCAAAATGAATGGCAACTGTTTGAGAGTTCAGTTGCACGAATGTTCCCTTAGGTTCCAAGCATCCTGGGTCTTGCAATTATCTCATAGATTTAATAAAACTTTACTAGTAAAAAACTTCACTTCCCTAGTCTGGGACTCAGCTGGGAACTCACACACATGTAACTGTGTGCAGGGCAGGAAGGGAATCCAAGTGCTTGGCGCTTCCTGCTTGTTCATTTTTATCTAATTGACCTTCTTTGTTCATCTCTCTCTCTCCCTTTCTACAGTGACTGATGGCTGGGGTTAAAGGTGATGTGTATAGTTTAGTCTCAAGTCAGACCAATGGACCGAGCCTGGCTTAGAAGTTTGCTAGAAGCAGTAGAAAACGAGCACTGAAAATCTACAATGGCGTCACACTCTTAGACTTTAAAATGATGGACCAATTTGAAAGCCTAAAGAGGCTTCAAGGTCAGCTTGAAGCCAAATCTTATTTTTCAACGAATGAAACTCAAACCAAAAAGAAGTCATGGCGGACTCAAAGCCCTGTGACTGTGATTGGCAGGACCAGGGTGGGCAGGAGCCTCCCACGTAGGCCCTCTGACGCTGCCATTCCGCTCACCCCTACCCAGTGTTAATTCTCTATTGTCTTCTCTGCACTGAGTTCCAGGAACCAGACAACAGTCCTCTGCATCCTCAGAACAAAGTTCAGGAAATGAAGATCTAAAGGCTGTTATTTGTGTATTTATTCCCCAAACAAAAATAGCGTTGGTGTCAAATGCAGGAGAGGATGCAGGGGAGAGGGAGTCTTATACATCATTGGTGTGGATATAAAATAATATACCACCATAAAAAAAAACAGTAAGGAGGGTTCTCACAACAAAAAAAAGTAAAAATAGAACTACTAAACGATCCAGCTATACCACTGCTGGGTATATACCCAAAGGACTCTAAATTGGGATATCAGAGAAACGTGTGTCCATGTATATGTTACAGCAGAGTTTACAATAGCCAAGATCTAGAACCAGCCTAGATGTCTGTCAACACATGAATGGTTAATGTGACTGTGATATATAGCCACAATGGTGTTTTACTCAGCCATAAACGTTAATGAAATTATGCCATTGGCAGAAAAATGGATGGACCATCGTGTCAGGCAAAGTAAGCTACACCCAAAAAAGATGAACGCCATGTTTTCTTTCAAAACTACAATCTGGATTTAAATGTGTATATGTTTTTCTGTGACCTGAAAGTAGAAAGGGGATTATTAGGGAGGAGGAAGTGGATCAATGGGAGGGAAGAATATGGTCCAAATACATTGTGTACATGTACAAAAATCTCATAACAAAGCTACTTTCTATAACTCCAACACTCTAACAGCAAAAATGGAAAATAGCTTGGCCTTGTTTTTATTGTACACACATCCTCATGGCTAAGAAAAGCCTTTTAAAAATCAGACTTGCTACAAAGTTCACCAGCCATATACGCCCAGAGTGAATGTTTGGATTTTAGGTGAAAGTCTTCCAGAAAGTTCGTTGTGCCTATAGATCACATTCCCTGAGCCTAAGCAGAATTGTACCTTATGGAGTGTTTAGTCACCTATTTTGGTACACACACAAACACACACACACATACACACACACACACACACACACACACACACAATTGCTGACATTGTGAGAGAATCTCCCAATACCAGAGAATACATATGTGCATCATTATTTGGAGACTCTATAGAGTCCTTCCATATGGATGTGGTAGAATAGAATTTACTTAAACTCTTCTTTCAGAATTCACATTGCTTCTGTCTGACTCATTACCATAATTAATATTTAAGTAAATATTCTCATGCATGCAATTGTAAATTTTTTAAAAATTTTTTTCCTGACACGAATGTAACAATGTTAGTTTTGTCAACTTTATTAAAATGTGTATTTACCTCTCTCTTCAGCAATGCTAGGAATGCTTACTGTTCCAATATCATGGCAAAAAAACAACAGGTTTTAGTTTCCAATTTGTGCATTATTAATGAGGGTGATAAATTTGTATTTTATAAAGAGCCAATCATTTCAAAACCACTGATCTATATCCTGAAACTTAAAAATATACAATACAAAGCTCGGCATGGTGCTGCACACCTTTAATCTGAGCACTTGGGAGGCATAGGCAGGTGGATCTCTATGAGTTCAAGGCAGCCTGGTCTTCATAGTGAGTTCCTGTCTCTCTCTCTCTCTCTCTCTCTATATATATATATATATATATATATATATATATGACAAATAAAGTCCCATCTTTTCACAACTTACCAATTTTAATGAAGCTATAGGTGATAAAAAGAAATACCAGTTTCAAAAAAAAAATAAATCTAAGAAGGAAATAAGCAGCATGCTATAAAAAGCTTGTGAACTATGTGAGTTTGAGTTCAGCTGATGAGACACTGAAACCAAACATAACAGATAAGAAGAAGCCAATGAGGAAAGAGCAAGGCTGAGTGTCTTCAAGGACGGAAGCGGTAGGTACAAAATCCAGAATAAAGAGAAATCCCAAATGACCAAAGACTGACCTGGCGAGGAAGCCATAAGAAAGAAATGGAATAGTCTATAGTCTGAATGGAAAGGGGCTGGGAGCCAGATCTTATGGGCCAGAGAAAGCCTGGAAAACTTTGAATTTTATGCAAGTACAGGAAGAAGACACTGGTTAAGGGTCCAAGTCAATAACACGGTCCAATCCATGGATTTCAAAGATCATACGGAATTCCAACAGAAGCCAGAGTGGGAAACAGCAGAGAGCACTGTTAGGGGGTGACCCGAAGTAAAGCAGGTGCATGCTCAGGGCAAGGACAGTGGAGAAGGAGGACAGGAGGCTGAAGAGCTGTACTCTAGAGCTATAACCACCCATTTATGGTGATAATTCAGGAAAGAGAATTTTAAATGAGGGAAAAGGTGACTTCCAGATTTCTGATTTGAGTGACTGAAAATGATGCTGCTTGCTGAAAAGAAAAGGGAAAAAGTGTTGTGATGAGCCAAAAATTTCATACTGGGGAAAAATGAGAAACTAAACAGCCATTGAAATGGTTATAGAAATCACAGCACAAACATACACTATGTCATTAATGAAATAAATCACAGTTTTGATGGACAGTGATCAGGTAAGAAAATATTGTAATATATTAACTGAAAAACAAAAGAATAAACCACTGTTATAATCCCAGTCCTAGGGAGTTCAAAGCCAGCCTGGGCTACATAATGAGATCTGGTCTCAAAAAAAAAAATACCAATTGAGGCTGAAGAAAGGATTCAGCCATTAAGAGCACTGAGGACCCAGCACCAACATGGCAATTAAAACCAGTCTATAATTCCAGTTCCGGGGAGACCTGACACCCTCTTCTGGCTTCTATGAGCATCAGGCATCTGCGTAGTACACTTACCTACATGCAGGTAAAATATTCAAACACATAAAATAAGAATAAAACATTTTAGCCAGGCGTGGTGTTGCATGCCTTTAATCCTAGCACTTGGGAGCCAGAGGCAGGTGGAACTCTGTGAGTTCAAGGCCAGTCTGGTCTACATAGTGAGTTCCAGGACAGCTGGGGCTACAGAGAACGTCTAGACCCTGTCCTGGTCGCAAATGAACCAAAAAAAAAAAAAAAAAAAAAAAAAAAGAATAAATCACTTTAAAAATACTGTTTATACAGATTCACCTATATAAATATATTAATAGAAATAGAGAAGTAAAAAAAAAAACTCATCAAAAATATTTATAATGGTTATACCTTAATGGTAAGATTACAATTTCCACATTCTTAATGACTTTCTTAATTTCCACATCTCAAGCTGGGCGTGGTGGTGCACACCTTTAATCCTAGCACTCAGAAGGCAGAAGCAGGTGGATGGATCTCTGTGAGTTCTGGGCCAGCCTGGCCTACATAGCAATTTCCATGACAGCTGGAGCTACAGGGAGACCCTGTCTCAAAAAGACCAAAAAAAAATTTATAAATTTCCCCTATTAACTATGTATTTCCTTATTTTTGTCACAACACACACACACACACACACACACACACACGCACACAAACTGTTCCAAAAGTTTGCCCGCAGAAGCCCACAGTCTACTTTGAGTCACAGCCTAATTAAACTGTATAACTCAGAAGAGATGAAGCACGATGTTGTGTTGTCTTTTCTTTTTTTTCTTTTTTTTCTTTTTTTTTTTTTGTATGTGTATGAATGTACTGTATGCATATAGGTTTGTGCACCAGTGTCATGCAATGTCGCGGAGGTCAGAAGAGGGTCTCGGATTCCCCTGGAACTGGAGTTCTCCTGGAATTGGAGTTACAGACGGTTCTTAGCCGCCATGTGGGTGCTGGGGATCGAACCCGGGTCCTCTGCAAGTGCAGTTGGTGCTCTTAACCACTAGGCTATCTCTCCAGCCCCATGTTGTCTTTTCTTACCCAAGGTTTTTGAAGGTGATTATTGGTGCCTTATTTGTGAACTTACATGAATATGTGTGTTTGGGCTGATCAAGTCTGGAAGGTGGCCAAGTCTTTTTCTATGGGGCACTTACACTACTTCAGTGGAATCACTCTTCTCTGATTTTGTGACTACAAAACCAACCAAGATCTGTAGATTTGATGGACCTACCACCGTCACAGGCAGAGCAGGAGACCTACAGTCTGACATGGTGTCACAAGCTCCTGCCACTTCTGTCTGATTAGCTAATACATTAGATTCTTTAATAAGGACCAGATTCTTCTAGTCCACAACTTGAAAACAGGTCTCAAAATCCACGTTCCTGGGCAAGGCCATCTGTTAGGTTAAACTCACCCTAGACGATCAGGGCTTTTATCAAATACTTTCTGAGAAGAGGTTTCAGAAGGGCCACCTGGATACAGAATGCCTAGAGCAGGGATTTTCACAGGACAAAAAGGGGAGAGTTGGAAGAAGTAGCAAAGGGAACAAATAACGAATTTTTCTGCATACTGGCTACTGGCCAAGTTGTTGTACATATAGATTATATTTAACCCTATGGGCCCAGCAAAGTAGGAATATTATCCCCAACAGACATTCATTCACTCAACAAATATTTATTGAACATATGCTAGATACGTTCAGTAATCTTCCAGTTCCTGGTGATATTGCAAAAATGAAAACATACGAAAGTCCTTGCTCTCAAGAAGCTAGCTCAAGGTACTTAGAGACAGACAAGGCATATTTTTCAAATGAACATATCACATAGCAGACGGCTGAGTGTTATGAAGAAAGCTAAAGCAGAACCAGGGCCTAGGAAGTGAGAGGAGATGCAAACGTCTCAACAGCACGCAGCTGCAAGCGCTTGACCGAGGACCGAACTTGTTCATAAGCTGCTGGTTTCCTATGCCCTCCTTGGCTTCTATGGGACCCTGTCCCCCTAGAATGCTCACTGGACCTGACAATTTCGCCTGTTGTTAGTTCTGTCAATAACCCCCAAATACTTAATACATAGTCTTGGTAAACAATCATTAGTCCACTGTGAGTTGAGAAAGTCTATGGACTTGTCATTGTTCAGCATGATGGGATTTTGCTCATATATGAATTCAAAGTTCCTATAATCCTGGTGCTGCTCTCAAACAAAAATGAAGACCATATCTGATAAGCTGAAATCTTGAAGTCCAAGGCTCCATTAAGTGCAGGCAACAAACATTCACTTCCTTTTCTGTAGGAAGAGACAAAAACATGGTCTAAATCTCAGTCTTATGAGAGCTTTTAGAGGTAACTCAGTTGGTAAAGGACTGCCTTTGCAAGTATGAGAACCTGAATTCAATCCCGAGAAGAAAAAAAAAAAAACGGGCTGGAGAGATGGCCTAGTGGTTAAGAGCACCAACTGCTCTTGCAGAAGACCTGGGTTCAATCCCCAGCACCCGCATGGCGGCTGAGAACCATCTGTAATTCCAATTCCAGGAGAACTCCAGTTCCAGGGGAATCCGACACCCTCTTCTGACCTCCGCGGCATTGCATGACGCGGGTGCACAAACCTCCATGCAGACAATACATTCACACACATAAATTTTAAAAAAAAAAAAAAAAAGAAAGAAAA
>VZQC01013591.1:1310447-1401949 GCA_009823505.1 Rhizomys pruinosus
CTGACCTCCGCGGCATTGCACAACATGGGTGCACAGACCTGCATGCAGACAGTACATTCATACACATACAGAAATAAATAAATAAATAAATAAATAAATAAATAAATAAATAAATAAATAATTCCACCCTCAAAACATCACCCCAACTAACTACAAGGCATTTGAAATACATAGTTCAAACCTGTCTGTAATGTGCCATGGACAGGTTGACCCACCTGAAGTTCCCAACTTCTTTGTGAACAAATACGGCCTGACCATGGTCTGGGCCAGAAAGAATTAGCCTCTTGTCTTAGCAAAGAGAAGAACCGAGGCAAACAGAAAGAATATTAATTTTAATCAAGAGAAAATCAAACTTGTTCAAGAACTTTATTGGCAGAAGTGAAATTAGTTTTTCTATAGCAAATAGTTAGTGGAGTTGAGGGATTAGCCTATTACCCATGAAGGAAGAGAAACCCACTGGGGTCCGGATGCACTCTTATTCTCAGTAACACATCCAACTCTCAAGAACAAATAAGATTTGTCTCTGCACTTTCACTTTTACAAAAAGCACCTAAGACTAGATGATCTTAAAGCTCTCCCCTGCTAAAAAACCAAATTATTAAAGCAAGCCCTCTAAATTCATAAAGCTTAAGACAATTGTTAAAATTTGTATTGAATGTAAAGTGCTGGCAGCCTGGGGAGGGCCAAACTGGACCCAAACAAAATGCACTGTAGACAGTAACAGGCACAAAGCATTTCAACCCCCAGACTGCAGTGGGGTTTAGGACTCCCCCAGTGGTGCAGGCTGGGCCACGAGGGCTGGTAGGGAATGAAATAGGAGCAGTGCATTATCTAGAAGTTCTCGGAACTAGGCTGGGAGAAGTGACCTGGCCAAATGCCATGCCAAAAGATTCCTACAAAACAAACCAACTTATGGGGCTGGACAGATGGCTTGGTCAGTAAAGTGCTTGCCACATAAACGTGAGGACCTTGGGTGGGGTCCCCAGAACCCACAGGTAAAAGGGAGCTGCAGGACTAAAGAGGTAGCTCAGCCGTTAAGAGTTAAGAACGTGTACTGGCCTGTACTGGCTGGGTGTGGTGACGCCCCAAACTCTGAGGAATCAGAGGCAGGTGGATATTTTAGAGTTTGAGGCCAGCCTGGATCTACATAGTCAGTTGCAGGAAGGCTGGGTTTAAAAAAAAAAAAATGGGGAAGGTGGCAAGGAGCAGTACTGGTACCCTCTTGCAGAGGACCTGAGATTGATTCCTGGGATCCACGCTGGGCAGCTCATAATTGCCTGTGACTCTAGCCACCAGGGACTCGGTCTTCTAGCTTCCATAGACACCTACACTTACATGCACGTACACACAGACGCATGATTAAAAGTAAAATAAAGGCTGAGCATAATGTCAGACATCTTTAATCCCAGTACTTAGTAAGCAGAGGTCGCAGAGCCTTGGTGAGTTAGAGGCTAGCCTGGTTTACACAGCCAGGGCTACCCAGTGAGACACTCAATAAATAAGTGAATAAATAAATAAATAAATTTTTGTCTTTTTTTTTTTTTTTGTCTTTTTGAGACAGGGTCTCCCCGTAGTCCCAGCTGTCCTGGAACTCACTCTGTAGACCAGGCTGGCCTTGAACTCACAAAGATCCGCCTACCTCTGCCTCCCGAGTGCTAGGATTAAAGGCGTGCGCCACCACGCCTGGCAAATTTTTGTCTTTTTTTAGACAGGGTCTCAGTGTAGCCCTAGCTGGCCTGGAACTTACTATGTAGACCAGGCTGGCCTTGAACTCACAGAGATCTGCCTGCCTCTGCTTCTCGAGTGCTGGGATTACAGGTATGTGCCACCACACCCCACCAATAAATAAAATATTTTTAAAAGTCAGGTGTAGTGGTGCTCACTTGAAATCCCAGCACTGGAGACAAAGACTCTGGTAGATCCCTGGAGCTTGCTGGCCAGCCAGTCTAGCTGATCCATGAGCTCAAGGTTTAGTGAGAAACTGCTATCTTTTTTTTTGGCCTTTTTGAGACAGGGTCTCCCTGTAGTCCCAGCTGTCCTGGAATTCACTCTATAAACCAGGCTGGCCTTGAACTCACAAAGATCCTCCTGCCTCTGCCTCCCAAGTGCTAGGATTAAAGGCATGCAACACCACACCCATCGAAACTGCTGTCTTAAAAACCAAGATTGCTGGGCTTGGTGGTGTAAGCCTTTAATCCCAGCACTGGGGAGGCAGAGGCAGGAGGATTTCTGTGAATTCAAGACCAGCCTGGTCTACAGAGTAAGTTCCAGGCCAACTGGAACTAAAGGGAGACCCTGTCTCAAAAAGACAAAAAAAAAAAAAAAGGATCAAGACAGTCAACACTTCCACATAGAGAAGGAAGAAGCGCATGAGGCCTTGCCCATGGCTGGGAAGCTATTGGCAGTTGATGGGCACTGGGTAAAGAGTCAGTTTTCTTCATTACTGTGGCCATTGAGAGGCTCCCCACGCCCCAGTGGATGATACTCTACACCCAGGTCCATACGGCAGCGTTTATTGAACTCAGTGGGTTATTCCAAAAGACATGAAGTAGGGAGGGGAATGTGGTAGGAGTTAAGGAATGGAGGAGGAGCTGGAGGAGAGGAGCAGGGGTGAAAATATTCTAAATACATTGTATTTATGTATGGAAACACCAAAGGCAACCGAAAGTTTAGAGTAAGGAATAAAGCAATTTTTTTTAAAAAATTGAGGTATAGATATATAGTGTGATGCCTGATATTGGCCTCTGCTCCTACATGCATGCACACACGCACACACGTACCTTTACATACACATACACATGCACACAAAACAAACTTTTAAAAATTAATGATAGCCAGGCATGGTGGCGCACACCTTTAATCCTAGCACTTGGGAGGCAGAGACAGGCGGATCTCTGTGAGTTCAAGGCCAGCCTGGTCTACATTGTGAGCTTCAGGCCAGCTGGGACTAAAGGGAAACCCTGTCTCAAAAAGACCAAACAAAAAAATTAGAAGATGTATATCTTGGTGATTTAGAGCACAGTGGGAACCAAATAGAGACTGGTTTCAATGAAGCGGGGAACGAGAGCCTTTGAGTCCTGTTTGCTGGATTTCTGGTTAGCAGCGTCCATGAATTTACCTGGGGCGTCAACCCAGGCTCCTCTGTCAATGAGAAGAGCCATCCTAGTACCATGACTATAATTATGAGGACTGAGCTCAGGCTGAACACTGAGTTATTTCCACCCTACATTTTCTGTCCTCTTCCATCTGAATTGCTCGGGATGAAAGGCAGTGGTAAACACAGAGGCAGCAAATGCTGCAGAGAGAAGTTGATTTAATGGGAGACTCTGCACAGAGCTCTATCTGCTAAAGGCATTGCCAGTCCCCCAGCAAAGAGACACTGAAGTTGACCTTTACCATGATGACCTTCTGTGCTACACATAATTTTAAATTTAGCTCTAGAGAATAGGCTCCACCCTCCTCAAAATTCCTCACTTTTTAATAAATATTTTTATTGAAGTTTTGTGCATTTCATACATTTCTCAGTCCAATTTAGACTCATTCTCCCATCCATGCCCCCCACCCCACCCTAGCTCATGCATTCTGCCATACATGTCTTGCATCTTTTTCTCAGTCATTCTAAAGTTTTTCTATGCAGAGGTTTACTGTTTCAGGCAGAAGTTCACTGTTTCAGACAGTTCTTTGACCCAGTCCTTTTGTTGTTGTTGTTTCCTCCGATTTGTATTGCTCCAAAATATGCATATATATATATATATATATACGCATATGTGTGTATGTGTGTGTGTCACACATATATCAAATTATGACATCTGAAAATAAACTATAAGTTAATTCCAAAACATGTTTAAGAATTCACATTTTCCCTTTAATTTTATACTACTCCAAGATATGCATACGTTCCCTCTACCCATATACCAAAATTAGAAAGTCTGAAAATAAGTGGTAGGTTAATTCTAGAGCCTGTATAAGGATTCGCATTTTAACAGCACAGTTTCTTTCAGATAGAAAGAAATATAACATTAACATTGCTCAGTTTAACTTACAATTAGGGATTTGGTGCTAGGATCCACAAATGAGGGATACCATTCATCGTTTATGTTTCTGGGACTGTATTACTTCACTTAACATAATGGCTTCTAGCTCTATCCATTTACCTGCAAAGTTCATGATGTCATTTTTCTCAACTGCTGCTTAGAACTCCATTAGGTAGATGTACCACATTTTCTTTATCCACTCATCAGTTGAGGGACACTTGGGTTGGTTACAGCTCATTGCTATTGTGAAGAGAGCTGCAATAAACATGGTTTTTCATGTTTCTCTGAGATAGTTTGAGTCTTGTGGACATATACCCAGGAATGGTATGACTGGGTCAGGTGGTAGGTTTAATTTGAGTTTTCTAAGTATTCTCCATATTGATTTCCATAGTGGTTGTACAAGTTTACATTCCCACCAGCAGTGGATAAGTGTTCCCCTTTCCCCAAATCCTCTCCAGCATTTGGTGTCATTTGTTTTCCTAATCTTAGCCAGTCTTACCGGGGTAAGATGAAATCTTAAACTGGTTTTAATTTGCATCTCCTTAATTATTAGCAATGTTGAACACTTTCTAAGATGTTTCTCAGACATCTTTACTTCTTCAGTGAAGAAACCTTCACCATTGATACACCTGACAGAGCACTAACATCTGAAGTATATAAACTACTCAAAAAACAAAGGAGTAAGAAAACAAATGATCCTTTCACTCTTTTACAGTTAGCTCCTCAAGCTTTAACGATGGGACTAAGACTCAAGAGAGCCATCAGCTTGGTAGGACTCCTTGAGAAATGCCTTAATGTAGCAGGCTTTAGATGTAAACGTGCTACAAGAAAGGGTGCAACTGTTGTAAGATAATATACATGAATGAACTCTGTAAACTGCAATGCTACCTAAATAGTGCTGCTTGTCCAACAATACCCTGTTTCATGTATCACGTGACTTCCACTGAGTTGTCACACATGAATGATCCTCGAAAGCCCAGCAACCACCTTCACTCCTTATAAATCAATGCTCACCACAGTGCTGTGCTCCTACCAATTGAATATAGCCTGTCTAAGTAACATTCACTGGGGGTCGTAGAGTAATAATGTATCTGTCTGCAGTGATAATCTTTTACCTTGAAGAATACACACACACAGAGAGGTCTCTCCTTTACTTCAAAAGCACATAACTTTCCCAAAAGAAAAAAAAAAGCCCTCTAATGGTTTGAAAGTAAGCATTCACTATCTGGTGGGGAAAAATGATGTTCCTTTTTACCTGTCCTCCCCCCCCCCCCCCATCCCACCCCACCCCACCCACTTTCATTCCTTCCAAAGCTGAGTCTGTGCTGGGCTACACTTTCACCTAGCAAAGTTGTCCTGATAAACACAGCTGAGAGGGGTGGACAGAAGTAATGGCTGTGGGAATTCCTCCTCCTTCTAACTGACTTCTTCTGGTCCCTTCTTGGGGTTTGAGATGATAGAATAGTCCTTCAAAACTACAGAGAATAAATCATTATGAATCAACATACTGCTTGTGTTGGTATTTCTTATGTGATGATTCACCAACAGTGGGAATTGTTTTTAAGTTTTGTCCATTCCTTCTCCTTTGTCTCCAGAATATAGCCTACTTTAAAATAAGCACAAATGAGATTTTTTTAATTCATGCCCAAACCACATGAATAAGAAGACCCTGTTCCTATTTCCTTAGGCAAACCACACCAAACTTTCATCCTAAAGCAACTTAAAAGAGGTTGCGGTGCTTTGGCTTTCTTCTCTCTAATTTGAACAAGCCTTTGAATTTGATCTCATCTGATACAATGAAAATAAACAGTAATTGATGGTGGGTTGGTATAAGGACTATTGTATCATGGTCAGGATCTATAGAACTGTGGTTATACCTACCAAGGGACAGAGGTACTGACTTGTTTCCTGTTTAAAGATGTGCATCAAGGTGGAATACCTGGCTGGCTTTGTCAGAAACACCTCTAACGCTCTTTTTTAAATTTTTATTTATTTATTTTTATTTTATGTGTCTGAGTGTTTTGCCTGCATATAAGTACACCACATGTACACAGAAGCCAGATGAGAGTGGCAAGTCTGCTGAAACTAGAGTTATCGATAGTTTTGAGCCACCATGTAGGTGCTAGGAACTGAGCCCAGGTCCTCTGCAAGTGTCCTTAACCATTGAGCAATCTCTGCAGCCCCACCTCTGACACATTTGATTCCCTGGGACCTGCTCTACTCGATAGAAGGCACTATGCTGACAAATGAACTCTGCGAGGGTATCAGACTCTAATTCCTAAGAATCTGTTAGATTTGGGGGAAGATGGTCTGTACAGATAAAAGCAAAACAATACAAATATTCTTAGTTTGAGTTCTGGAACTCTGATGGACTTTCACAGACTGGGAATGAACAGTTCATTTGACTCTTAGTTCTAAGACCACAGCACAGCAGCAGGTGAGGGCTACTGTGTTGGGTCACAGCATGGCAGAAGAGCATGTGAGCAAGAGACAGAGAGAAGAGGGCCTGAACTCCCAGGGTAAGCATCCTCCTGCCCATGAGACCAGAGTCCTCATGACCTTGCCACCTCTTGCAGTTCCCTCTTCTAACACGATTGTGATGACAGCAGTTTCCATAGTGCAGCAATTATCACATCCATCTTCCACAATGGTAATTAAATTCCAATGTAGATCTTGTAAAATACATTGAGGCCATAGCAAACATAATGAATTTTAAATATAAACTGGGTGCAATGATGCACACATATAATCCCAGCACTTGGGAGGCTCAGGCAGAAAGATCGTGAGTTTAAAACCAGCCTAGACCATGAAATCCAGTCTCAACGCCAAAATAATAATAATAATTTCATTCCCATTGTTATCACAAATGTAAGGATGAAAATTTGCTTTCAGCATCCCAAATCTCTGTTCTTCAGTCACTTCCAGTTACTGTTCTTTCTCCGTCAAGAGGCCAAATTCCTCAGCCCACACTGGAGGATTTCCTTGCAACTCCTAAAGTCCAGTCCAACTCCACCTGACTCTCCCTATTTGAATCATAACTCTAGTGAGCAAAATTGCTCAGCGATCCCAAGAAAACCAAGATGCCTCTAAGTCTTTACATGTAAGACTCATGCATGTGTGTTATTCTTTACATACAAGACCCACGCATGTGTGTCATGTACGCTTTTTTCCACGTCTTCCCATTAAAATCCTACACACTCTTCAAGGCACAGTTCAAATGCACTTATTCAAATAAAGCATTCCCTGACCAGGACTTCCCTTTCTGAACTCCCACAGTGAATAGGTGAGATGGCTCAGGGAGAAAAGACACTCAGTGAACAATCCCGATGGCCTGAGTTCAATCCCCAGAACCCACAGTGGAAAAGAGAGCCAACTCCTGAAGGTTGTCCTCTGGCCTCCACCTGTGTGTGACTAATACATCGTGTACTCTCATACACAAATAATAAATAATTAAAATGAACTTCCACAGTAAGGAGAACAGCATCATTCTTGAAAACATTTCTTCCTTTTGGAAGATGTAGAATATGAAGAAAGTTAGCTTATGATGACTGCTTCACACAACCTCATCTAACCCTGCAACTTATTCTTTAATATAATCCTGCAGCTTATTATCCTTATTATCAGAGGCTCAGAGAACTTAGAATTAAATCTTTTATATACAACTTTCCACCAAAGCTATCATATATTACACACACACACACACACACACACACACACACATATATATTAGAATTTTGGCTATAGTCCTTCACAAACATTTGTCTTTCTATTTTTTTTTTTTTTTTTTTTTTTTTTTTTTTTTTTTTTTTTTTTTTTTTTGGTATTTTTGAGACAGGGTCTCCCTTTAGTCCCAGCTGGCCTGGAGCTCGCTCTGTAGACCACTCACAGAGATCTGCCTGCCTCTGCCTCCCAAGTGCTGGGATTAAAGGCCTACGCCACCATGCTTGGCTACATTTGTCTTTCTTACTGGATCAAAAGTTATGGTAATGGTAGTGCTTAGCATTCATTTTGGTTGTTGTTCTGACAGAAGCAGTGAGGTCACCTTTGTCCCATCCCTACTTGCATAATAAATTTCTAGGTCCAATTTATATTACATTAATACTCTTTCAGAAAACAAAATGTGGGCTGGAGAGATGGTTCAGTGCTTAAGGGCACTGGATGCCCTTGTAGACAACCTGGGTTAGGTTCCCAGCTCCTGCATGATAGCTAACAACTGTTCTTAATTTCAGTTCCAAAGGATCCTACATTTTCTTCTGGCCTCCACCAGCATTTCATACACGGGTCCACTCCTATACATGTAGGCAAACATGCATACATGTAAGAAATAAATAAAGCCAGGCTTGGTGGCACACGCCTTTAATCCTAGCACTTGGAAAGCAGAGGCAGGTGGATCTTTGTGAATTCAAGGCCAGCCTGGTCTACAGAGTGAATTCCAGGAGAGCTGGGGCTACAGGGAGACCCTGTCTCAAAAAGACCAATAAATAAATAAATAAATAAATAAATAAATAAATAAATAAATAGGGGCTGGAGAGATGGCCTCACTGTTAAGAGCACTGACTGCTCTTACAGAGGACCCGGGTTAGATTCCCAGCACCCACATGGCGGCTGAGAACCACATTTGACTCCAGTTCCAGGGAAATCTGATGCCCTCTCCTGACCTCTGCTGCGCTGCACGACACAGGTGCACAGAATTGCATGCAGACAGTACATTCATAAACATTAAAAAATAAATAAAATTTAAAAAATAATAATAAATAAATAAATAAAATGTTTCTCAAAACAAAAGGAAACAAAGATAAATTTCTTGGGGTTAGAGATATGGCTCAATGGTTAAGAGCACTGGCTACTGATGCATGAGGACCTGGATTCGATTCCCAGCACCCACATGGTAGCTAACAATCACCTGTAACTCCAGTTCCAGGGGATCCAATACCCTCTTCTGACCTCTATAAGCATTGCATGACCCAGGTGCACTTACGTGCAAACACGCAATACATTTGCACACATAAAATAAAAATAGTAAATACACACATGAAAAGATAAATTTCTTTTTCTAGCTCTTATCTTGGGGGGGGGGGAGCAATCTTGCCTCGAAGGCAGTTATTTGAAATTAGAAAATGAGAGAAATTATTTTGGTAAGGGCAGCTGCTGTTCGTACAGGGGACGAAGTATGGCTGCCGGACAAGTGTATCGTTTAATTTCTGACCTGCCTGTGGGGTGAGAATCTTGCCTGAGTGGCAAGATTCTCATGTTACAAATGAAGACTTCCCAAGAGAGCACGGCAGAGAACAGAAGCAGGACTTTAACTCTGCAGCTTGTGCTCTTAAGCACCGCGTTGGATCCCCTCTGGGTCTGCCAGCCTATTTAATATTCACTGGCAGCCACAGCTCCATTTTCTCTCTGCCTCCTAACCAGAAAAGACCTCTTTCCCCAATGTCCCTTCTCCAGTCTATTTTCATGATTCCTTAAATAATTTCTCACTTTTAAATGAAAGTGCTCAACACAGACTGAGGAGAAACAGAACCGCCTTCTTCCTATACAGTCAAGGAATAAAAATTAATTCAAAGGAACCCTTTCTGCCCCCACCATACACCACCATCCGTACTAGAATCGGTACTTCCTGGTGTAGGTAGCCTGCCCCCTGGTGGAAACTGACTACACGTATTCAGATTTTGTAGCCACAAATAACACAGTGGCTCACTTTTTTATAGATGAGTAGAAAATCAGGGCAAAGGCCAGGAAGATGGCTCAGAGGATTAAGTTGATTGAAGCCACTCACATCTCAGAACCTGAGTTCAATTCCCAGGACCCACAAGGTGAAAGGAGAGAACCAACTCCCATAGCTTGTCCTGTGACTCACGACTCACACACACATACATTATAAATGTAAAAAAAAAAAAAATTAAGGAATAAAAGAAAATTAGATGGAGTCATTATGATTACAGCTGTATTGATTAATGATGTCACATATTGTTTGGGGCAAACCTAAAACAAAGGAAGAATATCAAACTATCCATGTTCCTCTCTAGGAACCAGCTGAGAGAAGGTTCTAATACTTTCTTTCACTTCAAGCTTTAGCTCCTATAACTCTTAATTAAACTCACCATCTTCGACAGCATTTCTTCAACAATGATAACTTGCACAGGAGTCCTTTCAAGAAAGCATTAAAAATGGTGAGGTTGGGACACTTTCAGTTTGTCTGTATGAAATACTCTCCTGAACCCATCATTTTAAAACATCCCAGTCCACTCGCAACGTTAGCTGTAATTTCACCGATGCTTAATTTATTTTATCACATATTATAGTTTAATTAAACACCAGGTAGGAGTTTCCCTGGGTCATCTTTCCTGCCCAGCCATGGCAGGACTATTACACTGAAAGCCAACGACAGGAAGGGCAGAGCAGGAGCAATGTGCTTCGTTTAGAAAGCTGGGTCATGCGTGCTTCGTTTAGAAAAGCTGGGTCATATGTGCTTCGTTTAGAAAGCTGGATCAGGGGCTGGAGAGATGGCCTAGCAGTTGGGAGCGCCGACCGCTCTTACAGAGGACCCGGGTTCGATCCCCAGCACCCACATGGCGGCCGAGAACCGTCCGAAACTCCAATTCCAGGAGAACTCCAGTTCCAGGGGAATCCGAGACCCTCTTCTGACCTCCGCGGCATTGCACGACACGGGTGCACAAACTTGCAGGCAGACAGTACATTCGTACACATACAGAAATAAATAAAATTAATTTTAAAAAAAGCTGGGTCATGGGTGCTTCGTTTAGATAGCTGGGTCATGTGTACTTCTTTGCCCACAGATGGTCTACCCAACTCCCCTATCTCCCAATTTTTTAAGTAGGTCATAATTCTCATTAGTGGCAGCGGCACCTGGACTGGGGTGGACAGGTCTGGTCACCAGCAGGTCCCCCTGCTGGGCCCCTCAACAGACGGCGTGCTCTCAGCCCTGACAGCTGCTTCTGTTTTGTTTTATTCTCCCAGACAAACAAGAACTTTGTGGACATTTGGAAATCCTATGCTAGGAACTAAAACTTCAGTTCCAGAAAGTATCAATGAGCCATTTTAAAATCTGCATATTTTAATGCATATGTAAACAGATCGTCACCAGGTGAACTACAGGAATGCAGTCCCATCCCTGTCCTTTTAATAGGAAGAGGTAAAAAGAATCTCTCTTCAGAAACAGGTATAGAACTGAGCAACTTTATTAAAAAAAAAAAATCATTTCAGATCAAAGAGACCACAGGCAGAAGACAACTTAAGATGTTGGCTGGGTTGCCTTGCAATACTTTGTATACACACAAGTAAATAGCTGAGGTTTGTTTCACCTTCCAAAGACAGCATCCTCCTGCCTTTGTTGTTCTTCAACTTACTCCTTTGCTTGCCTGTATTGAGAATGTATCTCTACCGGTCCTAGAGCTCTCTTTTTCTAATTGCTGAGTATTGAGGTGTATCAAAGTTTTGATTTTTGTCATTTTCCTATTCAACAATTTATTCCCTTGGCTGTTTCTAATATTTTTCCATTCTATTGTAAGGGACTATTTTGGTATACATTTATGTTGGTAAGATACCTGAAATGCAAATACTGGCCCAAAGGGTGTGCCAATGTTCATTTTGGAAAAGAATGCCAAATCCAAAGAGCAGAAGGCTTCAGACAATGCATCAAGCCTCTGGAACTAATCACAGACACCAGCGTTTGGAGGATTCCTAAAATTGTTCAGTCAAAATACTGGCAATACCAGCTGTGTAGAATTCATCGGGCTGGCCCAGCATCTCACGGGGCAGCCAGACTCCAGTCCAGATTCTCTTACATTCAAGCCCAGTACTTTCCACCAGCACATATGTTATGGAGCAAAAAATTAGACTTGAAATTTGAAGTGACCCTTTCCAGTGAAACTGAAATGCTTTTCTCAAACAACTAAAAATGTTTTCAACCCTTGGAGTTTTTAGTGGTAGGGCAGCCAGTTATGACTTGTTATGTATGAATTAAACATCGAGAGAACTGGTAGGTTCAACATTAGAACAATGCTCTGAGTTGAACCGTGTGTGTGGAATCTGATTTCCTTAAAGAGTGATATCTGAGAAAGCCTGGAAAGCCATCGTCGTCATCGTGTACCCACCACTTCATGGAAATTTTCGCAGCCATCGTCCTGCAAGTCTTCTCCGCTCACCTCTTACTGCATCCCAATCTCCTTAAACGGAGTGGCGTAAAACAGCTATTTTATTAGACACATGAATCTGTGTGACTGGAATTTGGAAAGGACACAACAGTGGAGGCTTAGCTGTGTTCTGCAACACGCGGAGCCTCAGCTGGGAAGACTCCAGTGTGGAGCAGACTCAACAGACGGGCTAGGATCCTCTGAAGGCGCACTTGCTCATGTGCCTGCAGGTGGAAGCTGGCTGTCATCTGGGATCTCAGCTGGAGCTCTTGGCCAGAGCACCCACACATGGCCTCTCCATATGGTCTCTGTTCTTCTTTGTGGCACAGTGACTGGGTTCCAGGAGCAAATGTCCCAAGATTCACCTTCCGGTGACGGTGACAGAAGGAAACTGGGAGAGGGCCCTCCACAAAAATAAGGCATTGGAAAATGGCTCAAGGGTACATAACAACTCCAGAAGTATTTAATCATGAAATCCACCACTGTATCAGGGACATTCGGTGACTGTGGCTTCTGGCCTGGCACGGCCCAAGCTCAGACTGTAAAACCCTCATTGTCCCCTACCGGAAGTGGGGGATTGGGTTCAGGTTGAATGACAAGTCAGCTGCAAGAAACCAATGGGGAAGTGAAAGAAATCTAGGAAAGCAGAGACAATAAAGCCCTGTGCACACTGCTGGCTGACTCCTGTTAACAGTTGCTTGAGGGAGATCCAGAAGAGCCCCGCAAAAATGGTGTTCAGGGAGATACAAGCATGGATGGCGGGTGAGAGGGAGGTCTGCAGGGGATCCGAGCATTGTCCTCTAAAGGAACAGTTGAATACGTTGTGGAGGATTCTATGCTCATGTTCTGGAACAGCCTGCAGCAAACAGAGCTACAGTCTAGAAACATAAAACAAGTGCATAATAACTAACACGTATTGCTTGCCAGGGGCTCCAAGAGAAAGTGCATCTGGGAGACTTGGAGTTCCTTCGGGTTTTGTGCTGTTGTTGCTGCTGCTGCTGCTGCTGCACTTTTATTTCTATTTTTGTTTTTGAGACAGGATCTCACATATCCCAGGCTGGGCTCAATGTCACTGCGTATGGAGGTAGGCCTTGAACCCCTGATCCTCTTGCCCCATCTCCTGAGTTATGGAAACAGCACTTTTGATTGTTTGTAAAAGTCAGGGATTTTTCTGACTTATTTCCTTATAGTAACCTTTTAATCATCACAAACTTAAAAGTGTGAATAGTCAGAGTTCAACCAGAACAGGCTATGTATACAGATCTATAGATGGGAGATGGATAGATAGATAAATAGATAGATAGATAGATAGATAGATAGATAGATAGATAGATAAATAGATAGCTAGATAGATGATCAATAGATAAGTGGATGATAGAGGATAGAAGATCAATAGATAAGTGGATGATAGAGGATAGAAGATCAATAGATAAGTGGATGATAGATTTGATGGATATATTAATGATAGGTAGGTAGATAGATAGATAGATATAATTAATAGACAGACAATTTGGATAGATAATCAATAGATAGGCAGATAATAGATTAGATAGATGGACAGTAGATAGATAAATGATAGATACATAGATGATAGATTCATAGACAGATGATCAATAGATAGATGATGTAGATAGATAGATGATAGATAGATAGATAGATAGATAGATAGATGATAGATACATAAATGATAGATACATAAATGATAGATACATAAATGATAGAAGATAGATGATAGATATATAAGTGATAGATATAGATGACAGATAGTAGTATATAGATCATAGATAGACAGTGGATAGATAAATGATAGATTCATGGATAGATGATAGATTCATAGATAAATAGACAATCAATAGATGATGGAGAGATAGATAGACAGCATATAGATGATAGATTGATAGATAGATTGATATATAGATAGATAGATGATAGATAATAGATAGATGGATAGATAGATGATAGATAGATAATGGATAGATGGATAGATAGATGATGATTGATAGATAGACAGTAGATAGATGATAGATACATAGATGATACATAAATAGATAGATAATTGATAGATAGATGATAGATAGATAATTTATTACAACGAATTGACTGAAATAAAAGAGGGAGCTATTTAACAATGTCCAAATATACCAGTCATGGTGGCACATACCTTTAGTCTCAGCACTGGGGAGGCAGAGACAGCTGATCTCTGTGAGTTCAAGACCAGCCTGGTCTACATATCGAATTCCAGGATAGCTGGGCTACAGGGAGACCTGTCTCAAAATGACCAGAAAAAAAGGTCCAAATACTATCTGGAAGTGAAGATCAAGGACACAGGACAGTTCTAATCCATTGGCAGGCAGGAAAGGGAAGTGCACAGAGAAGCACAATGAGATTCAGTGCATATGAACTGAGGCTGTCACAGACTCATGAGAAAGGCTCTAGATGATGGGCAGCATTGTGAAATGGCATCTTTTGAGGAGGAATGAGGAGCCTGTGAAGATGAGAATCCAGCAGCACACGATTTGGGACCCTGTGAAGCAAAGAGCTGGAGTTGGCTCAGTAGTTAAAAGAACTTCCTGAACTTTCAGAGGGCCAGAATTTGGTTCCTAGCACCCACCTCAGGCAACTCACAGTTCCTGGGATTCTAATCCCCTCTTCTGTCCTCCACAGCCACCCACACACATGTGGCACACACTCACACAGATGACACACATACACATAAATAGAAAGAGAGAAAAAAGGAAGGAAGGACCGAAGGAAGGAAGGAAGGAAGGAAGGAAGGAAGGAAGGAAGGAAGGAAGGAAGGAAGGAAATCCATTTTATAAAAAAGCAAAGAGTTGGCTGAGCATGGACTACATAGTGGTAGCCTGACTGGGGGACAGGGAACCAAGAGTTTTCTGTGCCTGGTGACAGAAAAGAAAGTAAGAAATTCAAAATGCAGACTGGTCACTGGCTTTGAATACAGAAGGGACTACATGTCAGAGATGTATGTTTTCTAATAGCTGAGAGGAGATCTCAAACATCAAGAAAGAGTGATACACTCAGTCCTGCCACCATACAAGGCTGAAGTCAGCCAACAACCTGAATACACTTGGAATCCAGCCATCCAGTGAGCCCCAATGGCCCAAAGTTTCAGATGAATAAGCCAAGAAAGTTACGGAGATGTGTCTTCCAGCAATGTGAATGTATTTAACGTTGTAGCCCCTTAAATAGATGGCAGATTTATGCTTTTAAAGACAAGGAAGCACATTTGGCACAGAGATTTATTTACTATCCACCAGCCAAAGATGCATGTATGTGTACTACTTAAATAAACATAAGCATTATGAAACAGATTCTATCTTAGCACGGCAATAATCTCAGACATTCGCAGCAGTAGAGGAAGCCTACATACATAACTAGACTAAGGATGATTTGTCCAAGGAAAGTGGCTGAATTCTTTCCCCTAGAGAGAGGAAAGACACAGAGGATATTGCCCATAATCCCGGCACTTGGGAGGCAGCAGCAGGAAGATCTCTGTGAGGTTGAAGGCACCCTGGTCTATTGAGTTCCAGGCCAGCCAAGGCTTCAAAGTGAGATCCTCTCTCAAAAAATAAAAAAAAAATCTTGACCTCTGGAACATATTTTACAAAATAAAATCATGTACTAAAATATGGCCAATGGTATAAGAATGGGTGTGTGAGAAAGAACGGGCAATGAGGAGGACTGAAGATCAGGAGCCGGAGCAAGGGAGAAGGGCAGAGAGGGTAAAACCAGAGAAAGCTGTGCGGATGTGGGAAACAGGATTAGCGCCCCTTTCTGCACCAGAAGCACCAAGAATCAAAAGATAACAAACGGTGCCCTCTTCACACCTCAGCTGCAAGGTCAGAAGATGGTCTTCTTCTTCATAACCTTACCCATGCTTGAAGGAAGTCTATGCACATACTTGTACATTGGAGCAGCAGCAGCTGTGCTCCAGATACCGCTCAGCTCCTCTGTGTCTTTCCTCTCCAGGGGAAAGAATTCAGGCTTCCACCGCTGCACTTAGCTATTCTGTGAACATCCTTTCCAAGTGAGGGTTCTCTCCATCCCTGGTCTGTTTTCCTTCCCCTAATAAGGCACTAGCGTGGTTTTTGTCTTTTCTTTTTTTTTTTTTTTTTGGTCTTTTCGAGACAGGGTCTCCCTGTAGCCCCAGCTGTTCTGGAACTCACTCTGTAGACCAGGCTGGCCTTGAACTCACAAAGATCCACCTGCCTCTGCCTCCCAAGTGCTAGGATTAAAGGCATGCGCCACCATGCCCGGCGGTTTTTGTCTTTTCAACGTGGTGTGTGACACTAAAAAAGTTTCAGCTGTCAAACTCAGCCTCTTTCCTTGGACAAATCATCCTTAGTCCACTTATGTATGTAGGCTTCCTGCTACTGCCACAAATATCTGAGATTACTGCCATGCAAAAAGATTTCCATTCCAGAGGCTTTGGTCCGTGGTCAGCTGACCCCACGTCATGCCTGCGGCAAAGCAGCAGGCCAGGTAGGAAGGAGCACACGACAGAGCAAAACCCACTGGCTTCATGGCCAGGACACTCACAGAAAGAGGAAGGAGCCAGGGTCCAGGGTCACAGTAGCCCCTTTGACAATATCCCCCAATGGAAAGGCTTCCCAGCAGGATCTGGCTGCAAAGTTCCCACCAGTTCCCAACAGAGTCAGGCTGAGGACTCCACCTTCAACTCATGGCCTTTCAGGGGTAGCCTAGGCCAAATTATGGCAATATAATCCTTTTACATATCTTGTGAGGATTTGTGTGACTATATGATAGTGATACTCATCCACTGGATGTGTGTGTGTGTGTGTGTGTGTGTATTATATGGAAGTGAGGTCTGTGTGGGTGTATGTATAGTGTATGTATGTGTGTAGGTCTATGTGTATGTATGGGTATGTGTAAATGTATGTATGTGGATATGTGTAAATGTGTGGCTTTGTGGATGTGTGGGTCTGTGTGTATGTGTGCATAGTGTGTGCATGTGAGTGTGTATATGTGTACATGTGTACTGTGTGCAGTACTTGTGCAAATGTATGTATGTGGATGTGTGTGCATGTATGTTTTATGTTGATGCATGTACATGTATGTGTGTATGTGTGGGTCTGTGGTTGTGTGGGTATGTGTGTAGTATGTATATGTCTGAATGTGTATGTGTGTGTGTATGTGTTGGTGTGTATGCATGTGCATGTGTGTATGTATATGTCTACATGTGTGTATCTGTATGCCTGTGTGTAGTGTGTGGATGTGTATATATTAGTGTGTATGTGTGCATTATGTACATGTGTACATGTGTGTATGTGCATCTGTCCACTGTGCATGTGTTCACTGTACATATGTGTATGTGTGCAGTATGTGTGTTGTGTACACTATGCATGTGTCTGTGCATGTAATATGTGTATACATGCGTATGTATGCATGCATGCATATATGTGTGTTCTATGTGTATAGTGTATGCAGGTATGTATATGTGTGCAGTGTGCATATATATATGCATGTTTGTATGTTTTTCCTTGTTTTGTCTTTGTCCATTTTTGTATATTTTTATTGAAATTTTGTGTATTTCAGATGAGATCGGGCACGTTCAGGATGGTATGGCCATAGACAAAATTTTGTGTATTTCATACAAAACATCTTAATCGTCTTTATACATTCTCCCCCCTCGGCACCCTTCCGCAGCGCCCCCCACTGGGTTTCATGTATTCTGTCATGTGTGTTAAGGCTTATTGAGTCAAATTGGTGAACTCAGTGTAAGTTCATCCACTGGAGCCTGTCCAGCCTCTCTACCGTCACTCCCTTAAAGAAGATCAACTCTCCCTCACCCAGCAGTGAACAGCTGCCAATAGTTCTTCTACTAAGGTTGGGGTCGGCTGCCCATTTCTACATTCTATGCTAGGTTTTTGTCTGCTTGAGTTTGCATGGGTCTTGTGCATGCTGACACCATTACTATAGATGCATGTAAGCAACATCCCAGGAGACTATACACTCTGTTACATGCATCTCCTCTCTTGGCTGTTACAATCTTTCCAACCCCTCTTCCACAGAGGTCCCTGAACCCTGGGTGGGTAGAGTTTAATACAAAAGTCCTGTCCAAGGAGCCACAGTCTGCAGACTCTTTTTTTTTTTTTTTTTTTTTTTTTTTATAGCCTTTTCGAGACAGGATCTCCCTGTAGCCCCAGCTGTCCTGGAACTCACTCTGTAGACCAGGCTGGCCTTGAACTCACAAAGATCCACCTGCCTCTGCCTCCCAAGTGCTAGGATTAAAGGCGTGTGCCACCACACCTGGCTGCAGACTCTTAATCTCTATGATTTGGCCATTTGTGTCCTTTTGTGTTCATTGCTCTCTGTTTTACGACGGAGCTTCATTGATAGGAGTTAGAAAGATCCATTAGTATTCTCTCTCCCATTTGTTCCTCTATATTCCATGAGCCTTATGTGTAAAGGTTCTATTGTAGATGTGTTACTTAGGGTTGGGCATTTCACAGACACTTATTCTCTGTGTGACCAGTTGTGGAACTCTGTAATAATCTCCATCTTTTGTAAAATAAGCCTCATTGATGAGTGGTAACTGGCATACTTCTCTGTAAATATAAGGATCCATATTTAGTACATAGTAAAAATTATGTTTGTCTAGAGATGTGACAGACTTAGGGTTTTCTCTAAAATCTGTTACCTCTCCAGCCACGTGTATTTGGGTAAGTTTATAGTACCACACATGAGTTCCCTCCCATTAAGTGGACTTTAAGTTCAATTAGGTTGCTGCTGATTATTCCCAAGATAAAAGTGCCACTGGAATAGTTTGCTATGCCAGTCACCATTGTAGTTATTAGGCTTAAAGCTGGGTTTGAACCATCGATGGATGTTCTCCCTTAGCAGCTTGCATAATGTCCTCCAAAACTATGAGAGCTAGCCTTCAGGGAAGGTGGCTTCCAGATCAGTTCTAGTTCCCTTGTTCCAAGTTTGTCCAATTTTTGATATCAAGATAAAAAGGCTTCATAAAATTAGTTGGGAAATTTCCCTTCTTATTCAATTATTTAGAAAAGTTTTTGAAGAAGTCATGTTAGTTCTCATTTAAGTGTTTGATGAATTCACTGGTGAAACTATATGGGCCTGGACTTTTTGTGAATTTTTAAAAATTATTATTGCATTCAATTTATTTGTTTTGGGGGGAGGGTGAACCTATGCCTGCGCTCCCGTGTGAAGGTCAGAAGGTAACTCTCAGGGGTATGTTGTCTACTTCCACCATGTGAGTTTCAAGGATCAAATTCAGGTCAGCAGGCTTGGAGGAAAATGCCTTTACTCCCTGAGCCAGCTGGCCCTTCTTAAATTACTAATAAGCAAGTTTAGGTACTTTGTATCCATCTACAAACATGTACACTTATCTAGTCATCTAATTTGCTGACATTAATTGTTCAAAGAATTTCTTTATAATCATTTTTATTTCCCTCAGATTATAGTAATATTTTCTCTTTTATCCTTACTTTAGCTAGACTTTTTTTTTTTTTTTTTTTTTTTTTTTTGAGACAGGGTCTCCTTGTAGCTCTAGCTGTCCTGGAACTCACTCTGTAGACCAGGCTGGCCTTGAACTCACAAAGATCCGCCTGCCTCTGCCTCCCAAGTGCTAGGAACTTTAGCTAGACTTTTATAACTGTTTCCAAAGGGCTGATTGTTCGTCTCATTGGTTTCCCCATTTATTTTCCTGTTCTCTGGTTCTCTCATCCCTCTCCAGTTCTTTACTTTGTTCTCCTTCTTTTGGCTTTGAATTTCACCTGCTTTTTGTCTTGAGTCTTTTTTCCTACTTCTGTAAGAGGTAAAGTTGGGTTATAATTTGAGATCTTTCTATTTGTGCAATGTAGGCATTCCAAGCCGTAATTTCCCCTTTGATGCTGCTTTGGGTACATCCTGTAAGTTTGGGTAGATCCCAAGCATTTTATAATTCCCATTGTTACTCAGGAGTGTGTTATTTAATTACTACTATTTTAAATTTTCTAAATTTTCATTGGTGTTGATTTCTAATCTCGTTCCACAGTGTCGGGAAAAAAAATACTTTGTATTATTTGAATTATTTTGTGTAAGTTGTTTTGTCTATCTTGAAAATGTTCCATGTCACTTATGAGTAACGTGCAGTCTGCATTTGGGCACAATGTTCTGTAGCTATCTATTAGGTCCAGGTGGCTTATGATGTTCAAATGTTCTATTTTAATATTAATCGTCTTAGTTACCCTTACTGAAAGTGAGGCACTGAAGCCAGGTGTGGTGATGCACAGCCATAGTCCCAGCTACTCAAGGGCCTACAGGTAGAAGAACACTTGAGCCCACAAGCTTGAGAGCTGCCTGGGCAGCACAGTAAGGCCCTAAAATAGGTAAGAAATTGAAATCCCCACTTGTTATGGCTAGTTATTCCTTTCATTCTGTCAAGTGTTTGCTTCATGTTCTTTCAGGATCTATTAGTTTAAATTTGGGGGGAAATTCATAAATCAGTATTGTTTTTACCATCATCTTTACCTCTCCCATCCCCCCATTCCCTGAATTTTATGACTTCTGCCTTATTGTTTCACACACACACACAGCATACTGAGTCCATTTAGTGTTGTTCATATGTTCACGTGTTTAGGGCTGACCACATGTGTGCTGGATAGCTTTAGTGTCAACTTGACACACCTGGGTTGAGGGAGCCTCAATTGGGGAATTGGCTCCATTGGACTGGCCTGTGGCCACATCTGTGGAGTACTGTCTTGATTGTTGGGCAATGTTGGAGGGCCCAGCCCACTATGAGTGGTGCCACCCTGGGCAGGTTGTTGTGTACCGTATAAGAAGGCAGACTGGGCATGGGCCAGGGGAGCAAGTCAGTGAACAGCATTCCTCCATGGCCTGTGCTTCAGCTCCTGCCTCCAGGTTCCTGCCCTGAGTTCCTGCCTTGGGTTCCTTAAGTGATGAACTGTGACCCAGGAGATGTAAGCTGAATTTACCCTTTCCTCCCCAAGTTGGTGTCGGTCAGAGTGTTTTGTCACAGCAATGGAAGACAACTAGAACAACGTGGGACTGGATAACCATCAGGGCGTTTATCCCTTGGAAAAACCTAATCCTCCCTCTCTCAGCAGTCATAAACTGCCTGCCTGTAGCTCTTCATCTAAAGGTGTGATCTTGTGAAATCTCCCCCAGCTACATTGGCAGGCCAACTGGTACCGTCAATATGCATTTCTTATTTATATGCATTTCTTATTTAGGCAAGTACTATTGAGATTTCATGGGTGCAATCTCCCCATCAAGTCTTGAAGTCACTATCTAGCAACAGGTGTCCTTATCCTCTGGCTCTTACAATCTCTCCAGCCCCTCTTCCAGGACATTCTTTGAGTTTTAGGCATACAGATTGCATGCCTGTTAGTTTTAACATTTTAAAGATATGTCTATACTCACAATAAGATTTCTGTTTGTAAAACTTGTTACTTCACTTTGGTTTTGGAAACAGCTTTTATGGATATAGTATTTGAGGTTGGCTGTTAATCTTTCAGCACTTGGAGCATGCTGCCCACTGCCTTCGGGTTTCCATTGCTTCCGATGTGAGGTCAGCTGTTGCTTGTTGGGATTCCCCCATATACCATGCACTATTTTCCTCCTGCTACTTTCAAAATCATCCTTTATCTGTGTTCTTCAACCTTTTGACTTAAACTATCTTGGTAAATAGCCATCTCTCTTTCTTGATGTTTAATTAAATGTAGGATATTTTCAGCCATATTTTCCTTTTTTTTTTTTAATCTACCTGCTCTGCTAATGCACTAAACTTGGTTTTTTTAATCTTTTATTGAAGTTTTGTGCATTTCATACATCACTTCTCAGTTCAATCCAAACTCATTCCTCCCTCCATGCCTCCCACCCCTCCCAAGTTCATGCAGTGTGCCATACTTGTCCTGTTCCTTCTGAGTCTTTTCAAAGTTTTTCAAAGCAGAAGATTATTTGGGGCGGGGGAGAATCTACTGCTTCAGTCAGTTCCTTGTCCCAGTTCTTTTGTTGTTGTTGTTCCTCCCAATCTGTACTGTTTCAACATATGCATTTATGTATGTCACACATATTTCAGAATTCACATTTTTCCTTTTTAATTTTATATTGCTCTAAAATATGCAAACAAACCCTCCACCCTTGTACCAAAATTATAAAGTCTGAAAATAGGTAGTAGGTGAATTCTAGAACCCATTAAGGAATTCACATTCTAAGAGCACAGTTTCTTTTAGATAAAGAGAAATATAACATTCATGTTACTCAGTTTGCCTTACTTGATGCTAACATCCACAAATGAGGGATACCATTCATCATTTGTTTTTCCGAGACTGTGCTACCTCATTTAGCATAATATCTTCTACTTCTATCCATTTACCTGCCAAGTTCATGATGTCATCTTTCTTTACTGCTACATAGAACTCCATTGTGTGGATGTACCATATTTTCTCTATCCACTTGTTGGTTGAGGAGCACTTGCGTTGGTTCCAACTCTTTGCTATTATGAAGAGAGCTGCAATAAACATAGCTGTGCATGTTATCTTGGTAAATAGTCATCTCTCTTTCTTGACATTTCATTAAATGTAGGATATTTTCTGCCATATTTTCAAACATCTCTGCTGCTTTTCCTCTTCTCTCTTCTCTGGTTCTGTCATTTTACATTCGTCAGTGTGATTAACAGTGTCAGACATTTCTCTGAAGTCAGGTCTTTTGTTTTTGTTTTTGTTTTTTTGAGACAGGGTCTCCCTGTAGTCCTAGGTGGCCTAGAACTTACTGTGTAAACCAGGTTGGCCTTGATCTCACAGAGATCTGCCTGCCTTGGCCTCTGTCTCCTGAATACTGGTATTAAAGGCATGTGCCACCATGCCTGGCTGTTACTCATTCTTTTGCCTTTGTTTTATAGGGGGCATGATCTTTATTAATGTGTCTTTCAGTTCATTCATTTTTTTTATCTTTTTGAGACAGGGTCTCCCTGTAGCCCCAGCTGTCCTAGAACTCACTCTGTAGACCAGGCTGGCCTTGAACTCACAAAGATCTGCCTGCCTCTGCCTCTCGAGGACTAGGATTAAAGGCATGCGCCATTATGTCCAGCAATATATGGAATGTTTTAAGTCTGCCTCAGGAGCTTCTAGAACCCTATTAGATCCAAGTAAGTAGATTAAAATATAGAAATTAGNTAGCCCCAGCTGTCCTAGAACTCACTCTGTAGACCAGGCTGGCCTTGAACTCACAAAGATCTGCCTGCCTCTGCCTCCCAAGTGCTAGGATTAAAGGCATGCACCACCATGCCTGGCCAGTTCATTCATTCTTACATCAGTTCAGACATACTGTTCTATCTCCTTGAACTTGTCCTGTTAGCTATTGTACTTTTCAACTCCAATTTTTTCATTTGGTTCTTTCTATATGGTTATAATTGTGATTACAATGTCTATTTGGTGAGACCTTGTCATTATACCTTGCTTTGCTTCTTTAAGGATAGTTTCCCATAATTCTTTAGTATTTATACTATTACCTACTATTATAATGTTGTGTGTTTGTTCACATGTGTGCTTATGCATGTGAGTATATGAGTGTATAGTAGATGTGAGGCAGAGGACAATCTCAGGTATTATTCCGGCATTTCCCACTTCTTTTTTTAAGACAAGGTCTCTCTTTGTCCTAGAAGTAGGGTAGGCTGGCTGTCCCGCCAACTCCAGGAATCAACTTTGACCTACTTCTCCAGCACTAGAATTACAAATGTGCACCACCGTACCCAAATTATTTTATGTGGATTCTGAGGATTGAACCCAAGCTATCTCCCCAGTTCCCTATAATACTATATTTATAATAATTACTCCAAATCTCCACTAAGTCCAACATCTGGGTCTTTTCCAGGGCTTCTTCTATTGTCTGCACTTCTATTATCATTATGTATGAGTTAAACTTTCCTGTTTCTTTGTACATTGTATGATTTTTTTTTAACTAGAAATGTAGGTAACAGATTTTGGGGGGGTGCTTTTTGAGACAGGGTCTCCCTGTAGCTCCAGCTGTCCTGGAACTCACTATGTACACCAGGCTGGCCTTGAACTCACAGAGATCCACCTACCTCTGCCTACCGAGTGCTGAGACTAAAGGCATGCACCACCATCCTTGGCAGGTAACAGATTTTAACAGCTCTGATTCCTCCCACTATTTCTCTGGGCCTTGATTCTATTACTATTTTCATGTTTATTTATAGGGTGACTTGACTAAGCTGTTTCTGTGAAGTCTGTGTCTCCTGACTCTAATGCCATTCCTCACTGGGTACACTGCAGGGTATAACCACAGCCACCCTGAGGTGCCTGGTACTCTTTATTCCATGATCTGCTTTTAGGTTCCTAGTAGTGTATTTCTATGACTGTTTCACTCATCTCTTAGATGTCACATATTGCCAGCTGATTTGATGATTGCTCTGTTGTTTTGTAACAACACTCTGGGCCATAAATTGCCCTTTTAGCAAATCCAATTAAATTTGAACCCCTTTTCAAAGACAGTCTCTGATGCTTCTTCCAGTCCTGGGATAGCTCTTATTAACCATCTCCTTCCCTAATTCTTCCCACTCTGTGCTTTAGGTTGTTGCCAACACGAAGGTGACAGCTTTTCTATAATCACTACCCAAATCTTCGCTATTTTTGTTATCACTCCTCACTTGAACTCTTTCTAAATACAATGAGTGTCCTTAAGGCAAGAGGAAGAGCTCTCCCACTGGAAAAATTCTCTGGCCACTGGTCTGAAGCAGGAAGCAAAGACAATGACCCATTTCTCCTTTACAAGTGAGGCATTTGGAGGGCATGTACCCTGGTCTTCTTGGTTTGTCTTCTTTCCTAGTATGCTATCTTGACCCTACAAATGGGCTGGGGATAAAGATAATTGTGGCCAAAGTATTCTCAGCCTGCCTGAAATAGGTTTCTACAGTATGGAGCTAGAGTTGGGGGCATGAAAAATGTTACCAGCTTGTTCCTGTAAAGAAAGAAACTATAGCCCTTGGCTACAGCTGCAGAGTCAGGGAGCAAGTGAAAGCCCAGTAGTCTTCTTTGTTACATCTCCCTAGAGTAGAGATTTCATTATACCAAGCTCAAGATGAAGGTGAAAAGGAATTGTGTCTCAAATGCCACCCGCTTCAACTGTTGCTACAGAGACTTAGTAGATTTTCTTAAATAAATGTTCCCTCATTCATTGTATACCCTTAAGACAATCTCCAGAAACTTTAAATGGTTGTTTTTAGGATGTCTACCCTTTGTGACTGTTGAACTGAGGGGAGGGTCCATGGAGCTCCTCACAGCCTCAGTGCAGAAGTATGGTCCTTCTGTGTTTCTGTAAATGATGAGGGTTGCTAAGGCCAGAACCCAGGAGAGAGCCTTAAAAGAAAACTGCACCAAATCAGAAGACTTGGGGCTGATCCCAAGTTGGAAATCACAAGGACTGACATATGGAGTTATGACCAAGCCACGTGCCCATGTATCTCCATCGGTCTAGAAGAAACAGTACATTTTTCCAATGTGTACAACAAGACAAGCACCTTATTCTAATTCACACAAAGGCACCATGTACTTGCACAGCCCCAGAAGCCATAAAGACTCCAGTTGACGGGTTATGTAGGATGAGTCAACCATCCAAAGCAGTGGTTCCCTATTTTGGCTGCTCATTAGGATCACTTAGGGAGCTGTTGAAAAATACCAATGATAGGGTCCCACTTAGACCAATTAAATCAGACTCTCTTGGGATGGGACGCAGCCATGTGGACTTATATCAGCCCCTTGGGGTATCCTAATGTATAGTCAGGATTGAGAACCACTGATCTAGAGCCTGGAGCCAGGGGAATGGGATTCTTTGTGCTCAAGCACCTCAAGAGGATACGAACTGACGATCCAGTTCCCATGCTGGCAGCTGTAAAATGCTCCAAGTAAATAGTGAGTAAAATTGGCAGAGCAAAGTAAGTCAAATTACAGTAAGCAATTTCTGTCCTGAAAGAAACCCCTGAAGTTGTCCTTAAGTAATAAGAAAAACAGGCAATGACGTGGTCAACATTGCTTCTCCACTCCCTCCTCAATACTAATTGATAAGGTTCATCCAAGCCTGGTTGCTCATGTCTCCTTGTATCATCAGGACAACACCTAAGTGCAGACCCTGCCGACTTTTTTGGCCACATTCTACTGTTATTCTTGGCATAGATAGGAATAGAGGCTGTCTTAACAGAAGCATTCATTTCCAAATGCCAGAGAACACAGTGACATCAGCCAGTGTCAAAATGTTGTGATTTAGAAAAATAAAAATAAAAAGACCATACTTAGTTCCTGGAATGTTCTACCCTAAACAAACTCTATTGCATAAAATTAAATCAGATAAAGAGAACTGTGCTGAACAAGTTTATGAACTGGTAGAAGGATTTTCTTTTTTTTTTTTTTTTTTCAAACCACCTTTTAAAAGAGGGATTTTCTAAGTCATTCCTTGGCCCTTCTTTCCAGGGTCCTCTATACTCCACAAATGTGGCTTGGTCCCTTCCTTCTTTCAGAGACCTCACAAATTTCACAAAATTAATGTGGAATAACAAAGTCTAAAAGATGCATAGAGATGTAAGCAGGAAAAGGCAAACACATGGCATCTAGGACCATCCTACATCCTCTACTACCTGGACATTCACTCATGATAATGTTCCCTGAGCACCTACCTCCACACAGCCACTCCACAAATGAAACACGTACAGAAACTTCCTTACCCCTGTGTGGTTTGGATATAGTTTGAGTGTGCTCCTACAGGTTGATATGCTGGAAGCAACACTTTAAGAGGTGGGTACTCGTCCTGAAGAGATGGCTCAGTGATTAAGAGCACTGGCTGCTCTTGCAAAGGACCTGGATTTGATTCCTGGCATCCACAGGGTGGCTAACAATCATCTGAACTCCAGTTCCAGTGGAACCCAATGCTCTGTTCTGAGCTCTGTGTCCATTGCACAACACAGGTACACCTGCCTACGTGCAAGCAATACACTCATACACAGATAATAATAAATAAAATAGTTTTTTTCTAAAAAGGTGGATCATAGTGGGAAGTAGGTCATTGGAAGCACTTTTCTCAGAAAGAATCAATGCTGTTGTCATGAGACTCCACTTGGTCTACAAGAATGAACTGCTATAAAGTGAGGCCACCTTACATGCTCAGGGCCTTCTGAAGGCCGCCATTTCCCGTCCGTGTTTCTCATCAGTTGTCAACACAGCTAACAGTGCCCCTTCCAGAGACCAAGCAGATGGGGTTACCAGCTCTTTCCAGAGACCAAGCAGATAGAGTTACTGGCTCTTGGATTTTCAGCCTTCTAAACTCTAAGATAAATGAAAACATTTTCTGTATAAAATACTCAGCCTCAGCTCTTGTTATATCAACAGAAAGCAGACTAGTAAATTCATTCTGAATCAAACCAAAGAAAACTTTGTTTTCTTAAAATAGTTTGAAAAAGGATCAGACTCAGGCCCAAATTTTGACCAAGCTACTGTAAAACATTGACTTTTAACACGTTACTCCAACTCTCTGAGTCTTGCCAGATAAATAGAAACCCTAATACCTAATGCCTCCATGAGTTATTATATTGCACAATCTCAATGGTCCATTTCGCAGTACAGCAGGTACCTGACCTTCTCTTGACTTAGTAGGACAAGAAAACAAAATTCTTCTTCTACCCCCTTGTGGGTCATTCAACAAGGGATCTGAAATTTGGAACAAACAACAAAGTATATTAACATATGTAGTATGTGTACATGTGGGAAAAGCTTGATGATAACTAACTCAAAGAATCTACATACAGTGTGTACACACATTGGTGGACGGCAGCCCCCAGAAGGCACCCAGGCATTGCCAGGCCTGGCTTGCTCCAGTGCAGTAGCCCCCAGCAGACACATGGAGACAGGAAGGCCTAGCTTGAGCTCACAGCACTGTGGTCAGTGGCCCCCAGCAGGCACCTGGAGGCAGGCAGAACTGCCTGAGCACGCGGGCAGACATACAGGGTGGCAACCCCCAGCAGTCAGCCAGAGGCGGTCCCAGAGCACATGCACTTGAGCTTCATAACAGAATACAAACAAACAAAAGAAATCCATATACCAAAAACATAACGGAAAAACAATAACATGGGAAAATCAAATAATAAACTACCAGCCCTACAGAGGACTCCTACAATGAGAACTTCCTAGAGATAACCCAGAACACAGATCTTAAAAGATCTATCATAGACGTACTCAAAGAAATCAGGATTATAAAGAACACACAGACAAATGAATCAAAGAACTAGAAAGAGAGAATGACAAAAACTTGAAGTGGAAATACTGAAGAAACGTCAGGCTGACGTGGAAAAGGAAACCAAACACAGAGACAAACAAATCAAAGAACTAGAAGGAGAGAATGACAAACACCAGGAGGAAGTGGAAATATTAAAGAAATCTCAGGCTGAAATGAAGAAGGAAATGGAACGCACAGACAAATGAATCAAAGAACTAGAAGGAGAGAATGACGAACTCCAGAAGGAAGTGAAAATACTGAAGAAATCTCAGGCTGAAATGAAAAAGGAAATCAAACACTCATCCAATCAAGAGGAAAGGATGGGAGAAAGCCTCAGTAACAGACTGAATGAAGCAGAAAATAAAATACTGGAAGATAACATGGAGGAACTAGAATGCTCAAGCAAAGATTATAAAATTTTTAAAAACACAACAGTGGAATACTCAGGAAATGTGGGACACCATGAAAAGACCAAACCTATGCATCACAGGTATAGAGGAAGGAAAAGAATCCCAGGATAATGGTATTGACCAGATCTTCGACAGAATTATAGATGAAAATTTCCCCAAATTGAAAGAAGACATACCCATACAAATACAAGAAGCACATAGAACACCAACTAGACAAGACCAAATAAGAAATTCCCCAAGTTAAAAAAAAAAGAGCATATTTTTTTGCCTGTCTTACTGGTAAGTACAGCTACCTTGTGGCTCCCACTGCTTTTGCTATCATTCAAAGACATGAGACACAGCTTTTCAACCTTCTGGTATGGACTGAAGACTCATGTCTCTCCAGAAATCCTCCAAACCTTCAGTGCCAGATGGGGACTGCTGAGACATCCAGCTTGTGGACTGAGCTACTACTGGGGTTTCAGCCTCTTCAGAGTATTGATTGCCATTGTTGGACCACCCAAGCTGTATCACAGAGATTAGAACAGGAGGGTCAAGACAGGACATGGGGCTTATTGGACCTCATTTGGTAACCATGGGAAGGGAGCACAAGGGCAGGACTGATGGTTGTTTGGACCTGCCAGGGAGGAGCCTTCAACTCCTCCTTCAACATGACATCTTTCAGCCTAAGAAAAAAAAATCATAAACTGAAGATTCTAGAAGATATATGTGGCATGCATATATGCATATTTTGGAGTGATGCAGATTGGAAGGAACAAAAAAAAAAAGACTGGGTCAAAGAACTGACTGAAATGGTGAACTTCTGCTTAAAACAGTAAGCTTCCACATTGAAAATTTTAAAAGAGACTGAGAAAAAGATGAAAAACATGTTTGACAGAATGCATGAGATCTGGTGGGGAAGAGAGGGAGAATGAATCTAGACTTGATTGGAAATTTTGTATGAATCACACAAAGCTTCAATAAAAATTGGCTTAAAAAATAGAAATTCCCCATGTCATATCATAGTAAAAACGTTAGATGCTCAAAACAAAGAAAGAATACTGAAAGCCACAAGAGAAAAACAAGTTACATATAAAGGGAAACCCATCAGAATTACAGCTGACTTTTCAATGCAAATGATGAAAGGCAGAAGAGCTTGGGCCAAAGTATTCCCAGTCCAAAATTATTATAGATGCCAACCCAGGTTACTTTACCCAGCAAAAATTACAATTATAGTTGAAGGAGAAAGAAAAATCTTTCATGACATAAACAAGATGAAAGAATGCATGTCCAGAAAACCAACCCTTCAGGAAATAATTGAAGCAAGTCAAAAGACAGAAGAAAGGAGCAACCGTTCCCAAGAGGCTAAAGAAAGTAATTAATGAAGGTATAACTGTGGAAATACAAACGTAGACCAAAAATGCAAACACAAAGTAAATTGAAGGGAGGCAATATACATCTCTCAATAATAATGTTAAGTATCAATAGTCTGAACTCCCCAATTAAGAGATACACACTGGGAGAATGGATTAAGAAGTTGAATCCATCTGTTCTTTGTCTACAAGAAACCCATCTCAGCTTCAAGGATAGGCACCATCTTAAGGTGAAAGGATGGAATAAAATATTCCACTCAAATGGTACCAAAAAGCAAGTAGCAAGCAGCAAGCAGTTGCTATTATAATAGCAGACAAAATAGCCTTCAAATTAAAACTAATCAGAAGAGGTGAAGAATGTCACTGCATCCTTATCAAAGGAAGAATTAACCATGAAGATTTCACAATCATAAATATATACTCACCAAACTCTGGTGCACCGAACTTCATAAATACAATTCTGCAGGACTTCAAAGCACAGATTAATTCTAGCACACTAATAATGGGAGACTTCAATACCCCACTGAGCCCATTGGAGAGGTCAACTGGACAAAGAATAAACAGAGAGACATCTGAACTAGACAATATGATACACCAAGTGGACCAAACACCAAAGAATATACTTTCTACTTGGCACCCCATGGAACATTCTCCCAAATTGACCATATACTGGGACACAGAGCAAACCTCAACAAATATAAAAAAAATGAAATAATTTCATGCATTCTATCAAACTACAGTGCAATAAAGCTTAATATCAACACCAGAAAGAGCCCTATTATCTACAAAGACTCATGGAGACTAAACAACACACTCCTGAATAGCAAATGGGTTAAAGGAGAAATAAAGAAAGAAATAAAAGTATTCCTGGCACTAAACAAAAAGGATGATACAACACAGCAAAAGCTATGGGACACTTTAAAAGCCATCCTAAGAGGAAAATTTATAGCCTTAAGTGCCCACATTAAGAAAACATAAAGAGCACAAATAAATGACCTACCATTGCAACTAAAAACACTTGAGAGAAAACAACAAATGAATCCTAAATCCAACAGGAAGAAATAACAAAAATCAGAGCAGATATCAATGAAATAGAAACAAAGAAAACAATACAAAGAATCAATGACTCTAAGAGCTAGTTCCTTGAAAGCATAAACATGATTATATAGACCTCTAGCCCAGTTGACCAAAAGAAAGAGCAACTCCAAATCAATAAAATTAGAGATGAAAAAGGAAACATCACAAGAGATAAGGAAAAGATCCAATCATACAGGAATAGTTTAAAAGCTTATACTCTACTAAACTTGAAAACCTAAGAGAAATGGATAAATATTTGAAATCATGGAAATCACCAAAGATTAACCAAGAAGAGATTGACAGCTTAAACAGACCCATAATATATGAGGAAATTAAAACTGTAATTAAAAAAAAAAACTCCCAACTAAAAAAAGCCCAGGCCCAGACAGATTCATGGAAGAATTCTATAAGGCATTTAAAGAGGTCTTACAACCATTACTACTCAAATTATTCAAAAGGAGAGAAACAGAGGGAAATCTCCCAAATTCCTCCTATGAAGCCAGCATCATTCTAATACCAAAACCAGTCAAAGATACAACAAAGAAAGAAAACTATAGACCCATTTTATTAATGAACATAGATGCAAAAATTCTCAAGAAAATACTTGCAAACTGTATATAGGCACACATCCAAAAGATCATCCATCATGACCAAGTTGTATTCATACCAGAGATGCAGGGATGGTTCAACATATGTAAACCAATAAATGTCATAAAGCACATAAACAGACTGAAAGACAAAAACCACATGGTCATCTGAATTGATGTGGAAAAGGCCTTCGACAAAATTCAACATGCCTTCGTTTAAAGTCCTGGAGGGAATTGGACTGGCAGGAACATTCCTCAACATAATTAAAGCCATATACAATCAGTCCACTACCAACATTATTCTAAATGGGGAAAAAAATAGAAGCATTCCCCTTAAAGTCAGGAACCTGGCAAGGCTGAAGCCTATCCCCACTCCTTTTCAATACAGTGCTTGAAATGCTTGCTAAAGCAAGAAAATTAAAGAGTACTAATTGGAAAAGAGGAGGTTAAATAATCCCTTTTTGCAGATGACATGATTGCTTACTTAAGGGATGCCAAAAACTCTACCATAAAACTTCTAGAAATGATTAAGAGTTTCAGTAAAATGGCAGGATACAAAATTAACCTAGAAAAATCAGTAGCCTTTCTTTATGCCAATAAAAAGCAACTGGAGAAAAAAATACAAGGAGACCTTCCCATTCACTATAGACTCAAAAAAAAAAAAAATATCTAGGAACAAACCTGACCAAAGACACTAAAAATCTCTACAATAAAAATTTTAAATCCCCAAAGAAGGAGATTGAAGAAGATACCAGAAGATGGATGGACTTCCCATGCTCATGGATTGGAAGAATTAATATAATAAAAATAACCACCCTACCCAAAGTAATATGCAGATTCAACACAATCCCAATTAAAATCCCCATGAGCTTCTTCACAGACCTAGAAAAAAAATCCTAAAGTTCATATGGAAAAACAAAAGATCCCAGATAGCCAAAGCAACCCTGAGCAAAAAGATCAATGGAGGGGGGATTACTATACCAGACTTCAAACTATATTACAGGGCCATAGTCATAAAAACAGCCTGGTACTAGCACAAAAACAGGCCAGTAGATCAATGGAACAAAATTGAAGATCCACATGAGCACATGCAATTTCAGCCAACTCACATTTGACTTGGGGCCAAGAAGACTCAATGGAGGAAAGACAGCATCTTCAGCAAATGGTGTTGGCAAAACTGGATCACCACTTATAGAAGAATAAAATTAAATCCCTACCTCTCATCCTGTATAAAGATCAACTCCAAATGGATCAAGGACCTCAGTGTGAAACTTGAAACTCTGAAAATGATAGAAAACATTGGCAGTAACCCACAAGACATAGGCATAGGAAAAGACTTTTTCTAAATAAGACAGCAGCTGCACAGAAAATAAGCTCAACAATTGACAAGTAGGACCTCATTAAATTCAAAAACTTCTGTACATCAAAAGAAATAATCAAGGAAATAAAGAGAAAACACACAGAGTAGAAGGAAACCTTCACCACAGATATATCTGACAAAGCATTGATTTCCAAAGTATATAAACTACTCAAAAAACAAAGAAGAAAGAAAACAAATGAATCACTCAAAAGATGGAGCAAAGAGCTGAACAGAGACTTCACAAGTGAGGAATTAGAGATGGCTGAGAAACATCTTTAAAAATGTTCAACATCACTAATAATTAAGGAAATGCAAATTAAAACCACTTTACGATATCATCTCACTCTGATAAAACTGGCTAGGATCAAGAAAACAAATGATACCAAGTGCTGGAGAGGTTGTGGGGAAAGGGGAACACTCATACACTGCTGGTGGGAATGTAAACTTATACAGCCACTATGGAAAGCAGTGTGGAGAACCCTTGGAAGACTCAAAATGAGCTTGCCACCTGACTCAGTCATACCACTCCTGAGTATATACCCACAAGACTCATCTTACCTCAGAGATACATGCACAGCCATGTTTATTGCAGCTCTCTTCACAATAGCAAAGAGCTGGAACCAACCCAAGCACTCCTCAACTGAGGAGTGTATAGAGAAAATGTGGTACATCTACACAATGGAGTTCTATGCAGCAGTAAAGAAAGATGACATCATGAACTTTGCAGGTAAATGGATGGAACTAGAAGATATTATGTTAAGTGAAATAACACAGTCCCAGAAAAAACAAACAATGAATGGTATCCCTCATCTGTGGATGCTAGTGCCAATTACCTAGTTGTAAGTATTTCCTGTGCAGGGCTCCTTGAGATTTTGTCCAAGTAGTTGGAAGTGATGCATATTGGAAAGAACAACAACAGAAAAGACTGTGTCAAAGAACTGACTGAAATGGTGAACTTCTGCTCAAAACACTTAACTTCTACATCGAGAATTTTGAGAAAGACTGAGAAAAAGATGTAAATCATGTTTGGCAGAATGCATGAGCTCTGGTGGGGTGGGGGGGGTAGTGAGGGGGACATGGGTCTACATTTGATTTGTAACATAATCTTGTATAAAAACATATATATAATAAATAAATAAAATAAAAAGAAAAAATATTTTTAAAAACTTCTGTACAGTGAAAGAAACAATCAAAGAAGTGAAGAGAAAACACAGAGCGTGGGAGCAAAGCTTCACCCGTGATGCATCTGACAGAGCATTAACATCCAGAGGATATAAACTACTCAAAAACAAAGGAGAAAGAAAAAATGACCCCCTCAATAGATGGAGTAAATAGCTAGACAGAGACTCACAAATGAAGAAGTGAAGATGGCTGAGAAACATCTTAAAAAGTGTTCCATGTCAAGGGTACTGAACTTTACAGATGAGGAGCCACACAGAATGCAGTGCCATGTCAGCAGGTGGGAGAACTCATTTTTTCAGTGTTTTATACGGTTTTTTGTTTGTTTGTTTGTTTGTTTGTTTTGTTTTGTTTTCTTGGTCTTTTTGAGACAGGGTTTCCCTGTAGCCCCAGCTGGCCTTGAACTCAAAAGATCCCCTTGCCTCTGCCTCCCTGCTTCAGTGTATGTATGCTTAAGGAGCCTAAATACGGTAAGATTAATGTTCCTTATGTTCAAAGCTAAAAAAAATGTTAACACAAGCCATCTTTTATTTTTTGAAAGAATAGCTATATATTGTATTTTTACTGGGAGGATGAAATTGTGTAATTCAAAGTGACTTTGAGAATTTGGAGTTTTATGTGTAACAATATATTTTAATAAACTTGGTCATTTACTTGCAAAAAAAATGTTCAATGTCACTAATAATTCAGGAAATGCAAATTAAAACCACTTTAAGATTTCATCTTACTCAAGTAAGACTGGCTAGGATCAAGAAAACAAAGGATACCAAATGCTGGAGAAGTTGTGGGGAAAGGGGAACACTAATCCACTGCTGGTGGGGATGTAAACTCATACAACCCCTATGGAAAACAGTGTGGAAAATTCTTAAAAGACTCAAAATGAGCCAGGTGTGGTGGTGCACACCTTTAATCCCAGCACTTGGGAGGCAGAGGCAGGTGGTTCTTTGTGAATTCAAGGGCAGCCTGGTCTACAGAGTGAGTTCCAGGACAGCTGGGGCTACAGGGAGACCATGTCTCAAAAAAAAAAAGACTCAAAATGAGTCTACTGCCTGACCCAGTTATACCACTCCTGGGTATATACCCGCAAGACTGATCCTATCACAGATACATGTGCATCTGTGTTTACTTGCAGCTCTCTTCACAATAGCGAAGAGCTGGAAGCAACCCAACCTCAACCAACAAGTGGATAAAGAAAATGTGGTCCATCTACACAACGGAATTCTATGCAGCAGTAAAGAAAGACAACATCATGAACTTTTCAGGTAAATGGATGGAACTAGAAACCATTATGCTAAGTGAAATAACACAGTCCTAGAAAAACAAATGACATATGGTGTCCCTCATTTGGGGCTCCTAGTACCAAATCTCTATTTGTAAGGAAAACTGAATAATTTTTTGTGTGTTTTAGTAAATATAATACCTGATGTGACTCATCAACTTGCTATGTAATGTAGGAATGTAAAGTAATATTTTTTTTTCTTACCTGCAAACTCTACTGTCAAAATGTGAATACCTAAACATGTTTTGGAATTAACCTATAGTTTATTTTCAGATGTCATAATTTTGGTATATGTGTGGTGTGTATATATGCATATTTTGGAGTGATACAAATTGGAAGGAACAACAACAACAAAAACAAGAATGGGTCAAAGAACTGACTGGAACAGTAAACTTCTGCCCAAAATAGTAAACTTCTGCATTGAAAAAAATTTTTAAAGACTGGGAAAAAGATGAAAGACATGTATGACAGAATGCATGAGCTCTGGCAGGGTGGGGGGCAAGGAAGGGAGAAGGGGTCTAAATTTGATTAAGAAATGTTGTATGGAGCTGGAGAGATGGCCTAGCGGTTAAGAGCACCAACTGCTCTTGCAGAGGACCCGGATTCGATCCCCAGCACCCACATGGAGGCTGAGAACTGTCTTTAACTCCAGTTCCAGGGGAATCCAATGCCCTCTTCTGACCTCCACAGCATTGCATGACATGGGTGCACAAACCTGTATGCAGACAATACATTCATACACATAAAAATAAATAAATAAAATTTTTAAAATATTTTAAAAAACTTTTAAAAAAAAGAAATGTTGTATGAAATACACAAAACCTGAATTAAAAAAAGAATAGAATTAATAGCTCTAAGTAAATAAATATTTAAAAAAAGAATCTACATACATCTCAACTGTCAGCTTCTCCCCCACCATGGCAAACCAACCAACTTAAGGCAGGAAAGATTTATTTTGGCCCATGATTTCAAAGGTTTGCACAGCTGACTGCTTCCCTGGTTTCTGGGCCTGTAGTGAGACACAGAATCACTGCTGAAAGATGTATTATATCAAACCATCTCACTCCATGGTGGTCAGGAAGCAAAGACAGACCAAGAAAGGGGTGAGGACCTAGACAAGATACAGTGCCCAAGAATGCATCCGCAATAATTTACTTTCCCCAACTAGACCCTACCTCTGGAAGTTTGTACAGCCACACAGTAATGCTACCCAGTTATGAATCCATCAATAGCTTAATCCATTGATTAGGCTGGAGCCTTCGTGATGGCCTCACCTTTCAGTGATTGGACCTGCCTGGAGACTAAGTCTTCAACACATGAGCTTTTTCAGTAACACTCCACATCCAAACCATAGTATTAACAAGAACATAGATCTGTAGAGACACGTCAAGACAAAGGAAAAAGGTTTTACACTGTTAGGAAAGGCAAGCTGTGGGAAGGTAAACATGTGGCTGAGACAGACAGGTCGACTCTCAGCCTATAGGACTGATTCCTAAAAATGTTAACACCAGGACCTAGCAACTGAAGCAGAGCAGTCTTTTGGACTGCCCCTGACTACCCCTTGGACTGTACAACTCTCCTGGATGAACAAAAGAACCTGACCACAATCAGACAATGAAAGCAAGTAGAAGAACCCCCTAGAAACATACACGCATACTAAGGAGAAGACTCACCCAGGGACAGAAGGAACTGCTTAAGGGATAATGGCATGGCCTGCATCTCAGACCTGTGATATAACAGAGGTGATTATGAGACAGCACACACACAGCAAACATATATGACCTAGAGTTGTCAGTCATCTGTCCAAAGTAATGTCTACCTTCAGGAACCTTCAATTGTATAATCAAAAGTCCCTGGACCTGGAAACAAGGGGGCTTTGGAGCCACGTGCTAACTGGAGCCCACTCCGACCTCAAGGAGTGGATGCTTTGCTCTGATTTTCACTTTTTTTAATTAATTAATTTATTTATTTTTTATATGTACAAATGTACTGTCTGCATGTAGGTTTGTGCACCCATGTCGTGCCGAGGTCAGAAGAGAGTGTTGGATTCCCCTGGAACTGGAGTTCTCCTGGAATTGGAGTTACAAACGGTTCTCAGCCACCATGTGGGTGCTGGGGATCGAACCCAGGTCTTCTGCAAGAGCAGTCGGTGCTCTTAACCACTAAGCCATCTCTCCAGCCCCTGATTTTCACTTTTAATAAACCTATACTTTCATTACTTCTTTTCTGTATTTTATTCAACTCTTTGTTTGAGACACAAAGAACTTGGACATTTTGTCACAGAAGACTGACCAGGAAAGCCCCTTCCAGTAGAACGGTGAAAACTAATGGAAGGCAGTAGTTTCAGTAAGGCTGTCAGACAGATTCCTCTTAGCACCGTCTTTAAGGCTGCCAAGAATCTAGCATTCCCTTCAGGAATGTAGAGTCAACAACACAAAGAAAGAAGCTAGAAGCTTACCTGGCATCTACAGCTTCTCAGCTGTTTTGAGATTAAAACAGTCCTCTTGCCAGGTGGGATTTGGGGGGGATGACGTGTTCTGATCTCCTATATAGGGGCCCAAGGCACCCACATCCACCCAGACGCATACACACACACACACACACACACACACACACATACACACACATATACACATACACACACACACACACACACACACACACTCAATGACAGTTGCTAGATTAAGACGGTCTTAATGAATAATATCTTGTAGCCCAGGAACCATGGATTGGACATGTTACATAGCTTGACCTAATGAAAAATAGGCTTTTCTGAAATCCCTGTATCATTTTTCACATAGCCCATACAGCTTCCCTCTCAGAGAAGTGCACCAGAGACCACAGAGTGCAAAGAATCTGGACTGCATACACTTCCATTCTCTGTGTGATGCAAAGAAAATGGCTGGATTCCTGGGCCTGGTGGTGGAGGTTCTGGGAAGGAACATGGCCTCTTTAAGTAACTAACAAAGGCCTTTTCCTCCATGGCCTTGCTGATGTCTCCTCTGTTGTCTTCCACAATGCAGGGCTCGTGAAGCCAGCACCCAGGTGTTCTAAGACAAGAAGAGAGCTGTACAGACCTGAGAACACCCCTTCCCACCCTCATCCCTGTCTCTCCCTCTGCACTTCTCCATCTCCCCAGACCTCCTGTCACCTGCATATCGAAAAACTTCTTTATATTTATTCTAGCAGTAGCTTGCCATGCAACCAGAGAATGAGGGAAATCTCATTAAAATGATATCAAAAAGAAAGAGATGGAGTAGAGCTTGAAATCCCTGCAATCTACACACAATAACCCAATCAAGTGGAACATACAGGTTAAATGGAGTCCGCCCTACAGTGAGCCCAGATGATTAAGCCCCCTCCTAGGGAATTGCTACATTGGGATACCTGGTGGTAGCCATATTAAAATGCAGCCATGGAAATACCCCAGGCTTTAGAATACATTTGTCCTCACCACTTACTCTCAGAACTATTTATCTTACTGACTTCTGCACAAGGATCCTGGCAAGCAAGAAAGGCTATTGCTATTATCCCTTTTTGAGACGTATAGCAGATGGTACACTGATTTTCCTCTCAGGTCAACTAGTGAGCAGTCAGGGTAGACCAGGCAAAATAATAATAACAATAATAATAATCATAATAATAATTTTTTAAAGCCCCATGTTGTATCTTTCCCACACCTCATTCTCTTGCTTTAAAAGGACCCAGGCTGGAAAAATGGCAGGTGTTCTGGAATTTTCTCCCTAGGCTTCGTTTCCATTTGACAGGAGCCATCATAGTGGAGGATCACAGTGTTTCTCCAAGTCTGACAGGTGTGTTCCCCCAGATTCACCTGGGAACTGAAGTCACTGGGTGTTAGGGCCAAAGGTGCCAAAGCTCCTCAGGAAGCAGAGTGAGGAAACGGTCTGGTTGGATCTGCACTGCTGCCTTTAAAAGTGAACTCAGTAGTTTGGGGCTGCAGGGGACAGTGTGCTCTCAATCAAAGAACGTGAAAAACAGAATGTATGGGGCAGAACCAGGCTTGGTGATCCAAACCTGTGAGGGAAGATGAGGGAGGAAGATCACGAGTTCAAGGCCAGGCTGGGCTACATAGTGAGACTCTATCTCAAAATAAATGAATAATGTGTTGGAGCAGTGGGGCAGTTGATGAACTCTTTAGCATTAAAAAAGGGGGGGCACTCTCAGATTCCAAGAAGTGAGAAATCACTTCAGGCCATTTCCTTGCTGACTGACCCTCCACTCACAATTCACCAGGTCTAATTTCTATTCCTACAGAGACCTGGTCTCTGCTTTCAAATAATAGGAAGCTAATATGATAATATAATAGGTATTAATAATTTAGTCCTTACCCTTCCTAGGTAATATATGTACATTTTAAAACAGGCTTTTTAAACAACATGCTTTAATCTAAAGCAAACTTCCTGACCACCCTGTTCTCAAGCTGTGACCCCTCACCTGAATCTCAGACCTAAATTCTTCCAGTTTCCTAAACATTTCCACTCAACCTTCCCAAAGTCGTCAAAACTTAATATGTCCAAAATTGATCTTCCATTTCTTTTCTTAACTCAGTGAGTGACAGCATCAAAGTCACAGAACTAGGGGTAGACCTGGGTTCTTTATTATCCTGACACACACCAATAGCTGAGTTGATCTAACAGCAAATCCCAATTCATGTTCCTAAGCATTTTCTCAAAAGGCCAAGAAAGATTTTTCCTGATTAAGTAGGTCTGGAAAACACTGGTTAGACAGAGTCAGTCATTTATGATAGGATTAACAGCTTTTCCAATATATCACTTTCAATTACAAATATTCAAAAAGAAAACATGTCACCAAATGTTTCCCAAACTCACTGGCCCAGGAACCTTTATTTTCTTTGCAGAATATCTCCGAGGATCTATGCATTATAGACTTTGAGAAGCTGTAATAAACTGTGTTTAGATTGCATTTTATTATCATGAGATAGCTCATGCAATTGGTGTGATAAAGACGTACATGATGCTATGCATATGATGGTGCACACTGACAGCACAGCACACATACAAAGCACTGAAGTGCTCAGGTACTTCGTGACACGAATGCCGGAAATGGGAAAGAAAATATCTCCTTCCTAAATGGATTGAAAAATCCTATTCAAAACATCACGTGGTTTGAACCCACATCATGAGCAACCGGGAAAGGCTGCCCCACAGATGACTGACAGGAACTGGAGCTGGGATGGTCGAACAATAGGGATGGGGATGGTGTTGGGGGCTACAGGGTCCATGTTTATTCACCACTAGTCTCCACTGTTTGAATTTGTTCTAGCAAACACACATTACTTTTCATTTGTTTTCTTGAAAAATCAATACAGGAAAAAATGTCTGGAATAACAAGATCTAATTTTTAAAAATCAATCCGGAAGAATCAAAATGTACAAAGAACTAAGACATTCTATAAAAAGTAGACTTTTGGGGCTGGAGAGATGGCCTAGCAGTTAAGAGCGCTGACCGCTCTTGCAGAGGACCCGGGCTCGATCCCCAGCACCCACATGGCGGCTGAGAACCGTCTGAAGCTCCAATTCCAGGAGAACTCCAGTTCCAGGGGAATCCGAGACCCTCTTCTGAACTCCGCGGCGTTGCACGACACGGGTGCACAGACTTGCATGCAGACGGTACATTCATACACATACAGAAATAAATAAAAATTAATAAAAAAATTAAAAAAAAAATAAAAAGTAGACTTTGGGGGTTGAGCATATAGCTCAGTAGCAGAGCACCTGTCTAGCATGGTCAGTGGCCTGGGTTCAGACTCCAGTACCACACACTCTAAAGGGACACTGCCTGGGTAACTAATGCTAGCAATTATTACAGTGCCCATAAAGCTGTGGTCACCTTTGAAGGGAGAAGGTGACATGGGAATGTACAGCAAGTCCCCTATTTAGGACAATTTAGAATGATTCAACTTCAAATCTTTGACTTTATGATGGTGCTCAAGCAATCTGCCATCAGTACAAAGTATACTTTAAATTGTGAATGCAATACTTAACAGAGTGTTCTAGTTTGTCTTCCATTGTTGTGACAAAACACTCTGACTGACACCAGCTTGGGGAGGAAAGGGTTTATTCAGCTTACATCTCCTGGGTCACAGTTCATTACTTAGGGAGCCCAAGGCAGGAACTCAGGGCAGGAACCTGGAGGCAGGAGCTGAAGCACAGGCCATGGAGGAATGCTGTTTACTGGCTTGCTCTCCTGGCTCATGCCCAGCCTGCCCTCTTATACCATACACAACAACCTGCCCAGGGTGGCACCACCCATAGTGGGCTGGGTCCTCCCACATGGCTCAACAATCAAGACAATACTCCACAGATGTGCCTACAGGCCAGTCCAATGGAGCCAATTCCCCAATTGAGACTCCCTCAACCCAGGTGTGTCAAGTTGAACTAAAGCTATCCAGCACAATTGACCCCTTGTCAACTTGACACACAAAACACATCACTATTAAACCACCACCTTTCCAGTTCTCGTCCCCAAGTATGATGTTAACATTAATCACAACTTAAGACAGTACAACCTTAAAACGTCCAAACATTTAAAAGTTCATAGTCTGTTAAAAGTCTCTTAACTGTGGGCTGCTGTAAAATCCAAAACAAGTACTGTCTTACTTCAAAGGGAAGAATTAGGCACTCTCAAACAAAACCTACGTCCAGCAAAGTAGCTCAAGGCTGGACACCTGGGATTCACTCACGATCTTCTGGGCTCCAAAGGGTTTTGGCAGCTCCCCCTCTCCAACTCGGCCATCCACAGCATACACAGCTCATCTCACAGGCCCAGACCAACTCCATTCCACACTGCTCTTGGTGGTCATCCCACAGTCCTGGCATCTCCAAAAAGCTGGGGTCGCCACTGAAACTGAGGCAGCACCTTCACCAATGGTCTCTTCTGACCTCTCCTGGTGCAAAGCCTCAGCTTCTCTCCATGACCCCTGCAATCCTGGGGTCTTCACTGCAACCAAGGCTGCACTCTGACCAGTGGCCTTTCCTGGCCTCTCATAGTGCCAGGCCTCCGCTGCTCTCTGTGATCCCCTCATGCTTTCAACACCGGAACCATATAGGAGTCTCTTACACATTACCAAGTCCTGCTTCGGGCTTGACATGGAGGCTCAGGCCCCTTCTGGAACATAGCTACAGGAAACCACATAGGATAAAGGTGGCTATTTCAAAGCAGTGGAGAAAAATATACTCAATAACATTTCTAAAACAATATTTCACCACAGTGATGCTGGTCTCTTGTTACTTACAGCTGACTTTTCAGCCCCAGCTAACCAGCATAAATTGTCCCAGTACAACAAAGATTTCACTTCAGGTTCTGGTCCCTTGTTACTTACAGCTGATTCTTCAGCTCCAGCTGACCAGAGCCCATAGATTAAACAGTCCTGATGATCTCTGCTTCCATTTGAAACTAGAAACTTCACAAGCCAGGCCTCCATCATCTACAACTCTTTCAGCAAAACTGCTCCAAGATCCACAGACACGACCTTTAGGCATTCAATGATTTTTCTAGCCCAAAGTTCCAAATGCTTCCACAATCCTTCCCCAAAACACCAAGGTCAGGTCTGTCACAGCAATACCCCACTCCTGGTACAAATTTCTGTTCTAGTTTGTCTTCCATTGCTGTGACAAAACACTCTGACACCAACTTGGGGAGGAAAGGGTTTATTCAGCTTACATCTCCTGGGTCACAGTTCATCACTTAGGGAGCCCAAGGCAGGAACTCAGGGCAGGAACCTAGAGGCTGGAGCTGAAGCACAGGCCATGGAGGAATGCTGTTTACTGGCTTGCTCCCCTGGCCCATGCCCAGCCTGCCCTCTTATATGGTACACAACAATCTGCCCAGGGTGGCACCACCCATAGTGGGCTGGGTCCTCCCACATGGCTCAACAATCAAGACAATACTCCACAGATGTGCCCACAGACCAGTCCAATGGAGCCAATTCCCCAATTGAGGCTCCTTTAACCTAGGTGTGTCAAGTTGACACTAAAGGTACCCAGCACACAGAGTTGTGGATATGTGGTACAATTCTGCTTTATGATGCTGGTCAGTGTCAGCAAGCCATGCTCCCAGTCAGCCCAGACCAGGAAGGGAAGCAGTACTGGTCTACAGTGTGCTCTGCACCCAGACGTGATGCTCAGAGGCTACAGGTATGACAAGCATTGTCAACTTAGAATGCCTTTAATTCATAATGGGTTTATCTGGAGATAATTTCATCTTAAGTGCAGGTAGACAGACAAGGTGAACCAAACACAAATGAAGAAGCAAGGGCTATTGGTGCCACACTTTACCTTCTGAGATAGCCTGCCATTGGGCAGACAAGAAGACAGGAAACCACGTAGGATGAAGGTGGCCATTTCAAAGTAGTGGAGAAAAATATACTCAATAACATTTCTAAAACAATATATTAGCTGCTGTGGTTTGAATGAGAGATATCCTCCATAGAGTTGTGCATTTGAACACTTGGTCCCCAAATAGTGGATGTTTGGAGAGGTTCTGCACCCTTTATGAGGTGAAGCCTCCTAAAGGGCTGGAGGAAGCGTGTCACTGAGGGCAGACTTTGAAGTTTTATACCTTGGCCCTATTTCCTATTTGTTTCTTTATCTCTTCCTCCTCTTCTTCCTCTCTTTCCTCTTCCCTCCTCCTCTTCCACCTCCTCCTCCCCCTTCCTGGAAAGTGTGATCAGTCAGCTTCTTGACTTCTGGTAGTCTCACACTCTCTGCCATGGCTTCCCCACCATGATGGACGATATCCCCTCTGGAACTACAAGCCAAATCAACCCTTTCATCCTCTAAGTTGTTTTTCCTTAGCCTATTCTAACACAGCAACAGAAAAGTGGCTGGTAAAGCTACTACGTTCCAAACAACCTTGCATGCCAACCCCACATTCCTCTGAAAAGCAGGGCCTCTTGAATGTTGGGTACATGTTACACCACTGGCTACGTTACCAGCACTCTAACTTCTTATACTAAAATAAACTCTTCTAGGGGCTGAGGAGATGGCTTGGTGGTTAAGAGCACTGTCTGCTCTTGCAGAGGACCCAGGATCAATTCCCAGCACGCATGTGGTATCATCCATAACTCCAGTTTCAGGGACTCTGACACTCTCTTCTGACCTCCATGGGCATTGTACAACATGGGTGCCCTTATGTACATTCAGGTAATACACTCATACACACAAAAAAATTAAAAATATTAAATCCTACCACTTGGGAGGCAGAGGCAGGTGGATCTCTATGAGTTCAAGGCCAGCCTGGTCTACATAGCAAGTTCCAGGACAGCTGGAGCTACAGGGAGACCCTGTCTCAAAAAGACCAAAAAGATTAAATATTAAAAAATAAATATTTCTAGATGCATCAAAGTTTTAAAAGTTGCTTATGGGGGCTGGAGAGATGGCTCAGCAGTTAAGAGCACTGACTGCTCTTGCAAAGGACCCAGGTTTGATTCCCAGCACCCAAATGGTGGCTAAAAACCATCTGTAACCCCAGTTCCAGATGACCTGATGCCTTCTTCTGACCTCCATGGGCATTGCCCAACACAGGTGCACTGACATACTGCAGGCAATACACTCATGCACATAAAATAAAAATAAATAAATGAAATATTTTAAAAGTTACCTAGGAAGACATGAAAAGACTATAACAAAAAATTATGGGTAACTATTTTTATAATCCTGATTTTGAAGGATGTTTCTTTAAATTCTTATGAAACTCAGGAATCATAACATCAAAGACAGCATGTTTGGTGAACAACATAAAATTCTCTAAAGCAAAAACCACAGCAAGATTAGACTTAAAAAAAATTAGAGGAAAAAGATCCATGACAAAAGTTTACCATCTTAACACAGAAATCTCTCCTGGAAGTCACTGAGGTGACTACCAATAGATCCAAAACATTGTAATCCCAACTTCTCAAATTTAGCTTTAATTAATTAAAGCTAAAATCAGAGGCCACACAACCTTAATAGCCAGAGAGAATTCTGCAAGAGCAAAGAAAGCACTGAACTAGACCACATTTTTTTATAAAGATTAGAAGAAAATATACCTTGAAGAAACTAATATAAATCCTAGCGGGTCTCAGGGAAGGGTCTTGTTTATCATCCTTACACTTAATTAGTGTCTTGTCATTATGAAACTGAAGTCTGGAGGGACAATGTGCAAGAAGCTCTCCTGTGAGGGTAAAAGCAATATCTTATTATTGCATGACCTTTAACCTTCAGATTAATAAGTCTGCCATTTATTTAGTATACAGAGCTTGATTCGGTGTCCATTTGTCATATGAAAGTGAATTTAAATTGGTTTACTATGTAATATTAAATCAATTGACATCATTCTGACAATTTGAGGCATATATATACACTGTATTATGGTTACAGTCATCCTCCATTAATTTCTTTTGTCCCCTCCTCTTCCTCTTCCTGATTCTCTTCCTTCCTCTCCACACTTGCATGTACTTTTTTTGGTGAGCCAATAAGATTTAAGATGGCTTGGATGAGAGAACGCAGAACAGGCAACTTGCCATGGCTACAAAACTGAAGAAAATGACCACGCAGGAAACCACAGGGGATGTGTTCTGACTACAGTAGCCTTGTCAGACCCAGAAGCCATCGGTTCACAGTCTTCTTCCACATCCTCCAGCTCTTACATTCTTTCTGCCCCATCTTCCACAATGTTCCTTGGGCCTGGGAGGGAGTGATATGGACGCCCCTTCAGGGCTGTGCACTCAATAGTCACTTATTCTTATCACTTCTGCCAGCTGTGCATCCCTGCAGTAACCAACACCCACTGCAAAAAAAGAAGCTTCTCTAAAAAGCTGAATGCAGCAATATGACCATAAATATAAACAATAGAAAGCAGTTTGACTACAACTGTCATCATTAAATAATTCAACCAGAAAGGAAAGGAGAAGGAGGAAGGAAGGAAGGAAGGAAGGAAGGAAGGAAGGAAGGAAGGAAGGAAGGAAGGAAGAGGAGAAGAGAGGGAGAGAGGATTCTATTTGTTCTAGATTTAGAAAATTGCAAGCAAGCCGGGTGTGGTGGCGCATGCCTTTAATCCTAGCACTTGGGAGGCAGAGGCAGGCAGATCTCTGTGAGTTCAAGGTCAGCCTGGTCTACATAGTGAGTTCTAGGCTAGCTGAGACTAAAGGGAGACCCTGTCTCTAAAAGACAAAAAAAAAAAGAAAGAAAATTGGCTCCTTCTCTCTTTAAATACATTACAATGTAAATTTATAAAATTACAATTACAGTCAAAACAATAGAGTATTTCTTACACCTGTTTTCTTATGCTTTAATACATAAATTGACAAAACGAAAACACATTGTACGTGCTAAGATTGCTTTGAGCCAAAAGCTATAGACAATGGAACATTGTCTAAGCAATAAATACATTTAATTACTTCAAATAACAAGAAGCCTGATAGGAAATTCTAGGAATTGATTCAGCCTCTCACTGATGTCAACTTGCTAAGTCGATATCTCTATGATGCTCTTGCAAAACTAACCTTCTTTGGGGAAAAAAAAAAACAAATGCAACTAAGATTCTCTGGCTGGAAAATCACCACAAACCCCCAAAGGCCGAAGTACACATATTTCCCTTCCCTGGAGCCCAGGGTACATACCCACATCACAGCCCTTGTCACAGCCCTCGTCACCTGACCCTGACAGGGTGTTACTGGGTGTCTCCTCCATCTGCCACCTGACTTCTGGCACCTGACAATGTGGTCTATCAGGACACCTTCAGTGCTGCTATTTGGGCATTGAATCATAACTGCATAGTAAGCCCACAGAAAGGCTGCAGTAGGCACTGCTCGGTATCCCTTAGTTCCTGCTTGGAACCTTGTGACTAAGTAGTAGAAAACAAAAGACAACTGTTCCATTTAACAGCAGAGGTGATATGATCATTCAGAACACAAACTGGAAGCCCTACACCCTTAGTCCAGAAAGGTACAAAGATTCAGTCTCACTGACCAGGTGGGTCCCATTGACACCCTAAACAGTTGACAAGAGATGTGCTTGTTCCAGCTCCACTGACTAGGTGCAGGAGACTGGGTGTGAAAGGATTGCGGACTTCCTTCTTCCCTTTCAAATGGCTCAGGACATCCCTGCCAGCAGGAAGGAGTGTCCTCTTCCTTAGTATTTATTTGTTTGTTTATTTATTTATTTATCTATTTATTTATGTCTTTTTGAGACAGGGTCTCCCTGTATGCCTGGTGCCTGGCTGGCCTGGAACTCACTATGTAGACCAGGCTGGTCTTGAACTCACAGAGATCTTCCTGCCTCTGCCTCCTAAGTGCTAGGATTTTAAAAAGCCTGTGCTACTGTGCCTGGCCCTTAGTCTCTTTTCTTAATTTTCATCCTGCCCAGAGGAGCCTTCTCCTGACCTCCTGGAGAAATCCGCCCCCACTTTCTGTCTGTTTTTGTGACTCAGGGTCATTGCCTCCTTCATACTTAACCTATGATAAATGCAGCCAAGATTTAGCCTTCAGAAACACAAAACCAAAGCCCAGAGTCTATGGAAGATGGAGAGGGAGTGCCCAAGTGAGAAATACGGAGCAAGAATAAACACTGAAGCAAAAGTATCCTCCCACCACACGTGTTATTCTAGTAACTCTCTACATTCCTCCAGGGGCCCCAGTAAGCTGGGTTTCGGCCCAAAATTCAGTTTTTCGGAATAGTAACTCACTTGAGCACAATACCCCATGGTAGTTTGAGGACAACTTCCCTATGATCAAGCTGGGAAGAAGCTCATTTTGCCTAGCAAAGTTCTTGCTTCCAATCCGAGCTCCTGTCTCCTTTCTGCACTTACAGCCCCCTCCGCCAGAGGGAGCCTGGGTACAGGTTAAACTTCATTGAGGCAATATCTTAACCATCAAATTGATTGGATTAAAAAGTCTACATTTTTGGAGCTGGAGAGATGGCCTAGCAGTTAAGAGCTCTTGCAGAGGACCCGGGTTCGATCCCCAGCACCCACATGGCAGCTGAGAACCGGCAGACAGAACTCGCACATATAAAAAAATAAATAAAATTTAGCTGGGCTTGGTGACGCACGCCTTTAAACCTAGCACTTGGGAGGGCAGAGGCAGGCGGATCTTTGTGAGTTCAAGGCCAGCCTGGTCTACAGAGTGAGTTCCAGGACAGCTGGGGCTGCAGGGAGACCCTGTCTCGAAAACACACACACACACACACACACACACACACACACAAAAAACAGTGGGGGAGCTGTGTTTCCCTAAGCCCTCGAAATTGCCTTCTGAATATGGCCTTTCTGAGTCAGGCTGGATGCATCCGGATGCGGCAGAGGCCCTTCTACTCCAGGCCACTTCACGGGCGCGTGACTGCGTGTTGGAGCGCGGTGGGGCCAGCTGTAAGAAGTACTTCCGCTTGGTACCCAAAGCCAGAGGCATGTCATCTGGAGATTAACTGCTGTCCCTTCTAGTCCTGTCAAGAACTAAGCTGGAGCCATTAGGTCATTTCTCCCTCTCTTTGCAAAAGATCCTCCTGAGGATCATGAGAATTGGTCTCTTCTGTGGGTACCAGCAAGGCAACGTCTTTCTGTCTTCTACACCCACTCCTTCTTCCCTTTTCCAGCTCTGTCTCTGCAGGTTAAAGTTGCCCAGGGCACTTTTAAACTGTCTCTTTGCAGTCCACCCAAACTCCCAGACTTCCAAGAGGCCACCTTAGTTCTTCCCAGTCTTCCTGGATCAGTGGCCTTTAGCTCAGCATGCTTCTGTGCTTGAAGGATTGTGATCTTTTCCCTGGGGCTTAGAAACTCTGGATCAGGCTCCATTGGTATCAGCATAAACTCATGTTAATAACTGTCTATTTTCATAAACTCTTTGCTTTCATGCAAGGTCACTTCATTTCTATATTGATGGCACATTCTTCTAGGGTGGTAGAAACTCAGAAGCAGTCATTTAGAATCCATTCTTTTCTACACTGTGTTTACATTCTGAGGGGCCTCCTGCAGCGATCAAATACGTGGTCCTCACAGAAGGCCATGCATGTCTGCTCATTTTTCCTGCAGCCTCATCCTCATGAGAGGGGATGCCTTGGGAGCACTGTGCTCTTTGGGTGCCATCTTGTGGCCCAGGACTGTCTGCAAAGCTTCATGACCCACCAGTGCCCTCCACTCCCCTCCCCTTCTTTCACTGACTGCTTTCGTCCCTACCGCAGGCCCTCTCTGTGCTCTGGCCTAAGAGAATCCTTTCTTAATCCAACCTTATTCTGCCACACTCTTACCTGTATCTCAATCTTCCCAGTTGTCTCCGGGCCTTGGGAAACAAAAGCTACTTCTTTCTGACACATCTGTCATACTGTCCCTTTGAGGGAAGACCTTAGAGGACTTACTTAACGGTGTGGAATAATTGAGGAAAATGGAAGACTAAGAACAAGAAAGACAGGGGACTGGATCACCAGTTCATACTTTATTTCTCCTTTTGAAATTTTCTTCTCCCTTTTCCCTTTTTTTCCTTGATGTTTGTGAATATCCTCCCAGTTGTGCGTGCTGTGACCTCCTCTGGCACCATCTTGCTCACATCGGGAGGACATCGTGATGAGAAGATGCCCTCCCTGCTGCCTACTTTCCGTCCTTCCCAGACCCTGAACCTTGCCCTTCACTCGTCTCAGTCCTGGAAGTTTGCTTCACACCATCACGTGAACCCGTCCCTCCCCATTGCTTCACTTAGCCATTCCTCTGCCTCCAGCCTTTCGGACCACTTCACATTTCATTAGGCACTTCGTCGGGAAGGCAGGAAGAAGTGAGCTAGCTCAAAATGACTGCCTTCAGTTGCTGATTTCTTTGTTTTGCGCCAAAAAGCCTTTCTGTAACTCGGTTGGTGATTCCAGCACAGATAAGAGAAACCCCTCTTGTCAATTCCAATTCCACCCCATTTACTGACACACACAGCTGAATGCGCTGTTTCAGTGGGGCTGTTATGAAATGAAATAATGAACTTGAATTTGCATTACATATTCTTTCAATTATTTATGGTTTGAGGTAGCCCATATCAGTGACTTCTCCCCTCTATCTTCCTGAATCATCAAGAAGAACCAGAAGGATAAGTAACTCAGCAATTTTTTGTGCGAGGTCTGACGCTGATTGCTGCTTACTGTGCCCAATGGATCATTAGTGCTCTGTTCCCTGGCTTCTTCCTATAGCCTTTCAGACCTCGGAAGGTCTTGGGATCTAGGGCCACCACTCTGGAGTGAGAGGAACCAAGTGAGATTTGAGAGGCCTCAGCAAGTTCTTCCCTCCTGAAATCCCTGTATTGAAGTCACTTTTTAGACTACTTTTGGAAAGCCTCAAGGTAGCCACTGAGTGATTCTTTGGGGATCTGGAACATGACCTCTTCAAGGTCACCCTTAGGATATGTATTTTATAACCTCCTTGCCATAAGGAATCTCCCCTAATTCTCTCCCATTATTAGTGCCATGAACCATGACCTGGGAAAACTCAAAGACTGGCTATACAATGGAGAGTTTTTATAAATGACCCCAGACCTTGCCCTTATTAGAGAATGAATATCCTATTATTTAACAACTCATTAAGTGATTATACTTCAGAAAATGTACAAACAGGCCCTTACCTTAGAAACAAAGCAAGATGGCTGAGCAGATAAACCAAGGAGACTGAGCACAAAGAAGGGGAGTCATTCGCCCTGTCACTCGGGCGGGCGCTAATGCGTAATTTTTGCCCATTCTTCTCTTGATTCAATCCATTCTCAAACCAGTCATTTCCACCAAAGTTTTTGCAGGCTTGTTGGTGATTTTCTTAAGTTGTTTTTTCCTTTTGAAATAAAGGAGGGCCATATGGGGAAATTGGGATGGTGTGTCACTAAAAACAAAATAGCAAATTATAAAGAACTGATATGGTAACTAAAAGTAGACTACAGAATAAGAACCCAGAGAAAACGCACATAAACAAAATTAAAGGGCAGCATTCGGAGGTCCTTTAATTGCACGGTAATTGGGAGTCAAAGCACAATCTATTTAGAATCCACAAGGTCTATTAGGACTGCAGAGGACCAATAGTAAGGCAACCAAAATTAGGAAAAGAAATCAGACTTTAATTGTAAACAGAAGACTAATCATTAGCTGCTCCCTTTCCCTAGAGTAAGTCATGGATACTTGCCTGACATTTTACATTTTACTTTAAGTTCCAAAAAGCAAATTGCACAAGCAGACTGCTCATTAGCGGCTTTCCTACATTAGAGGGCATCAGAAATCTACCGACTGTCCAGAGTTTGAGAGTATTCTCAGTCCCTCCATAATAGCATACCTCAAAACAATCTTTCAGTCATCCAAGGCCTACAGTTGCAGACAGACCACATACACAAAACAGTTCACCTCTAGCTTCCACGCAGATGCAGCCCAGCTATAGGTTTCGTAAAAATACAGCTAAATCAAAGATTCATAGGAATGTATCTCAATCAATATAGCCTATACTTCAAAATAGCAAAAGACAGGTATTTAAATTTCTTATCATGTAGAAATGAGAAATATTTGAAGCAGTGGGTATGCTGATTAGCCTGATCTAATCATCCCACACTCCATACATTTATTGGATATGCTAATTAGCCTGATCTAATCATTCCACACTCCATAAATTTATTGACTCAACACATTAAACTTCATAAACATATACAAGTTTCACGTTTCAAAGACCAAAGTTGACAATCCCCTCTCCCCAGCCACATGAGGAGCTACTAGCTTTCTGACAACTGCTGGGAGAAGGAGAATCCATTTTCTCCAGGGAGGAGCCTCTGATGGGTACTCCAACCCCAAGCAGTCAGTCCTGAACACATGTAACACTAAATAGACTCAGATTGTGTGTGTGTGTGTGTGTGTATGTGTGTGTGTGTGTGTGTGTGTGTGTGTGTATAAAACAATAGGTATAGAAGAGGTCATGAATTTGAGAGGGGACATGGGGTGTGGGAGGAGTCAGACGGGTTCCAGGAAGTGGTGGAGACTATGTAAATACAGTACTTACATATGAAATTCTCAAAAAAAGTTCAGGACTGAGGAGATGGCTCAGTGAGTAAAGCATTGACCATGCAGGCGTGAGGACGAGAGTTCTTTTACCCAGAACCCACACAGAAAGCTGAATAGACACAGCAGCTGCGTTTAACCCAGCAGAGGGAAGCAGAGATGGAATCCTAGGAGCAAGCTGCTTAGCTAGCCAAGCATAAATAAAAATAATAAAGCCTGGGCATGGTTGCACGTGCCTTTAATCTCAGCACTTAGGAGACAAAGGTAGATAGATCTCTGGCAGTTCAAGCCAGCCTGGTCTACATAGTGAGTTCCAGGCTAGCTGTGGCTACAGGAAGACCCTGCCTCAAAAAGATAATAATAATAATAATAATAATAATAATAATAATAATAATTTTTAATTAAAAATAATGAGTGAAAGGTAGGCAGAGGACTCTGGAGAAATAGGACTAAGGGAGGCTGGAGTGAAGGATGGCAGTGTTTGGCTGGCACAATAATTATAGACAGCAGAAAAGACCAAGGGGTGTTACATGTTGTATGGAAGAAGAAAGGTGACAGTGGAAGAAAATGATCCCACTGACAATAAGGTATGCAATCAGAGTTGGAGATATGGCTCATCAGTTAAGAGCACTGATTGCTCTTGCAGAGGACCCAGGTTCAATTCCCTGCACCCACATGGTGGCTAACAACTGTCCATTAACTCAGTTCCAGGGGAATCTGATACCTTCTTCTGACCACAGGCATTGCACAACACAGATGCACTTACACGCATATAGGCAGGGCACTCATATACATACAGTAAAATAAAACAAAATAATCACTAGGGCTGATGATACAGCTCTGTGGACAAAGGCGCTTGCTGTGCAGGCCTGGCCACCTGAGTGTGATCCTTGGAACCTATCTATGTAAAGGTAGAAAGAGAAAACATGACTCCTAAATGTTGTCTTCTGATCTCCACACACATGCCAAGGAAACTGCAGCTATATATGCACACTTATCACACACACACACACACACACACACACACACAATGCAATCTAGGAAGTACCTTACAACCATTAATAAGAACAAATGCTTTGGTCTTCCAGGGTCAAAATGCACAGCTCAGAGTCAAACACTAGATCAACACGTTGGGGAAGAGAAGCAAAAATGGGAAATTCCAGCCAGGTCCAGTGTAATTGCTAACCTTTGTTATCAACTTGGCCTGATTTGGAATCACCTAGATTAAATTTCCAGGCATGTTTGTGCAAATGTTTCCAGACAGATTTAATTCCAGAGAGAAGATCCACCCTGATGGCTCCACCCCATCAGATGGAATCCCACGCTGAATAAACAAGGGATTTAAAATGGAAGCAAGGTGACTGCCGCCTCATGGTCGTACCATCATGCCTTCCCCACCATGGTGGGTCGTATCCCCTCAAACTGCAAGCCAATGTCAACCTTCCTCCCTTGAGCTGCTTTAATTAGCTACTTTTGTCATAGCAGTAAGAAAAGTAATGTGCCAGGAGTACATGAAATGAAGCATTTGTCCAGCACACACTGAAGAGAAGTGTCCCACCGGTACCTCAGACTGTTTTGTACTGCTCTTATTTATAAAAAGCAGAAATGTTTCCTCATAGCTCAGGAGGCTACAAAGCCCATCACGGTGTCAGCATCTGACACGTTTGTTCACTGTGTCCTCTCATAGTAGAAGGCAGAAAGGCAAGGTCTAAAAGACACTGAAGATGTCCACCTGGAAGAAGAACAGCAGAGAGAGTGTCCACTTCCTCTGCTCACTGTCCACGATAAGGACATAAGACTGTGCAGCAGAACTTATAAATGTTAGAGGGGGAGTGACCACCCCAAATGTTTTCCAGCTCCCGTCCATGAGGAAACCTCTGTCCCCACTGACAACAAAAACACAAGGACATGCCGGAACTCCTGACAGCTCTTCTCAGTTACAGGCTGGATGGGATGGGCTTGAGTAGGCCAAATCACAATTGGGGTTCCATGTTGCAGAGGAAGTACCCACTCCACAGCCCTTTCTATAACACTGTCTTTTCCTTTCAGGTAGAGCCTCCTGACCCAAACGCCTGCCACTAAACCTCACCCCTCAATTCTGCTTCACTGAATACTGAGGATGGATCATAGAAGAGAGTGAGCTGAAGTCCAACCCCAAAAGTTGTCTCTGTACACACTGTCCTTTTTTTCGATTTTTAAAATTTATTTATTATGTGTGTGAGTGTACTGTCTGCATATAGGTTGGTGCACCCATGTCGTACAATGCCGTGTATGCACTGTCTTAATTGCTAAAACGTTGAGAATGTTTCTGTTAATATGAGTTCTGAAATAGATATCAGACCTTTCTTTCAAAGACTGGCACCCACAGGTGCCCCTTGAAAAGAGGAGTGAGACCCAAGTGTGAGTTGGATGGAGCCATCCAGACCTACAGAAGTAATAGCATGAAGAAGGGTACACAGGAAGCAAGAAGCAGTAAAGGGTAAGCTGCCTCCGTTCACGTACCCTTGGCCAAAACAGTATAATTCTTGATGGAGTTTTAACTAATTAAGCATTACTTAGGATGGACAAGTAAAACTTAGCACATTATGCAAATGCTTTCAAGTATATTCTTCTAAGAGCGACCCCAAATATTTCACTGAGACAAGTGTAGGCCTCTGAGATGAAGAATACAGTTGAATCTCTGAACTGCACACTTAGAAGGCATTGGAGAGCTCTTGTTCCCAGAAAATTCTCTAAATGGTTCTCACTTCCCAAAGGGCAACTCCCAATAGACTACTGGGCAAAGTTGTGTTATGAAAGACTCAGCTGAGGGAAGTCTACAAACTCTCTAAACTGTTCCAGAGACTCTTGGTTTTGTGATTATAAGGTGAATCCACAATTCCTGTAAATGAACCAGATTCGAAAATAGGTGTTTAGGAGCAGGAGTGGCCCCAATGCCATGGCTCACAAAGTAGCCAGGCGAGTAGCATGTGCAGCCCAGCGTTCAATGGTAATAGGCTCACCAAGCGAAATAAAGGCTAAGTGGGGATAGGAGAGAGACTTTTACCCTGTTTGACCTCTTAGGAAAGTCACCCAGTGCATCCTGGGGAGAGCAGAGCTCCTAGCAGGAAGACACAGACCTGCCCTCTTATCCAGGTTGATGGTCCCTTGGTGCAGAACTGAAATGGAAAGAACTTCCCACTGACTTTTGTAATTATTCTTTAACCTTATGTATGAAAATGGGCACGTGCTCATCCACCTCTACTGCTCACTGTCTACTATGAAAACACAAGGCTATGAGGCAGAGTTTACACACACTAGAGGGACAGCGACCACTCCAAGTGTTTCCAGCTTGTGTACCTGTGGACAACCTGTCCCCATTGACCACAAATACACAGAGGCATGCTAGAAAGCCTGACATCTCTTCTCAGTGAGAGGCTGGATGGGACAGCCTTCAGTAGGCTAAACCAGAACTGGGACCGTCTAAAGTTCCAAAGCAGCATTATACTATCTGCTTTACCAACTCCAAAACTCTGCTTTGAAAAAAAAAAAACTGTTTAAATCTCTCTGTATATGCAAAGAGAAAATTATATGAGCTGTTAATTCTGTTTATGCCTTTTTACATAAAGATCATTGGGTTTTCAGACCACTGGTTCTGCATGTATAGACACACATTCTGGCAGACTACATGAGCTGCTTTGCAAGCATTAATGTCTCTTTGTTAATGGGAATTCTTGGGCTGAATATATATATATATATATATATATATATATATATATATGCCTTATGTGCAGTAAGACACATTGTAACTCCTGATACCCATCATTTTCTAAAATAATATTTCCCTATAGTTGCAAAAAATACACTTATTACAGAAAACTTAGAAAGGAAAGGAAAGCACAGAGAAGAAAATTTAAGTGCATCATAAATTCTTAAACACAGATGAACATGTATCATTTTAGTGCATATATTTCCAACTTGCTTTTTATATATTAATACATGAGAATTTTTCCCTCCAAAACACCATTACAGTGAGCATATTATCTTATGAGCTTATGTATTTAATATGTCCTAAACATTTTATATATTATTAAATACTCTTCCAAGCATAATTTTCAAAAGATATATGATATGCCACAATGGACAGACTTAATCATCACAGTTGTTGAATAATTAAGTTGTTTCTAATACTTATTCTCATCCAACAAATTATGTTGAACAACGCTTTAACTTTGCCATAAAATAGAATTTATTCCTTAAAGTAAAAGCCTGTAAATCAGACTGCTGAGTCACTGGGGTCAGACAATTATTAAGACTTCTACATACAGTCAAATTGCCTTTTGGAAGAATTTCACCAGTTTCCGTTTCCTCCAGCAATGCATCAAAGTGTCTATTTCCCAATTCACAGTCAGTAATTCCCTATTTTGATTTACTGTGTTTTTGGACTACAGCTTCTTCTAACTCTATTCTCCAGACCCAAAAATGAACAGCACGATTAGAGTTAAACTGGTTCCCATGAACCAGAGAATGGTTCCCATTCTCCTGAACACCTGTCAGGCAAAAGCAGCCATCGAGATATTAAAACCGATCACTGTTCTAATATAGTTCTGGATCCCCACTTCTAATGACTTATCTGTCCTTTTCATCCCCACACAATGTTTCCGATCAGACAGAGGCATGTGATTATGGAAAAATAAAGGCAATTTCAAAGAATTGGGGATAGAGGGTCCAAATATGGCTCTATAAAATGTAATGAGGTTCTGCACGGTAAAACACTCAGTCAAGGGGCTGACACACTAACAGGAAGATCTAAAGAGTACACAGCTCATATCCCCCAGACCTCTGAAGAATGGAAGCAGAAGAGTTGGCAGGAGTGAACGGGACAATATCAGAGTAAATAGGGTAAATAGTACCTATTCCAAGAGTTAGAATGGATGAAACCAGAGCAGCACTAATAACTGCCCGCCCACAAGCTCCAGAAATAGGTGTGGGAAAAGTTTATGGAAATGAGGGGAGTTATGTTAAACAGTGGGCATATTTATGCAAACTACCCACACCATCTTGCTAATGAATTCTCTCAAAACAGAAGCTGAGCCTGGAAGAGAAATAAAAAATGGGGAGTGTTGAAAATAATTTTTTTACTTGCAGCGCCAGTACATATGAAGTTAAAATGCTCACTCAGTCTTGCTCTTTAAAATGGTTTGAAAGTCAATAATTAGGACAAGAGGTAACAAAAGATGTCTGTCAGGAAAACCCATTATGGCTGCAAGAGGCTCCCACCTGGCCTCTTCGTCCAGCAAAGGACTAAATGAATCCCAGAATGCTTAGAGAGAGCTGACATGCTGAACTAATCTTTAATTTATTGATTTGTAACCTCACAGAAAAAAAGTAGCATATCAATAAATGGCTTTAGTTAAGAAGTTAAGGTCTAAGAAGAAACACTGGGGGCTTGCTGGAATACACTGGGTACGTCAAGATTTATAGAAAATAACGTTAAGAGCTTCCGGAATGAGATTGATGCTGGGTAGGGACACAGCATATTAGAAAGCATAAACTTGAAGATCAACAAACTTTAAGATCTATGTTACCAGGTCCTTCCCTTCTTCTGCCTTCATATGTGTACAAAATTCTTAAAAAAACAACTACAATAAGCTGGTAATTTTTGGATAAACTAATCTAAAAACAGTAAGTGGAATGAATAATTCAGAACTCTAGGATCCAGCAAAATATGACTTTGTAATTTGTGGCTTTCTGTATAATTGTAATGATCAATTAAAGAAATCTCTGTATGAAAATTAAAAATAGAGACTCCTAAAATGATAAAACTAAAAAGGAAAGTAAAAGAGAAGAGGCAATGTTATAAAATTAAAATAATCCTTAATTCTGAAGATAAAAATGGTCCCTGAACATATTTAAATTACTTTTTGCTCATGCAGGCTCATATTGTTCTTTCACAAGAAGAAATTGAATGCCCAGGGGATGGCTCAGAGGGCAAAGGCACTTGCAGCCCAACTCAATGACCTGAGTTTGATCCCCAGGACATACATTCTAAAGAAGAGAACTCCCACACAATATTCTCTGACCTCCACATGCACAGTGTGACACACATGCACACACACATAATAAATATGTTATTTAAAGAAGAAAAGGTAAAAATTGCTTGTTTACCAACAGAAAATATTAAAACATACTTTGAGTTTCCTAAAGTATGACATATTAGTAATTTGGGAGCAATTTGGAATTTTTTAATGTGCATAGAATAAAAGTTTAAATAAATTCAAAAAATATACATATAGTATAATATTTCAGATGTCCTAAATAATGTAAAGAAAACTAATACATATCATCACTCAATGTAATTATTCAAATTTCCATCTGGTACTTAAAAAAAAAGATGGTGAAAAGTGCAATGCAGGGAGTATTACTTTACCAGACTCAAGCTACATTACAGGGCTATAGTCATAAAGACAGCCTGGTACTGGCAAAAAAAAAAAAAAAAACAGACCCAGTGACCAAATGGAACAAAATTGAAGATCCAAACTTGAGTTCATATAACTTCGGCCACCTCATATTTGACAAAGAGGCAAAAAAACCTCAATGGAGAAAAGATAGCATCTTCAACAAATGGTGATGGCAAAACTGGAACACCATTTGTAGAAGAAAAAAATTAAACCCTTACCTCTCACCCTGTACAAAAATCAAATCCAAGTGGATCAAAGATCTCAACCTGAAACCTGAAACCCTGAAGGTGATAGAAGAAAAAGTTGGCAGCAACCTGCAAGACATAGGCATAGGAAAAGACTTTCTAAATCAAACAGCAGCTGCATAGGAAATAAGGACAACAGCTGACAAGCGGGATCTCATCAAACTCAAAAGCTTTTGTACAGCTAAAGAAACAATCAAGGAAGTGAAGAGAAAACCCACAGAGTGGGAGGAAACCTTCACCACTGATACATCTGACAGAGCATTAACATCCAGAAAATATAAACTATTTAAAAAAACAAAGAAGAAAACAAATAACTTACTCAAAAGTTGGAGTAAAGAGATGAAGAGACTTCATTAGTAAGGAAGTAAAGATGGCTGAGAAACATCTTAAAAAGTGTTCAACATCATTAATAATTAAGGAAATGCAAATTAAAACCACACTAGGGTATCATCTCACTCCAAGCCAAGATCAAGAAAACAAAAGACACCAAATGCTGGAGAGGTTGTGGGGAAAAGGGAACACTCATCCACTGCTTGTGGGAATGTAAACTGTGGAAAGCAGTGTGGAGAACCCTTAAAAGACTCATGAGCCAGGGATGGTGAAATAGCCTAGCAGTTAGGAGCACCAACTGCTTCGATCCCCAGCACCCACATGGTGGCTGAGAACCATCTGTAACTCCAATTCCAGGAAAACTCCAGTTCCAGGGGAATCCAATGCCCTCTTCTGACCTCTGCGGCATTGCATGACATGGGTGCACAAACCTACATGCAGACAGTACATTCATAAACATAAATAAATAAATAAAAATGTTTAAAAAAAAAGAAAAGAAACAAACAAACAAACAAAAAGACTCATGAGCCTACCACCTGACCCAGACATACCACTCCTGGGTATATACCCACAAGACTCATCCTTCCACAAAGATACATGCACAACTATGTTTAGTGCAGCTCTCTTCACAATAGCAAAGAGCTGGAACCAACCCAAATGCCCCTCAACTGATGACTGGATAATAAAAATGTGGTTCATCTACACGATGCAGTTCTATGCAGCGGTAAAGAAAGATGACATCTTTGCTGGTAAATGGATGGAACTCGAAGCCATTATGCTAAGTGAAGTAACACAGAAAGAAAAAAAAGGCAAATGTCTTCCCTCATTTGTGGATGCTAACACCAAATCCCCAGTTGGCAGGCAAACTGAGCAACTTTACTATTATATTTCATTGTATCTGAAACCAACTGCGCTATTATAACATGAATCTCTTAATAGGCTCTAGAATTAACCTACCACTTGTATTCAAACAGTGTAATTACCATATATGGGTGGAAGATATGTATTCATATTCTAAAAAAAAAAGAATGTAAAGTTACACTTCTTTTTACCTGCATGCAACTTTACTGTTAAAATGTGAATCTCTAAGTGTGTTTTGGAATTAACCTATAGTTTACTTTCAGAATTTGTAATTTTGATTTATGTGTGGAGTGTATATATGAATATTTTGGAAAAATATAAAATCAAAGGGAACAAAAAAAGAGAGAGAAAAACCTATTCAAAGAACTGATCAAAACAGTAAACTTGTGCATCAAAAAGGTTATAAAAGACTGAGGAAAAGGGCTGGAGGGATGGCCTAGCGGTTAAGAGCACCGACCTCTCTTGCAGAGGACCCGGGCTTGATCCCCAGCACCCACATGGCAGCTGAGAACCGTCTGTAACTCCAATTCCAGGAGAACTCCAGTTCCAGGGGAATCCAACACCCTTCTGACCTCTGCAGCATTGCACGACACGGGTGCACATACCTACATGCAGACAGTACATTCATACACATAAAATAAATAAATAAAATTTTTAAAAATTAAAAAGACTGAGAAAAAGATGCAAGACAGGACTTAACATGTATGATAGAATCCATGAGCTCTGGCGTGGGGGGAGGCATTGGGGTGGGCATGGATAGGGGAATGAATCTAAATTTGATTAAGAAATGTTGTATGAAATGCGCTCAATTGTATAAACGTGTAGGGATTGCATTTGGAGGCCAGAAGAGGGTATTGGATCCCCTGGAACTGGAGTCACAAGCAGTTGTGAGCTGCCATGTGCGTGCTGGGACTCAAACTTGGGTCCTCTGCAAGAGCAGTCAGTGCTCTTAACCACTGGGCCAGCTCTCCAGCCCCTATAGTAATTTTAACATCAATTGTGTGTAGTTACTGTAGTGTACATTATGCATCTTCATTCTCAGCTGGCAGCACATCCGAAGCACCTTTTTATGCAACTACACAAACACTTCCAATAGTCCTATCAGAGTGCCATAATTTTTACTGTTTATTGGACACTATGAAAAACACTATGATGAACATTTTAACCCATGTTTTGTGGCTCATTGGTTGCCAAAATGGCCAACGGCTCTCCCCCTGCCAGTGTCCATGCCCTCTTGCTATATAATTCCAAGTGCCTCCCCATTCTGAACCAGGTCAACCACATGACTTGCTTGACAGGTGGGATACTGGTAATCTGTAGCACACACAATTGCTTGAGCATCAAGACTTGGCCTTTGCCATCCCAGGAAGTGTCACCACAGGAACAAGGATAGCTCACTGCATGAGACACACTTCCCACTGTTCCCACCCCTCTTGAAGGTCTGCCAACCAGCGCCATATGAGTGAAGCCACTGACTCAACACAGAAATCTGAGCAAACCTTACTGCTAGGCACCTGCTGAGCTGCCTACTGACCCACAGAATCTTAAGTCAAAAACATGAGCATTTGTTTGGTGACCTTTTTTTTTTTTTGGTTTTTGAGACAGGGTCTCCCTGTAGCCCCAGCTGTCCTGGAACTCACTATGTAGACCAGGCTGGCCTTGAACTCAAAAAGATCCACCTACCTCTGCCTCCCAAGTGCTAGGATTAAAGGCGTGCACCACCACGCCTGGCTTCTGTTTGGTGACATTTTGTTCTGAAGCAACTTATGATTTTTTTCTAAGTTAATAACTTTAATAAAGCTATGTCTTCATAGAGAGGGGATAAACATAGACTCCACAAGAAAGGGGAGGACAAGGAACCTGAACCATGCATGGCAGATTCAGCAAACAAGCAAAATGGCTTCTGAAGAAGTAGAGAATGTGATAAGGCCCAGACTGCTTAACAGAGGACTCTAGAGTGATGTAGGCCTCCAAGTGCTGTACACTTCTATTAGTTTAAAAGTAAACATTGGGGCTGGAGAGATGGCCTAGCAGTTAAGAGCGCCGACCGCTCTTACAGAGGACCCGGGTTCGATCCCCAGCACCCACATGGCGGCCGAGAACCATCTGAAACTCCAATTCCAGGAGAACTCCAGTTCCAGCACGACATGGGTGCACAAAAAAAAAAAAACTTGCATGCAGACAGCACATTCATACACATACAGAAATAAATAAAAATTTTTAAAAAAGTATTTAAAAAAAAGTAAACATTGAACAGTTAGATGGGATTTTTCTGTCTTCTTCTAGTCTGGTCACTGTGATGAGAGTCCCATACCAGAGCTCTCAAGCTGTTCCTCAAAGTCCTGCTGGCCTGGGAGACTAGAGGTGTGAAGGCTGCCTTCTTTAGGAAATTTAAATTAAGAACCTACTTGAAGGAAGTGTTTCTTTCTCACCTAGTTCTGCCCCAAGTCTACAGCCTGAATATTCAGGCTTCCTCTACATAGTCACTTAGACTGTGATTCCAGTTTTTCCCCAGTTGCTAGTGTTGGTTCTTGGGTTCCTGGACCCTCTTCCCCAGAGCCCCATGTTTCATGTCCAAACATTTAGACAAGCTTCTCAAAGCCTAGACCAAGTTGGGCTTAATTTCTGGACATATGACAATTATGAGATCATTTTTATCATTCTTGTCAATTAAATTTTTTACTTTTTATTGAATTTTTCTATATTTCACACATAACATCTCAATCAGTCTTCATCACTGTTATACCACTTTCCAATTGGCACCCTCCCACAGTCCTCCCACAGTCCCCCGACTGGAATTCATCCATTCTGTCCTTTGTGTTAAGGTCTATTGTGTGAAATTAGTGTCCTCCAGCTGTTCTTCAGTGCAAGTTCATCCACTGGGCTCTGGTCAGTCCATCCAGAGTCCCTCATTTTAAGAAGCCCAGCTCTTCCCCACCCAACAGTAATCAGCTGCCAATATTTCTTCATCTAAGATTGGGTTCTGCTGCCCATTTCTGCAGTTCCAAGCTGGGTTTTTATCTGGTTGTACTTGCATGGGTCTTGTGCATGCTGATACCTGTGCTATAGGTTCATATGAGCGGGGTCCCAGGAGCTTGTAGGATTCTATTTCCATATGGTCTTGCATGAATTCTCTGGCTCTTACAATCTTTCTGCCCCCTCTTCCACAGTGGTCCCCAAGCCCTGGGTAAGTGAAGCTTAATATATAAGACCTGTCCATGGACCCACACTCTGCAGAGTTGGGGCCCACCTAATCTCCATGGTTTGGCATTTATGACCTTTTGTGTTCCTGGCCCCCTGTTGCATGAGGGAGTGTCCTTAGTGAGAGTTAAGAGATTCATTAGTGCCCTCTTGGCCCCTTGTTCTATGTTGCATGAGCCTTAGGTGTAGAGATTTCATTGTAGATCTTCGGCTTAGGCTGAGGCAATTCATAGACAATGTCTGTTTATGACCAGTTGTGGTACACTGTAATAGTCTTCATCTGGTGCAAAAGAAGCATGCTTGTTCTAGCTTTCTGTTTCCACAGTTATACCTTCATCTCATTTCTTTCTGTTGCCACTTGGGTATAGTCATTCCTTTCTTCTGTTCTTTGTTATACTTCATGTATTCTCTGAAGGCTGGTTTTCTGGACATGAATTCTTTCAGCCTATTCATGTCATGGAAGATTTTTCTTTCTCCTTCAACTATAACAGGCATTTCTGCAGGGTAAAGTATTCTGGGTTGGCATCTATGGTCATTCAGAATGTGGAATACTTTGGTCCAGGCTCTTCTGGCTTTCATAGTTTACAATGAAAAGTCAGCTGTGATTCTGATGGGGTTTTCTTATTTTCCTTTTGCAGCTTTCAGTACTCTTTGTTCTGTACTTTTAGTGCTTCTACTATGATATGGCATGGGGAGTTTCTTTTCTGGTCCTGCCTATTTGGGGTTTTATGTGTTTCTTGAATTTCTATGGGCATGTCTTTCCTTAATTTGGGGACATTTTCTTCTACAGTCCTGTTGAAGATCTGGTCAATACCATTATCATGAGATTCTTCTCCTTCCTCTATGCCTATGATACATAAGTTTGGTCTTTTCATGGTGTCCCACATTTCCTGCCTATTCCATCCCTGTGTTTTTACATTTTTTTTCATAATCTTTGCTTGAATGGTCTAATTCTTCAACTTTATTATCCAGTCTTGATATTCTGTTTTCTATTTCATTCATTCTATTGCTGAGTCTTTCTCCTGTCATTTCCAGTTGTCTTATTGAGTGTTTCACTTCTCTCTTCATTTCAGCATGAGTTTTCTTCAGTATTTCTATCCCTTTTGTGAATTCAGTCAGAAGTTTATCCTTATCTTCTTTTAGCTCTTTGATTTGCTTTTTTGTATTTTCTTTAAATTCATTGAATTCTGTCATAGTTTGTCTTCCATTGCTGTGACAAAACACTCTGACCAACACCAACTTGGGGAGGAAAGGGTTTATTTGGCTTACATCTTCCCGGTCACAGTTCATCACTTAGGGAGCCCAATGCAGGAACTCAGGGCAGGAACCTGGAAGCAGGAGCTGAATCACAAGCCATGGAGGAATGCTGTTCACTAGCTTGCTCCTCTGGCTCATGCCCAGCCTGCCTTCTTATACAGTACACAACAACCTGCCCAGGGTGGCACTACTCATTGTGGGCTGGGCCCTCCCACATTTCCTGACAATCAAGACAATACTCCACAGACATGGCCACAGGTCAGTTCAATGGTGCCAATTCCCCAATTGAGGCTCCCTCAACCCAGGTGTGACAAGTTGACATTAAAGCTATCCAGCACAAATTCTATGATCACATTTATGATTGTTCTTTTAAATTCTGTATCCTAGGTTATCTATAGGGGATCCTCATTGTAGAACTCTTCTATAGAACTAGTAGTGTTTAGTGGGGACATAATATTTGAGGTTTTCATATTATTATTATTATTATTTTATAATAATTTTGGTATGTGGATCTTTAAATTTTATTTATTTATTTATTTATTTAATGTGTATGATTGTACTGTCTGCATGCAGGTCTGTGCACTCATGTCATGCAATGCTGCAGAGGTCAGAAGAGGGCATCAGATTCCCCTGGGACTGGAGTCAAAGATGGTCCTCAGCCACCATGTGGGTGCTGAGGATCAAACCCAGGTCCCCTGCAAGAGCAGTCAGTGCTCTTAACTGCTAGACCATCTCTCCAGCCCCTGGTATGTGGATTTTTGTTGTTGTTATTGTTGCTGTTTGTGCTTCTAATATAAAACTCATGTCTTCCTTTGTTGAGCTGAAGACTGACTTTGTCAGTGCCTTGATGTGCCTTGCTTATTTTCTTACTTGGTATGAAAGGCTGGTTGGTCTAGACTTCAGGTTCTCTCTTTTGATTTTATATTGGATGGACCAGATGGTTCTAGTCCAGCTACTCTGGACCTCCCACAAGGGAGCAAGTCAGGTATCAATCAGATATTCTCAGGCTTCCTTCTATGGTCTTGGACCATAGAAGCAGCACAATCCAGCAGGCACAGCACAATCTGGGAGGCTGCCTAGGCAGAGGCTTGATGTAGGCACTCTCAAGCAGTCTGAAAAGATCAGGGTCCCTACACCCATGGAGGCCAGATTCAGGCATTCTCGTGCAGGCTGGAAATGTCTAGACCCATGCCCAAGAGCAGAGTAGTCTAGTCCTACAGCAACAGGAGGGACTTCAGATAATCCCAAGGTTGCATTTTTTTTAAAGTAAACTTGGGCCAGGTGTGGTAATGCATACCTTTAATATCAGCACTCAGAAGGCAGAGGCAGGCAGATCTCCATGAGTTCAAGGTCAGCCTGAAACAGTCTACAGAAGGAGTTCCAAGCCAGCTGAAGCTACAGATTGAGACTCTGTCTCCAAAACCTAACTAAATAAATAATAGAGCTCATTTAGGCTTTTTTTATATTACTTATGCTAGTATCCTCAAATCAATTTATTGGGTCTAAGAGTAGGAAACCTAAGCTTTCTTGACTTAAAAGATAATTCTCAGGGTTTTTTTTTTTTTTTGGTCTTTTTGAGACAGGGTCTCCCTGCAGCCCCAGCTGTCCTGGAACTCACTCTGTAGACCAGGCTGCCCTTGAACTCACAGAGATCCACCTGCCTCTGCCTCCCAGGTGCTGGTATTAAAGGCATGCGCCATCATGTCCGGGCCAATTCATGGGTATTTTTTTCCTCACATGTGGAATCTAAGTTAGAGAGAGAGAGAGGAGAGAAAAAGAGAGATCATGAAAATAGAAGGGACTCTGTGTGAAGAGGAAGAAGTGTAAAGGGGAAGGACACCAAGAAGGCGATGGTGGGGAAAGAAGAAGAACAAACATTGCGTGATTGCTCTTCTTTTTTTTTTTTTTTTTTTTTTTTTTTCGAGACAGGGTCTCCCTGTAGCCCCAGCTGTCCTAGAACTCACTCTGTAGACCAGGCTGGCCTTGAACTCACAAAGATCCGCCTGCCTCTGCCTCTGCCTCCCAAGTGCTAGGATTAAAGGCGTGCGCCACCATGCCCAGCCATGATTGTTCTTTTATGCAAAATCTAATATATAATATACATAATTGATATATATGCCATCCCTGATGTATTGTAACCTCTCGCACCCTCAGCCAAGACAAACCCTTGTTCCCCAAGTTGTTTCCATCAGACACTTTGCCTCAGCACTGAGAAAAGTAGCTATTACAGAAATCTGGTGCCAGGGAGGTGAGGTCATTGCACAAGATTGGACCCACTGATAGTCCACCATGGGTTGGGGGAGTATCTGTGAGGCCCCCATCCATCCCTAGGAGGTTACTGGCTGCTAATGCTTGCTAAGAGAGGGTAGGTTCTAGTTTGACTTCTCTTGCCGTGATGGAACACTAGCCAAAACCAGCTTGGAGTTAAAAGGTCTGATTTTGTCTTACATGGGGTCACAGTCTATCACAGAGGGAAGCCAGGGCAGGAATTTAAGCAGGGCAGGGAACGACTGGATTGCTTTCCGGGGCTTACTAAGCTACTTTTCCAGCTCACAGCCCAAGGACGGTACTTCCCACAGTAGACTGAGCCCTCCATCACCAATCAGCAATCAAGGAAATGCCCCACTGACCAATCTGATAGAAGAATTTCCTCAGTTGAGTTCCTCTCTTCCCAAGTATCTCTAGTTTGTGTCAAGTTGACAAAACTACCCAGCAAGGGAGGTGACTGCCATTTCCTTTGAGGGTGTACTCACCATGTTGCCCATGCTCTAGTAACTCCACATCCATGCTCATCCAAACAACCCTAATTAAATTCAGTGGGAGAGAGAGAGAGAGAGAGAGAGAGAGAGAGAGAGAGAGAGAAACATTAAAGTGAGAGTGGGAATTTTGGAAAAGGACAAGGGGTTCAGCAGGATGGGAAGTAAGGGAGGGTAACGGGGAAAGAGTGGTTGATCAAACCATGTTACAATAAATAAGAGAGAGTAACGGGGAAAGAGTGGTTGATCGAACCACGTTACAATAAATAAGAGAGGGTAACAGGGAAAGAGTGCTTGATCGAACCACATTACAATAAATAAGAGACAGTAACGGGGAAAGAGTGGTTGATTGAACCATGTTACAATAAATAAGAAACGGTAACAGGGAGTGGTTGATCGAACCACATTACAATAAATAAGAGAGGGTAACGGGGAAAGAGTGGTTGATCAAACCACGTTACAAGCACGTATGAAAAACTCTCAAGGAACACTTTTTTTTTACTCTTTTTGAGACAGGGTGTCCATGTAACCCCAGCTGGCCTGGAGCTCGCTTTGTAGACTGGGTGGCCTTGAACTCACAGAAATCTGCCTGCCTCTGCCTCCTGAGTGCTGGGATCAAAGGCATGTGCCACCACGCCCGGCTGGAACACATTTTTTTTATTTATTTTTGTATGTGTATGAATGTACTGTCTGCATTCAGGCTTGTGCGCCCGTGTTGTGCAATGCCGCAGAGGTCAGAAGAGGGTCTCGGATTCCCCTGGAACTGGAGTTCTCCTGGAATTGGAGTTAGAGATGGTTCTTAGCCGCCATGTGGGTCCTGGGGATGGAACCCAGGTCCTCTGCAAGAGCAGTCGGTGCTCTTAACCATTAGGCTATATCTCCAGCCCCTGGAACACATTTTTTAAAATAAAGAACTGAGGTTACCGCTATAATAAAACCTGACCATGTGGTTGTAGCTCTTCTCTTTAAGAATGGTTTCTAGGAAGAATATGGAAGAGTTTGGAGATGTAAACTAGAGAAGTACTAAGATGTTGTAAGCAGGACTGGAGAGATGACTCCACAGTTAAGAGCACTTGCTGCTCTTGCAGAAGACCTAGGGTCATTTGCCAGCACCCACATGGTAGCTAACAAGTGTCTGTAATTCCAAGTCCAGGAGATCTGATTCCCTCTTCTGGCCTCTATAGTCATTACACATATATGAGTGAAAAATACAGGCAAGACACAAATACACATAAAAATAAACAATTTTTTAAATTAAAGGCTGTAAACAGAGCTTAAAAGGACAGTTCTAAGCCAGGCATGGTGGCACATGCCTTTAATCCTAGTTCTTGGGAGGCAGAGGCAGGTGGATCTTTGTGAGTTCAAAGCCAGCCTGGTCTACAGAGTGAGTTCCAGGACAGCTGGTGCTACAGGGAGACCCTGTCTCAAAAAAGACCAAAAAAAAAGGACAGTTCTGGTTAGAGTTCAAAAAAACAAAATGTAGATATAAATGCATATGATAAAAAAAGTGTGATCATGCGCTTCAGATTGGGATCAATGATCTGCTGGGAGCTGGGCTACACGCTACTCATATCGCTTTCTGGTAAAGACTCTGACAACATTTTGCACAAGTCCTGAAAATTTACATAAGGCTCGCTTTAAAAGTAAAGGACTAATTACCTTGGAAAGGGAAACTCAAGGCAAGACAACATTCAGGCTGTGGCATAGTTACTACTGATTGCTTTTAGACAAGTTTACAGTGAGAATCAAAGGGAGAAAGCAGAACAGAGAGATGGGAAGGATGGGTAGTTTGAGAGTTGAATTTAAAGCTACAGATGCAGGGGGCTGGAGAGATAGCCTAGCAGTTAAGAGCGCTGACTGCTCTTGCAGAGGACCCAGGTTCGATCCCCAGCACCCACATGTGACTGAGAACCATCTGTAACTCCAACTCCAGGAGAACTCCAGTTCCAGGGGAATCTGACACCCTCTTCTGACCTCCGTGGCATTGCACGACACAGGTGCACAAACCCACATGCAGACAGTACATTCATACACATAGAAAATAAATAAATTTTTAAAAAGCTACAGATGCAAATACAGACAAAACAGCTGTGATTGCTCAAGAGAACAGTGCCACTAAAGAGAAAACCTACACTTTCTCCACACTGGGCAATAAGAAAGATGCCTCCAGGGTGAGATCCCATCCGTCAAAGGCTCCAGGTTATAGAAAATGCAAACGAATTTGAAAACTTGTTGGGGGGGGTTCTTTTTGAGACAGGGTCTCCCTGTAGCCCCAGCTGTCCTGGAATTCACTCTGTAGACCAGGCTGGCCTTGAATTCACAAAGATTCATTGAAAACTTTGAGTACCCCAAAAGAAAGGGCCTCAAGGGGGCCATACCATAAAGTTGCAACCTAGGGAAAAGTGTTTCTAGGTTGAGTGGCTCAGACACTCAGAGACTGCTACAGCCATGGCCCAAGGTGGCCTGACTATATCTCAAGCTGGGCCCAGAACTGGGCATCATCCATATGCTGTTTCTCAGGTACATAGAATACAAGAGTTACAGAGTCATGGTTTCAGAGAAAAGCACATGAAGCCAGGAAATGTATAACAGAGTCAGAATCCCTGCATAGGCCCTGAAAAAGTGATGGATGACACTCTGAGAGTGAACGTAAGCTGCAACTGAGACACCAAGATGCTGGTGGTGGCAGAAAAGTAGACTGTCTACCAAGGAAAGCCTTGTGCACCAAGTGGAGCTGGAATAAGAAAGATGGCAGGGCCATGGGGGCAGAGCTACAAAACTCACTAGAACTCAAACAATGCCATGCCCCAGATGTTGCACATGGAATGCAGGATGTAATGTTTGGTCTGTTGGGTTTGATCCAGTCTCTCCTTGCTATATTTCCAATTCTCCCTTGAGGAATGGGAATGTTTACTGTATAATATTGAATATTGAAACCAGGAAATTTGCTGGCAACGTTTCTACACAGAGGGTTTAGCAGCATCTATCTCAAGAGGCTAGTGTCAAATGAAAGAGTGATCCCATTGGAAAGCTAGCTTCATGATCCATGTGAGCCCCCTTGCTGCTCAACATCATGTTTGGTTGGTTGGATTTACAATTCCATACACATATACAGTGTATTGTGATCGTAATCACCCCCATCACCCTCTCTTCTCCTCTTCTCACTCTTGCTGAGCCCTCTTCTTTTTCACAACTGGATCCCCTCCTTTTATGTGAGAAAAAGTGTGATATACCTTGTGCATGTGGCATGAATCACACTTCTGTTAGACAAAAGATGCTGAATGAAAAAGGATGTTGATTTAAGCCAAGCAGAAGGACAACTAAATGATATTAATAGTCAGGTGGAGGTTTGTACATCTCAGAAGGATGAGGCAGGAAGTTTGTAAGATCAAGACCTAATTACTGAGTGAGTTCAAGTCCACCCTGGGCAACTTAGTGAAACACTATCTCAGAAACAGAAAGAAAAAAGAAGGCTGAACATGTAGAATGACAGGGTACTTTCCTGGCATCCTCATGGCCATGAGTTCAATCCCTGGTACTGCCAAAAACTAAATGAAGTGTACACCAATGTGGAAAGGGTTAAAGATCCACAGAGGACAACAAAGCTGGATCCAAGTGCAGGTCCACACTCCTCTCCTTGACATGGAAACGAGAGGCTGGTGATGCCTTCATAGATGGCATAGACTCCACACAAAGGACAACAGAGCTGGATCCAAGCGCAGGTCCACACTCCTCTCCTTGACGTGGAAACGAGAGGCTGGTGAAGCCTTCATAGATGGCATAGACTCAACACAGAGGACAACAGAGCTGGATCCAAGCATAGGTCCACACTCCTCTCCTTGGCTTGGAAATGAGAGGCTGGTGAAGCTTTCACAGATGGCATAGATTCAATACAGAGCATTGGGGGTAGAGTGCAAGGGAAAGCCTGTGTTCCTTATGCTCCAAGCCCTGGGTTCAATTCCCAGTAGGAAAAGAATTGTTTAAAAAACCCATATGATATGTGGTCATTTGAAGCCATGCATGGTAGTTGGGGTGCTACAGTGGGAAGATCTTTTGAACCCAGGAATTCAGGACATGCCAGGGAAGTATAGTGAGACCACGCCTCTTTTTTAAAAGAAAGGAAAAGCCGAATCCACAGAATCATGTATCCCGAAAGCCCCACATTCCAGCTCTTATATGTGGCCACATATTTTACCTCAAATAACAACATCAGCTCACTCATTGTAATAAATTTTCTAATAAATAAATATTTTCAAAATAGGTAAAAGGTTAGAACAAAATATAAGTTAACTAATAAATCATATCCATAATATTAATAATTTTCCATTACACCTTGGGATACATTTTTATATTTATATTTTATATTTTTATATTGCAATAAATAGTGTGCATCTGATGTTAAGGTATTTGTTAATATTAAGAGAATTTAGCCGGGCATGGTGGTGCATGCCTTTAATCCTAGCTCTTGGGAGGCAGAGGCAGGTGGATATCTGTGAGTTCAAGGCCAGCCTGGTCTACAGAATGAGTTCCAGGACAGCCAGAGCTACAGGGAGACCCTGTCTCAAAAAAGACAAAAAAAAAGAGAGAGAGAATTTTACATACCAAGAATTCTAACCTGTTATCAAACTTTATGATTCCAATTTAAACTGTATAAATAATTTTAGAATTGTTTGTAAATACAAAAATTCTTGAGGCATAAATGGTACCAAAATATGTCAAAGAACTTATTCATGTTTGCCATCTGTTTTGTTATGTTTATAAACAATGTTTAGATTTATAAGAATTTTATAAGCTCTTAGAGTCAATAATTTTTTTGTCAGGCATCCAAAGTTCTATAAAACCCACTAAATTTATGTTTCAAATGTGTATAGGATTAAATTAAATTTATAAATAGTATTGGTTGTTTAAGGAGTCCCAGTCTTTCAATTTGAGTTAATTAAATATCTACTCTAAGAAAAAATGAAGTTACTTCTTGTTTTAAATAGATTTGTAAGTTAAAATTAAAATCTCATTTAAACAGATTAAGCATTTTTAAATTTTATAAACTATTAATTTAAAACTCAAATTTTATCAAGTATCTTTCCTATATATAAAAGCCCCAATCAGGACATGAAAAATATATGGAAGCCCCATACACAGGACATCCTGGGTATGGTGTGCACAAATGAAAGAGAAGTACCCACAATTTTTAAGAAAAAGCCAAGCCAATCCTTGTGTAAGAATTATACTTTCATGGGGGCTAGAGAGATGGCTCAGTGCTCTTAACCACTGAGGACCCCAGTTGGCTTCCCAGAACCCACATGACAACTAACAACCATCCCATAACTCCAGTTCCAGGGGATCCAACTCCCTCTTCTGACCTCCACAGGCATTGCACAACATGGATGCAGGCAATACACTTATAGACATAAAATAAAATAAATTCTACTTTCTTGTGGTACATTTTTTCCTATTACAGAATTTAAAAGTTAATCTTGATGCTGGGCATGGTGGCACATGCCTTTAATCCCAGCACTCAGGAGGCAGAGGCAGAGGCAGGTGGATCTCTGTGAGTTCAAGACCAGCTCGGTTTACAGAGTGAGTTCCAGGCTAGCTGGGGTTACAGGGAGACCCTGTCTCAAAAATACAAAAAAAAAAGTTAATCTTGATTTTTCTTTGTACACATAAAGATATGTATCATGTGTGCACATGTTTGCATGTCTGACTACACTCATGTATGTGATTGCAAACATGTATGGGCCATAGCAGACATGTGGAGGTGGCAGGACAACTTGGCTGTTGGGACAGTTTTCCTGAAGTACTAACCTTCCTGCCTCACTGTTATTAAGTGAATCCATGTTGAAATTGTCTCAGAAAGATAACTCATTCCTAGTTCTAACACTTTCTAAACCATCTTGTGGGTCTACACTGGCAGCCAGGTTGAAACACTGGCCCGGACTTGCTTTGATGCCTCACAGTTTCCTTTCAGAGAGAAGCAGGAGAGATGACTGAAAACACAGCTTGAAATCAAATTTCAGAAGGCCTTAAGCAAAGACCAAAGGGTATTTACTTTATTTAAAATCCAGTGATGAATTGGCAAAGATTTTACAGCAGACAAGTAAATTTCTCAGAAACTAAAAATACTCTAAAAAGATTAATCTTTTCCAGTACCACACAGTCAGGAATGCCTGGAGATAAGGGCCCAGTTTTTTTGTTTTTGTTTTTATTTTTTGAAATTTACTGGGTTTTTTTCTCTTTTATTTGTTTATTTTAAGGGATTCTATAATATAATAGCACAGTTGTTTTCAGATAACATTGACGTTACTCAGTTTGCCATACAATTAGGTAATTGGTGCATTTTTTAAGTGAGCCAAATTATTAAGCATAAGCAATGAATGTAACATTCATGTAAAACCAGTTTGCAAGTATCTACATCCAAATTTTGAACAACCCAAGGTTCCCATAGTCCAGTTGGAGAGGCTTGTATGCACAAGCATAGGAGTCCAGTCTATATGCTGTAGTCTCATGATTCACCCCAATCTCTCCACAGCCCTTGCATTCTACCATGCCTCCTCTTCTGCAAGTTGTTCCCTAGGCTTTGGGAAAGGGACACAAGTGGATGAGAAGCAAATCTGTCTATTTTCTCTGGAGTTGTCATTTTGGACTCTAGTCTGTTCAGGTTGTTCCCCTTCATGAGTTGACAGCTTATCCAGTAATGCCTTTTTAATCCTACTAATAAAGCACAAGCAATTGGATGTACAGGCATTTAAGCAGTACTAATTATTATGGCAAACTAAGCTGTGAGCATAGACACAGATGATTGGATGGTATGCTAATCCACAAACTGTGGTTTCTCTATAAAGGGTGACAAGCTCTTATTGTGGCTTATAACATCTCCTAACCACTAGAGGACATAAGCTTGTGGCATTCTCTGTGAGTTATTCCTCCAAGGACAGAGCTAATAGCCGATTAGATTTAGGATATACAGACATATGGCTGCCACTGCCACACAGTATCTCCAGGGAGTTGAGGTATAGCTGATACTAACAGAGGAGTCTTGCTTGTCTCAAGGAGACCAATATTTTGCTGTATTGCTTTAATGGCCTTTGGTAACACTCTCTGGCATTTCAGAGGCCAGTTGTACGTTAGCAAGTGACGTCTCATAACATTTTTTCATGCTCACACCAGGTCTTTGACAACAGGGACTTACTGCCTTTCTCCTTGCATATATCCCACTTATAGGCAAAAGGCCTTTATAATTTGGGGGACTTGAATCCCCTAGCCAACATCTGCAGAATAATTCATTGCTGATATCAGAGCTTTCCTGTACTAATATATTTTGCTTAATTACACAGCTTATAAAAACTTTACTATTGAATTTGGCTCTAAATAGAGAATTATCCTTTCACAGTTCCTATGCCTATCAGTCAATTAAAAAAGGGTAGTTATTTTAGTTATACCTGTTTTATATGAAATTACCACTCTAACAGTTGGCTCTAGTTTACAGTTACGGAATGACTTCAGTACCATCATGTTTTTCTTTTTCCTATAAAGGGAGAGGTAGGAAGGTTTCTCAGCATCTGGAAAGTAAACTTCATTAGGGCCCATTATAAACAGTTAACCCCAATAGAATTCAGAGAGATGCTCAGTGTCTGTAACTCAGGTAGTCTGAGGTTCCTCTTTTTTTAATGTTCAGATGGGTCAGCCTCTCTGCTGGCATTTCCCAGTCCATCCTGCACAGCCAAAAGTTGTACATTTTCAAGCATTTAGATTAGTGTTTTTACCTGTGGGAACATACAAATCTCCCATTGTTAGTTTCAAGATCTCAAAATTGAAAATTTATCAAAATGTTTGGAACACAGAGTTTTACATTTGTATCCCAGAATGGATACTACCCCACCTCTCACCTTCCTCTTTTTGTTTTTTAGATATTTTTGTTTTGACCTATAGATGCCTAAGTTGTATTACTCATACCCATAAACAGGAGCCAAGGCATAAGTTTTCATTAAATTTACCCAAACTGTTTCTCATTGACTGTATGCTACTTATTTGGGAAGAAAATTTAAACTTAATTCCTTTAAATTGTCCTATGAGTAAAAGAAAGTGTTACAATGGGATATTGTATAACCCAGAAAAATATAAAGACCATTTGTGTACATTAACCCCAAAGTTATTGTTGGAAGTTCAATACAAATTATAAATAAAACAATTAACATTTTATATTCCCAATTATTTCAAATGTATTACCATTTTCATCAAAACCTACAACCAAATTTAATTAATCTAAACATTTCACTAAGCCTTAAAATATCCTATAATATGTGGACAAAGCTTGGGCAGAGTTGAGTACCTGCCAAATAAATTTTACCCAATACACACTTTGCTCTTTAAAGCTATATGACTAGACTATGACTTCAGAGAAATCAAGTCCATTAACTTATAAGGTTTATTTTGTATTTCTGTGTAAATCTCTACTGAAATACCTCTCTATGTAAATATATGTTCTTTTTAATTTTTTTATTTATTTTTCTCTATGTGTATGAATGTACTGTCTGCATGCAGGTCTGTGCACCCTTGTCATGCAATGCCGCAGAGGTCAGAAGAGGGTGTCAGATTCCCCTGGAACTGGAGTTCTGGAATTGGAGTTTCAGACAGTTCTCAGCCACCATGTGGGTGCTGCGGATCGAACCCGGGTCCTCTGCAAGAGCAGTCAGTGCTCCTAACTGCCAGGCCATCTCTACAGCCCGAATATATGTTATTTTTAAATATGCCCTTTTAAACTGCAAATCTTACAGAATGGATTTTAATGACTATCTTCCTCCAAGCTCTTGGCCTTCTTCAGGCCTGGAATGAAAACCTGCTTTAAAGACTTTTCATTATCTAGCTCCTTTTTTTTATGAGTACAAGCATCCTTCATGTAATATAATGTATATGTGCATATGAGTATAGGTTCCATGGAAACTAGGAAAGGGCACCATGCCCTCTGAAGCTGGACCCAACTACCCGATGTGGGTGCTGGGAGCTGAACTCAAGTCCTCTAGAAGAGCAATATGCAATAGTAACCACAGAGCCATCCCACCAGCCCCTTCTGTCTTACTTCTTAAAGTAAATCAATAGAAAAGATCAGAATCCAGTTCAAAGGAACAGTGGGCCATAAGAGTAACAACACTCGCAAGAAAATAGTTTGTTAATGGACAGGAACTCGAGGTAGACAGAAAACGGTTAGGTGGAGAGTGGTGACAAGAAAGGAGACAGAAACGATTAACCATTCTCTTTTTTCATGTTGGATCATAAAAAAAAGAGAACTGTAGAATGAGGTTTGGGAGAACGTCCAGCCCTATACAGAAAACCTGTTTCCAACCAAATTCTAAAACTAATCCCCAAATCTCTGCATCACTCCTAACTATGTGAAGACTGCTGCTCCTCTCCGGCACTGTCTGTTGGTGCTGGAGCAAGGCTGACAAAGCCCACTGACAGCCTCCAGCATGTTGACTTCTATTCGAAGTCTCACCAATTATAAATTCCTGATCCAGTAGTTTAGTTCAGCTGGAGTCTAGTGGCTCTTCGTGTTGTTAGAATTTTGTAAGATAATGACATTTCTCATTCAAAGTCCCATTTCAATGTCATTTAGACATGTTTGGCAATTTAGATACATTCTATCTTAGAAATATAATTTTCAATGGATACAACTGGAGACAGTCATAATACAATAATCCAGTCACCAAAAAGGCAAGTATTGAGTGCTTTACCTCATTTGTGGCTCCTGGATTTCTATATAGGTGTTTACAATCATGTGTGTATCTATGACAAGAAAGCAGAAGCAAGACTCTGTAGGATAAGAAGAGTAATGGGAGGGGTGGTGGGGAGAAGGGGCAGGAAAGAGAGATGGGGCATATGCTTAATATACCTTATACACCTCTATGAAAATGTCATTGTGTAATGTAGTACCATGCACAATGGCTGTATGCAATGGAAATATTTTAAATTTTAATTATATATATATATATATATATAATTATCATTTGTGTAAGTCACCCAAGAAAAGAAGAAAGGAATAAGGAAAAGAAAGGGGAAAGAAAATGGCAGACAGATAGATCATAGATCGCTATAAATATGTGTGTGAAGTTCAATATATGTTCAATTGAGTAGAATATCTTTAAATTTGCTCATTTGTATGCTGCCATTCATGAAGACAATGTTTGGAGAAAAATAACTTATACTTGAATTATATGTTACTGTGTATCCTGCCCCTGCCCCAGGTTTCACCCATTTCCCTTTTCTTCTCTCTTTCATAATCTATTTCAGGTTATAGCTCAACTTCTCCTCCTCACCACTACCCTTTAAGCTGGATCAGAATAGCATGTCATATGTGGATTTCAAGACCCTCAATATATAATACCGCAAGGATTTGTTTACTGGCTCCCCAAGTGTGAGAGAACCCTGTCTTCTGCAAAGTGCATCAGCACTTCACATTGTGCCTAGCTCAGAGCACACACTCAGTAATCCCCAGGAAGTGGGAAGCATGACTGCTAAAAATGCCCTGCCTTGTCTGCTAGGGATGCTATAGTAAAAATAACATAATCAAGGCTGTTTAGAAATATCAACCATTTATTCCTTGCAGTTCTGGAGGCCAGGAAATCCAAGATCTCAGTGCTAGGGGATTCACTGCCCAGTGAAGAACCATTGCTCAAAGATGATGCCTGCTTACTGTGTCCTGGTATGGATGGCTAGCTCTCTGAAATGTCTTTTACAAGGGTAGTTCATCCTCCTCAAAGCCTAACCACCTCCCAAAGTGACCATTTTCTAACATTACCACCTTGGGGTTTAGGTTTTAATGTATGGGTTTGAGAAAGCCACAGACATTCTCACCATAGTGTTATCTATCCTGAATCTATCCTCTATTCCAGAGTGACTATAACTTTATTTGTTTAATTCATAGAATTCAAGATTATAGTGACAGTAGCACTAATACTTAGGAATAGTCTTATTTAAATGTTGTGTTTATAGAACTTTTTTATTTTCCAAATACAATGTGATAAATGTTTTTTAAACTCTAAGTGAAATAAAGGAGAGCCACACTGAGTGAAGCATATCTGAAGAGAACCAGATTCCTGTTTGTTCTGGCCCTTTCTTCCAGAGAAGCAGGACCATTCATACCTCACACAGGTCCAAAGTATCTCAGAGTTTCATGAAACACAGTTTCAAAACAATGGAACTGGTTTAATATCCACAATATATTAAAAACACCTAAAAATCAACAAGAAAAAAAGACCAGCTAACCAATGGTGAAAAGTGGAAAATCTACGTAATATGAATTTACTGGAGAGAAAATAATAATGGATAATGAACCCAGCTAAAGTTGATAAACTACTCTGCTAGTCAGGAAAAATCTAGATTGAAATAAGAAAAGAAAGAACTTTAAAAAAAAGAAAGAAAAGAACTTAACAAACTGTTATAAATGCCAATGCTGGTTATCAAGAAAGTAAGAAAGCACTGATCTAGAAGTGAAATGGGATGGCATTCATAATTGCCTTTGATTCAGGAATATTACCGCTAAGAATCTGTTTTATAGACATTCCAAACATACACAAAGATAAACATCTCTGATAATATCTTTGTGCATTATTTTAGTAAAGAAAAGTTGGAAACAACCCCACTTACTAACAGTAGAAGATCTAAATAAACTATAGCATTCATACTATGGAACTCTGTGAATTACATCTTAAATGGTAGTAACAAAAACAACAACGATGGGGCTGGAGAGATGGCTCATCAGTTAACAGTTGCTGTTCTTGCAGAGAACCTATGTTTGGTTCCCAACACTCACATGAGGTGGCTCATAACCAAGTCCAGGGAATCTGACATCCTCTTCTGGTCCCCACAGGCACCAGGCATGCACGTAGTACAAATACAAAAATGCAGGTAAATACTCATACCATTCATACACATAAAATAAAAATAAATATTTTTGTAAAAGAGAGAGAAAACAGAAGCTGGAAAGATGGCTCAGAGGTTAAGAGCACTGGCTGTTCTTGCAGAAGACCTAGGTTCAAATCCCAGCACCCACATGGTGGCTAACAACTGTCTATAATTCCAGTTCCAGGGGATCTGACACCCTCTTCTACCCCCTGAGGGTACTGCACAACAAGAATGCACTTACACACATGCAGGCATAACACTCATACATATGACATAAAAATAATAAATCAAAAATGGGATAAAACAATGATAAAAGTAATAGCTGACTGAAAGGGGCTGGAGAGATGGCCTAGAGGTTAAGAGTGCCTACTGCTCTTATAGAGGACCCAGGTTCGATCCCCAGCACCCACATGGCGGCTGAGAACCGTCTTTAACTCCAGTTCTGACACCCTCTTCTGACGTCCGCGGCATTACATGATACGGGTGCACCAACCTACATGCAGATGGTACATTCATACACATAAAAAATATATAAAAGTTTTTAAAAAGTACTAGCTGACCTACGAAGATGATAAATTGCACATCTTAACTGCTACACACAGTACACAGGGACTGTAGCACACTTAGAGGCCAGTCTAATTTTCAATGAAAGAAATGCAGAAAGCAGTTACTGAACTCAAACATTTTGTCCTATTTGAAGATTTGGAATGTGTCAATTCATGGAACGTTAAAAGGATTTGAGGGTGACTTTGTGTGATGTGTTTCACCAAGGGAAGAGTTTAAGATGCTCTTGTAAATCTCAGATTATGAAAGAGCCATTCCCACAAGACCACTCAGATAACAAAATAAGCATTCTCTAAAGTCAGCGGCTGTGGAGAGCAAGGGCATCCAGTGAGCTGTGCCTGCTTCCACCTGAGACATCTGAACGGAGAGGCAGGCTGTCTAGCTACTGATAGATGAGCTCAAGAGAGGTGGCTGAGCCAAGGGTGGCCAGAACTCCCAGAGTTCATGGCGGCGAGAAGACCTGAGCAGGCCAGATGTGGAACACAGAGCAGAGACAACCAGCCTGTCTTCTTGGGACCTGTCCAATTGGGCCACTGGAGGGGGTCGGGACTCTGGTGAAAGAACCATGCTCCCAGTGGCTGCATAATGGGCAGGAATCCAGCTGGAAGTGAGGTCATCATTCTTGTCAAGGGGAATACAGGTGGGAAGTTCCTGGTGGTTGGAAGCCGTCCCGAAGAAGCCTTGCAAACATCCATGAGAGAAAGTTCTTGCAAAAATGTGCCAGATTCAGAGAATACAAAGCCATCCAACTATGCAATAGTTTTTCTGTCATCTGCTGCCGCTCCTCTCCCACTGCAAGCGGGGAAGTGCCAAAAGGCACAGAAGATTCTAGAAAGAGGTGAGATGGACAGAGAATGTGGAGGAAAAGGGGAGAACTTGAACTCGACTCAAAAGTAGGTTTAGGCTCTGCCCATTCAGATTCTCACAGACTGAGGGACAGGTGGAAGGTCTGCCCTCACATAGCCCAGGACATCATGAGTGCCTGAATCACAGCATACGGACTATTCGCATCACTGCGGCCACATACCTGACAGAAACAACTTAAGGAAACAAAGACTTATATTGGGTCATGGGCTTAGTCCGTGATTTCTTGGCCCTATGCACTTGAGCACGGTGGTAGAAGCCTGAAGCGGAGGACAGATGTTCATCCCACAGCAGACTGGAAGCAGATGGTGACAGGAAGCAGCTTGGGACAGTGTACCCTCCAAAGACCCACCCTCATAACCTACTTACTTTTCCCCTCTTTTTCCATTTTTTTGGTATGTGGCATGCATGTATGTGGGTATGCATGTGTGGAGATGTATGTACATGTGTATACATGTATGTGTGCATGCAAGCGGAGGCTGGAGGTTGGTGTGCAGAATCATCTTCTATCACTCTTCTACCTTATTCCCCAGGCAGGATCTCTCAGTCAAACCCAGACCTCGAGGAGATGGCTACTCTCGCTAGCCAGCTTGCTCTGGAGTCCTCTGCCACCTCCTTCAGAGCCCAGTATGAGAGGAGGGCCACCGTTGGGCCTTTGCATGAGTTTCTGTGGATCCAGACTTGGGTCTTCATGTTGGAGTGGCAAGCATGTTAATCACTGAGTCATCTCCTCAGCCCCTCATGTCCTATTCTATCACCTAGGGCTATCTCCCGAAGTTTCCAGAATCTCCCCAGACAGCTGGGAACCAAGCATCTAAAACACAAGCCCGAGGGGGAACATTTCAGATTCAAACAGCAACCCCCACCACAACACCGTGTTTACAATTCAAAGTGGCTTTTTGTCACTTCATTTCCTAAGGATGCTCTGAAGAGTTGGGGGACTCACAGAGCACTCATTTGGAAGTAAGGGGAAAAGCATCTCCCACTGACTAAACTGTCCAGGGTCAGAAGATAATAGACAATTCTATATGATGATCTCCCGGCATGCTCCGGTAATGATGCATTAACATTTATCAAGCATTAACGCTGCCAAGCGCAGTGCTGAACACTTTATCGCATCCTATCAGTTAAAGTGCAGATACTGTCACAGAAGGAGGATGTCAAGTGAACAAAGCAAATTTCAGGGCAATAGAATTCAACGTGCTTGTATTTGAGGGTATGTATCTGAAGATACTTAGAAAAGGAATGCTAAGGTGTATTAGGGTTCTCTGGAGAAACAGAAATAGCAGAATATATAGCTATGTATTTGTATATAAATAAAATTCCCATATATAAGAGAAATCTAAAAACATGAAGGAGAGAGCCAGGGCAAAAGAGAGTGAGGGAAGAATGGAGAGAGAGAGGGAAATGGAGTGAGGGAGATTAGTGTAAGGAATCTGTGTGTTTGGTTGTGAAGGCTGCCAAAGCCAGGCTCTATGGCAATAGATGAGGAAGAGCTGCAGTTCCGGCCCAGAGGCCGTCTTCCTGAAACTGAGTGGGCAGATTTTGATGTATCAGGGTCTTCCTTGCTGATTTTAGTTATGAAGCTTACCAGTATTGCAGAGAGTAACCTGCCTTATTCAAAATTCACCAATAGAAAGCCCCCCAAATTTTACATAAACACCCAGAATAATACGTGACCACGAATCTGGACACCATGACCCAGCCTAGATGACACATAAAATTAGTTCTGACAGAAAGATACACAGTAAACCATTAATTGTAACTGGATACTTTGGGGCAGGAAGTGAAAGAGGAAGGCCTGTATATCGGAGTCACTGTTTACCCTGAGACCGGAGTAGGAAGAGTGCTATCTCCGGGTCTTGTACTAAGACTTCTAACCCGTCTCAATCCATGCCGCTCTACAAAGCTTGGAGATTTCAGGCCCAGAATCTGCTGCCTAGGGGCCCAGAGCATGTTCAGGCCTCATTCCCAAGCCCATGTTCTCAAAGGCAGCTGAACCACCTTCAGAGACCACACGTCAACCCTCAGAGGCATCAGGGGTCAGTACCTGTGGTTCTGATAAGAAGAAGATGAGGATGCAGGTTTCACACATACATGCACCAAGGCTCCTTGAAATGGAGTGGCAGTGGTGACCCATGGTGAGTGCTCACCACTGTCAGCTTTTGATTGAAAATCCTGAAAGTTCAAGACTCCTTTACTTAAACCTCATCTTCCAATTCATTAAGAATGGTAGTAAAAGGTTTTGGTTGGAGAACTATAATTCAGAATAAAATCTTCTCCACATGTACATCTCAGACAATCCACGGAGAAGCTACAATAGAAAAGTGTCTCACCCTTTTCTAAAGTCAAACAAATACAGCTCATTGCATTCATATAATTTGTGTTCAGATAAAATATGATAGCATTGTGGGCCCACAAGATACTTCAGCAGTTAAAGGTCATTTTCACCAGCCCGATGACCTGAGTTCAAGCCTGGAGACCCATATAAGAGAAAGCTGACTCCCCAAAACTGTCCTCTGACCTCTATCTAAGTGCACACCCAGGCATGCACATACCCACACATATACAGACACACTCACACACAACACAAATAAGTGTTATAAAGATGTGACAGCATGATCTATTACATAGAGTTCATTCTAAATTGGGATAACTACTTATAGTAGTTCATTGGTTTTATACACATAGCTAATAAACTATCTTTATGATCAAAAGTAATTTTGCAACCATGCACAAGATGCCCACCCAAGTTAGTCTCTTTAGCTCTCCTGGAATCTGGGAGGGAGGAGTGTCAAGCCTCAAGGGCAGTCAGAGATCTTTGAGAGAGACATTCCTGGATCACAAAGCAGCAAAGTAGCCGGCCAAGAGGCCTTCGTCATTCACTTCCTGCCCCCAAAGTATCCAGTAACGATAAGTGGTTTAGTGTGTATTCTTCTGCCATGACTAATTTTATGTGTCATCTAGGCTGAGTCACAGAGTCTAGACATGTGCTCAAATTCTCAGTATTTATGTAAATGGGGGGGGTGATGGTTGAGATTTATATTGGTGAATTTTGAGTAAAGCAGGTTACTCAAAAGCTCGGTTGGTAGAGGGCTTGCCCAGCATGCATGAAGCCTCGGGTTCGATCCCCAGTACTGCATTCACTGGGCTTGGCAGTGCATCTCTGTTATCCCAGCACCCAGGAGGTAGAGGCAGGAAGATGCAAAGTTCAAAGTCATCCTCAGCTACAAAGCGAGTTAGACACCAGCTTGGGCTACAAAAGCCAACAATAAAAACCAAAGGTGGGGGAGAAAGATTCACATACATTTTACAGACTGTGAAAGAATTAAAATTCTGAATCTTTTTTTATTTATTTTTTTTTTGTGTGTGTGTGTATGAGTGTACTGTCTGCATGTAGGTTTGTGCAACCTTGTCCTGCAATGCCGCAGAGTTCAGAAAAGGGCATCAGATTCCCCCTGGACCTGGAGTTAAAGAAGATTCTTAGCTGCCATGTGGGTGCTGGGAACCAAATCCGAGTCCTCTGCAAGAGCAGTTGGTGCTCTTAACTGCTGAGCCATCTCTGCAGCCCCAAAATTCTGAATCTTTTAAAACAAACCCTTTAATAAAGGGGAAGTGTACTGCATACTTTCCTGTTGCTGTGATAAAACACCATGACCAAAGCAACTTATAGAAAGAAGGGTTTACTGGGCTTCTGGTTCCAGAACAATTACAGTCCATCATGGCCAGGAAGCAGGACGGCAAGAGGCAGTCAGACCAGAGAGCAGAGCACTCACTCTTCAAACAAGTATGAGCAAAACTGGAAATGTGGCGAGGCTCAGGAGCTCTCAAAACCCACCCCCAGTGACATGCGTCCTCTAGCAGGACCTCACCTCCTGAGGATCACCTGGCCCTCCCCAAACAGCACCAAGAACTGGGAACCAAGTATCCAGATACTTGGAGCCTGTGGGGGATGTTCTCATTCAAACAATCACAGGGAGAAACCTCTTGGTTGTAACAATAAGAAATAACCCTTTCATTTTTAATTTTTATTTATCTTCATCTTTATCTTCTTTTTTTTTTTTTTTTTTTGGTCTTTTTTGAGACAGGGTCTCAAGTCCCAGTCTGCCTGGAGCTCACTATGTAGACCAGGCTGGCTGCTGAGCTGCACAGAGGACCTTGATCGCCTGTCTACCTGCCTGAGTGCTGGGATTAAGTGTGTTGCCCACCCCACCCCAGCCTAAGCCCATCTTACCCCGCCACATGGGTGCTGGGAATTGCCCACTGGGTGTCCTCTGCAAGAGCAGCTGGTGCTTGTTCTAGTTTGTTTTCCATTGCTGTGACAAAACACTCTGACCGACACCAACTTGGGGAGGAAAGGGTTTATTCAGCTTACATCTCCTGGGTCACAGTTCATCACTTAGGGAGCCCAAGGCAAGAACTCAGGGCAGGAACCTGGAGGCAGGAGCTGAAGTACAGGCCATGGAGGAGTGCTGTTTACAGGCTTGCTTCCCTGGCCCATGCCCAGTCTGCCCTCTTATATGGTACACAACAACCTGCCCAGGGTGGCACCACCCATAGTGGGCTGGGTTCTCCCACATGGCTCAACAGTCAAGACAATACTCCACAGATGTGGCCACAGGCCAGTCCAATGGAGCCAATTCCCCAATTGAGGCTCCCTCAACCCAGGTGTGTCAAGTTGACACTAAAGCTATCCAGCACAGTACTCTTAACTGCTAAGCTGTCTCTCCAGCCCCTTTACCTTCATTTATAACCTGAAGGTATTTACACATGTTATATATGGACCCCTAGTGGTTTTCTTCCCAGGATTTCCTACTACTAAGGATATGTCTATATACTAGGGATATGCCTATATACTAGGGATATGTCTGTATACTAGGGATATGTCTATATACTAGGGATATGTCTGTATACTAGGGATATATCTATATACTAGGGATATGTCTACATATAGGGATATGTCTATATACTACTAGGGATATGTCTATATACTAGGGATATGTCTACATACTAGGGATACGTCTATATACTACTAGGGATATGTCTATATACTAGGGATATGTCTACATACTAGGGATATGTCTATATACTACTAGGGATATGTCTATATACTAGGGATATGTCTACATACTAGGGATATGTCTATATACTACTAGGGATATGTCTATATACTAGGGATATGTCTATACACTGCTCCCCCAGTCCCCTCCCTTCTCATCCCACCTGCCCCACCACAACAGCAATGATACATTATTTTAATACTTTCACAATCTTTTTCTAAAAAAAATTAAATTGGAATTTTTTTATTTGTATATATATTTTTTATCAAATCTAGGCCCGTGTCCCGCCCCCCATCCCCCAAATTGGAATTTTTTTAAACTGGTATATGTTAGCTACCTGTTTTCCAGAAAAGAAAATTAAAAATAGGATTCTTTGAGCCCTTGCTCAGGTCTAAAACTCCATCCTTCAGGTAAAGTTCAACACTGTCCCTTGATTCCCGTTACTTTCCTTCCCTATAATGTGATTATTTTCTACAAATCCAGGTAACTTTTTGTTTGGGTTCTTGTTTCTTTGTTTGGTTGATTGATTGATTGATTGATTGATTGATTGATTGTTTTTACAGAGTCTCATGTAACCCACAGTGGCCTTAAATCTATGTGTATCTCAGGGTAACCTTGAAGTTCTGGTCCTCCTGCCTCTACCTCCTGAGTGCTGGGATTACAAGCATGCACTTTTTATGAAGTTCTAGAGATCACACCCAGGGCTCTATGTATGGTAGACAAGAACTCTCCCAACTGAGCGACATTTCCAGCCCAATTTCAGATAACCATGGTATAGCCCAGTATCAACTGAAACAACAAAGACCTAAAGAAATCTGGCTGTGATGTTTGAACACTTAAAACTAAACAAAAAAGAAAGGAAAACATGATTTAAAGTATAACTATTGTTTAAAAAGTAGTCTTAAGTATGTTAAGTCATCTTTCAGTCTAACAGCCATTGCTTTTATATGTTAGTTGGTTGAATTGGGTCAAAAGAGGCTTTACTGGCACTGACAGCTGTCACTGTCCCCTCCTCCCAATGGGGACAGGTCTTAGCCCACTGATGAGAGACAATGAAATACCAGATCGAAAGAGGGCCAATTGATGATGATAGCTTCTAAATCAAAATGAAGTCACACAGAGGGTGATGGTGCAGGCCTTCAGGGCCAGCACTTGGGGAGGTGATAGAGGAACTTAAGTTTGAGGCCAGCCTGGGCTACCTACTGCAATCCTGCCTCAAAGACAACTATAAGAGCAGAGTGAATTGAGTCCCTATGCTAGCCCCCCTTTTATCAAAACTCAATTCTTATATTTCATTGGGGAAGCAACTTAGATTTCAGTCACATCTCGCCGGCAACCCTTGCACATCTCAGGGTAAACCCGTGTGGTGGTTTGAATGAGAGTGTCCCCATTGGGGGGACTTCAAGTATTCAGACATTTTGTCCCCAGTTGGTGGCACTATTTTAGGAGGTCTTAGAAGGTGTGGCCATGCTGGAGGAAGTACGTCACTAGGGGTGGGCTTAGTGAGTTCAACAAGCCTTGCAAGCTCCAACGTCTCTCTCTTGACTTCCTGTGCTCATTGGAGATGTGAGTCTCAGCTTTCTGCTCCAGCCCCGGCCACCATGCTTCCCACCACAATGGGCTCTTAATTCCCTGGAACTGTCAATCATAAGCTCAAATAAACTCTTCCTTTTATAAATTCCCTTGGTCATGGTGGCTTTATCACAGCAACAGAAAAGCGACTAATACAACCAAGCTTCTCTGTTCTGGGGCCCACAATCAAACTGCAGAAAATAAAGGGGAGAGACTATCATTTCAAGTTTTCCTTTTTGATGTATACATCAAATGGACATAACAGATATCAACTGAAGAATATCAAAGACTATCAAAGAATATCAAAGAATATCAAAGAACATCAAAGACTATCAAGGAATATCAAAGACTACTTTCTACTCAGCTCTCCATGGAACTTTCTCCAAAATTGACCACATACTGGGACACAAAACAAACCTCAAACAAATACAAAAAAAAAAAAAACTGAAATGATTCCATGCATTCCATCAGTCCACAATGTAATAAAATTTAATGTCAATACTAGAATAAGGCCTAATAACTACATGAACTCATGGAGATTAAACAACACATTCCTAAATAATGAATGGGTCAAAGGAGAAATTAAGAATGAAATAAAAGTTTTCCTGGAATTAAATGAAAAGGACAATATAACACAACAAAACCTCTGGGACACTTTAAAAGCAATCCTTAGAGAGAAATTTATAGCTCTAAGTGCCTACATTAAAAAATCAGAAGGAGCACAAACAAATGACTTAGCATTGCAACTCAACACACTTGAAAGAAAACAACAAATGAAACCCAAACCCAGAAGACAAGAAGAAATAACAAGAAGTGCACAGAGCTCAGATTGGGGGATTTCACCAAACCACCTGAAGCACGGTGAAGAGCCAACCCAAGTGCCCCTCAGCTGATGAGTGGATAGAGAAAATGTGGTACACCTACACAATGGAGTTCTATGCAGCGGTAAAGAAAGATGACCTACAGCCAATATCATCCTAAACGGGGAAATGACAGAAACATTTCCGTTAAAGGTAGGAACTCAGCAAGGCTGCCCCCTGTCACCACTCCAATATAGTGTTTGAAACACTTGCTAGAGCAATAAGGAAAGAAAAGGAAATTAAAGGAGTACTAATTGGAAAAGAAGAAGTCAAGCTATCCCTATTTGCTGATAATATGATTGTTTACTTAAGGGATGCTAAAAACTCTGCCAGAAAACTCCTAGAAATGATTAACAGCTTCATCAAAGTGGCAGGTTACAAAATTAACCTTAAAAAATCAATGGCCTTTCTTCACACCAAGAACAAGCAACTGGAGAAAGAATTCGAAGAGACCTTCCCACTCACGATATCCTCAAAAACAATAAAATACCTAGGAACAAACCTAACCAAAGACACCAAGGATCTCTACAACAAAAATTTTAAACCTTTAAAGAAAGAAATTGAAGAAGACATCAGAAGATGAAAAAACATCCCATGCTCATGGATTGGGAAAATTAACATTGTAAAAACGTCCATTTTACTGAAACTCTTGTATAGATTTAACGCAATTCGAATCAAAATCCCCAAGAGTTTCTTCACAGGCTTGGAAACAAACATTCTTAAATTCATTTGGAAAAACAAAAGACCCCGAATAGCCAAAACAACCCTGAGTGAAAAGAGCTACACTATAGGGGGATCTCTATACCAGACTTCAAACTATACTATAGGGCTATAGTCATAAAAACAGCCTGGTACTGGCACAAAAACAGACCTGTTGACCAATGGAACAAAACTGAAGATCCAAATCTGAGCACATACAATTTCAGCCATCTTATATTTGACGCATATTAATTGATGTGAGTTCAACAGTACCCAGGTTTTGCTCAGACCTGTCTACAGGATTACATGGTGTTTTAGGAATAAGTAAAAGTAAATATGTGTATATTAAAACAAATTGTTGACAGACTCTGATAAAAACGGTAATGCATCTAGCTTAAAGGGAGATAAATCGCTGACATTTGTTTTAAATAAAATCTGTAGAGCAATAACTTTGGTGGCTGGCACATACAAATGTTTCTATAATTTCTCTGTTGGACACTATCACCTTGTAGCATCTCTATCTTAAGATGATTTAATTAAAAATTAAGTTTGCTCAAGTTAATCTATATATGTCACCCAAACAGCATGGGTGAATTTGTGAAATTTGTGCCTTGATTCTACCCATAGTAGTTATGTATAATACAACTGTCTTCTGGAGACTCATGTAAAAAAAGAAGGGGGAGGATACAGAAAGACATAAACCTTTTCGTCAAAAACCTTGCAATTCAAATCTTAAAATCACTACGGGAAAAGATTTGTTTGTTCAACAGGACAAAATGTCACCAACTTAACGGCTGAGAAAGGAAGTACAGCTTTGCATTGAGTAGGTGTACCAAAAGTGGCAACTGAAAGGTTGACCCATCTGAACATTGAAAGGAAAAAAAGCCTCAGTTGCCATAAAAATGAACCCCTCTGTGGATCCTACTTGTAACAACATTTATAATGATCCTAATGAAACTTACCTTCTAGGTGCCACAAAGGTTTTGATATGGAGACTTTCTTGTCTCCCCCCATAGATTACAGGAGAAATATGATGTGATGGGTCGTTCTCCAACTGTCAACGGAGACAACTATTATGAGGTAATCTCTTATAAAAACCGGTAAAACTTCCTTCTTTAATTGACTAATAACTAGAACTATGAAAGGATTATTCTCTATTCAGAAACTAAATATAATACTAAAGTCCATGCTATGCACTTAGGGCAATATAGTAATGCAGGAGTTCTGACATCAGCAATGGATTTTCTACCAAGGGGGTGTGGCCAGGGGATCCAAGGCCCAAAAAAGTAAGGGCTCCTTTGCCTCTAAGGTTGGGATACCTGCAGGGGGAGAGAAGCGATAAGCCCTGCTGCCGAAGACCTGAGTTACATGGGAGGGATGTATTGAGACCGCCACATTGCAATGTGTACAGATGGCCCTGGAGCCCGAAAGTGTTATCAAAGGCCACTAAACCAATTAAAGCCAATACGGGTTCCTTGATCAAGCAAGGACTCCCCGCCACCACCAGGTACCACCTCACCTGACTGGACAATACTGTGCAGCAAGAGAGCAACCATGTGCCTGTATATCCACACACCTAATTGGCTATTAGCTCTCTCCTTGGAGGATATAACCCATGGCTGTGCCACAACTTACCATCCTCTACAGGTTAGGAGATGTTATAAGCCACAGTAAGACCCTGTCATATTTAACAGGGGAAAGAATGTAATTCATGGATTAACATATCACCAAACATATGTGTCTATCCAAAGTAGTAACCTACCATAACTATTAGTGCTGTTTAAATACCTATTATCTAATTGCTTGTGTTTCATTAGTAGGATAGGAAGGTATTCCTGGACAAACTGTCAGCCCATGAAGGAAAACACCAGAATTGACCAGGGTCCAAGCAACAGCTCAGAGAGAGTGAACTGTTTTGCTTCTCATCCACCTTGGCCCCTTTTCTAAGCTAGGGAACAATCTGTGGAAGAGGGGGCATGGTGATGAATTGTAGGGCTGCGATTGGGGTGAATGGTGAAACTACAGCAATGTACTCTGACACTCATTTGATCAACTTGATTGGACAAACAACCCATCACCCCCCACTGGATGGTGGGTCTGTGGGGGTTTGGGCACAAAAACCTGCAAATTGGTTTTGCTCGAAGGATGCTTTGTATCATGGACTATACTTATAGC
>VZQC01013591.1:1409311-1432211 GCA_009823505.1 Rhizomys pruinosus
AAAAAATGAAAAAAACTGAGAGAAAGATGCAGGACAGTTATGGCAGAATGCATGATCTGGGATGGGGTGGGGATGGGGGGGAAGGGAAAGGGAAATGTGTCTGAACTGAATTGGAAAATAATGTATGAATTGCACAAAGCATCAATAAAAATTAAAAAAAAAAAAGACAACATCATGAGCTTTGCAGGAAAATGGCTGGAGCTAGAGGACATCATGCTGAGTGAAGTAACACAGTCCCAGAAAAACAAACAATGAATGGTATCCCTCATCTGTGGATGCTAGTGCCAATTACCAAGTTGTAAGTATTTCTTGTGTATGGCCCCCTGAGCTTTTGTCCAAAGCAGGTGGGAGTGATGCATATTGGAAACAACAACAAACAGAAAGGACTGCATCGAAGAACTGATTGAAACAGTGAACTTCTAATCAAAACAGTCAACTTCCTCATGGAGAATATTGAGAAAGACTGAGAAAGAGATGAAAAGCATGTTTGGCAGAATGCCTGAGCTCTGGTGGGGTGGGGGTATGGGGGGGACTAGATTTGTTAAAAAAAATAAAAATAAATTTATGTGAAAAAAAAGAAAGATGACATCATGAACTTTGCAGGTAAATGGATGGAACTAGAAGATATTATGTTAAGTGAAATAACACAGTTGCAGAAAAACAAACGACAAATGGTACCCCTCGTCTGTGGATTGCTAGCACCAAGTACCTAGTTGTGGGGCAAACTGAGTGACGTAAATGTTATATTCCTCATGATCTGAAAACAACTGTGCTCTTATATTGTCAATCCCTAACAGGTTCTAGAATTAACCTACCATTTATTTTCAGACTTTGGAATTTTGGGTATATGGGTGGAAGGTATGTATGCATATTTTAGAGTAAAATCAAAAGAATGAGAAAAAAAATTGTTTGTCATGACATTGTGTCTCACCACAGTAATTTTTTCTTAAGATAGGATGTCCTTATGGCCCCAGCTGGCCTGGAACTCACTCTGTAGACCAGGCTGGCCTTGAACTCACAGAGATCCATCTGCCTCTCCCTCCCAAATGCTAGGACTAAAGGCATGTACCACCACACCAGGGTTAACCACAATATTTATTTTATGAGAGTGCTTCTTACTATTCTTATACAAGACTGCTTAACCTTTTGTCCAAGCCTTTTCTAAAATATTATATAGTAATTAAAAGTATCAGGCTGGTGTAATTTAGCCTTTCTGGATGCTTAATGACCATACTTAATGCCCATACCAATTTGGCCAAGAGGCTTAAAGGATAACTTTGTTCCTTGCCCTCAGAGGTCAACTAAGTCCCAGGGGACTACGCATGGGGGCATCTCTTGAAATGTCTTGAGTCACCAGTCTTCCTGTGCAGGGAGGTCTTAGAGATCCACTAATGGGACTTCAGCTAGTGTCTAGTCTATAAAGAGGAAAGTCTGCTCATGCTTCAAAAAGGGAATCCTGGTCTAGCAAGACCTGACTTTGTCCTCGAGTGGATGGAGCTGGTAAATGAAAAGTCAGGGGTTCCTTCCCCCCCAAAATCCAAGTGACCCCTGAGGACCAGATCCTCAACTGACCTTGAGAAAACACAAACCTTGGTTAAAATCTGAGCTAACTGTGTGGACTTAAGCATCCAAAAGGAAAGTGAAACCAGAAATAATCAGTAAGGCCTGAGAAATTATACTTCGGGTATAAAACTTGAGATCTTAGTAAAAAGACAAAAAGGAAAAAAGGCACTGTTGTTTTGCCTGTCTTCAATTCTGTTTTGTTTTGTTTTGTTTTGTTTTGTTTTGTTTTGTTTTGTTTTTGAAACAATGTCTCCCTGTAGCCCCAGATGGCCTGGAACTCACTCTGTAGACCAGGCTGGCTTTGAACTCACAGAGATCTGCCTGCCTCTACCTTCTGAGTGCTAGGATTAAAGGCTTGCACCACCACTCCCAGCTTAAAGATGGTTCTTAGCCACCAGGTGGGTGCTGGGAATCAAACCCAGGTCCTCTGGAAGAGCAGTCAGTGCTCTTAACCTCTGAGCCATCTCTCCAGCCCCACCTGTCTTCAATTCTTACTGGCAAGTGCAGCTACCCTGCCACTGCTTTTGCCATCCTTCAAAGACATGAGACACAGCTTTTCAACCTTCCAATATGGACTGAAGACTCATGTCTCTCCAAGAAACCTCCAAACCTTCAGTGCCAGATGGGGACTGCTGAGACATCCAGCTTGTGGACTGAGCTACTACTGGGGTTTCTGCCTCTTCAGAATATAGACTGCCATTGTTGGACTACGCAGGCTGTATCACAGAGACCAGTACAGGAAGATCAAGACAGGATGAGGTGCTTACTGGACCTCATTTGGTGACCATGGGAAGGGAGGACCCCAGTATAGAGCACAAGGGCAGGACTGATGGCTGTCTGGGCTTACCTAGAAGGAGCCTTCAAACAATTCCTTAAGAAAAACATGGCATCTTTCAGCCTAATAAAAAAAATTTTTTTTTCAAAGAAATCATGAGTCCATGCAGCACCGGCCTGAGCCCCCACTGGCCTCTGCCGCCTGCTTGATGCCGAAGAGCAGCAGGAGTCCACATCTGAACAAGACATAACCTTGTACCTCCTGCTTATGCCTCTTGCTGTTACTGTTAGCGGGTCTTGGTCTGAGACACTGACCTTCACTGCACAGCTAAGAGTCAAGGATTTCCACCTTCTCCAGACCTATCCAGTTAAGGGAATCCACGGTGTTGTTACACTTGAGAGACTGGGTGGTCAGCCACAGAGCAACAGCCCTCTGGGGCCTCTGGCAGTGGAGTGAAGCTGGAGCCATCAGGGAATATGAGTGAATTTTGGCACAAACTGGGCTTCTGCGCGGTAGAGAAGCCCCAGCCAAAGAAGAAAAGACAGATTGACCAAATCATGATTGGAGATCCAATGAATTTTGTCCACCTGACTCACATCAGCTCTGGGGAGATGGGGGCTGAAGATGGACTTGCCATGACAGGTGCAGGTCAGGAGCAGATGAGACCCAAGGGAAACCGAGACAGACCACGGAGCAATTCTAGGGCCTCTTAGCTCCCATGGGAACAGATCAGCAGTCTTGGAGCCCCCACTCTGTCCAGCCCTGGAGAAATGCTGCCCCCACCAGATCCCTTCCTCAGCCAGTGACCCATGGGGCTCCTCTCTTCCCTGTCTTCCTAACAAGTGCCTCAAAAGGCAAGGTGGCAGGACTGACCAAGTAACTACCGGTGGGCCGGAGGACCTCAGCAGAGCCCCTGGACACCTAGATCTGAGCTGGGAGCTCTCTAGGAACCTGCGATGAGCTCCCTGCTCCTCGACGAAGGTTGGGGTGCCAACTGTTTTTAATCTTTTTATCTTTACTCCTTAAATAGGGCAGGTAGGTGAGAGCACCAAAGCAGAACCCGGCTTTGCTAGATGTTCCCTACTTGCCCAGGGTCTATTTTCCTTCTGGAATGAGCAAGTGCAGATGTTACAGAGCCAGGAGGGTGACCACTGCCAGTCCACTCTTCAGCTCACAGCCCCTCCATGTCTCTCTACAGCCCCAGGTCTTCGTCTAGCTGGGCCTGAGATCTCATGCTGCAGAGCATTACTAGCTTTTTAGCAAACATTCTTTTTTTATTTTTATTAAAAGTTTAAGATGAGTTCTTTCAATTATTCCTCTCCTCACCCAACCTCTGTACTTAAACCACCCCTGTTAGGAACTGTATAGTTTTCCCTTGAAGAAGGGTTAAGAGGTAGGTTGGGGGGGGCGGGTCTTTTTGAGACAGGATCTCCCTTCAGTTCTAGCTGTCCTGGAACTGTAGACCAGGCTGGCCTAGAACTTACAGAGATCCGCCTACTTCTGCCTCCCAAGAACTGGGATTAAAGGCGTGCACCACCACACCCAGCAAGAGGTTGATCTTGGAAGTCCTGCCCTACCTCTGTCAACGTCCCTGCTGGCCCAGGTGAAAGGAAGACGAGGGGTGTGTACAGGAAGCCGGAATACAGCCACATTAGCTACATCTCAACGTGGCCTTCCTTACCTTTAAGAGTAGGACAGGAGTAAGAAAAATTCCAAGACCCTACATATGTGCAGGGAGAGGCTGAGAACAAGGCTTTTCAACTGAAATACTGGACAGTTTGGTCTGGGTAATTCTTTGTAATGGAGGACTGTTCTGTTCTTCCTATTGTAAAATACATCATCTCTGGTCAACCCTAGTTAAAACAACCAAAAATATCTACAGAAATTGCCAAATGTCTCCTAGGGACAGAATTATCCACCACTGAAAACCACAGCTCTAGAGTCAAGATGGTCTTAAGTGTTTTCCATGTACTGCATCCCTGCCCCAATCTGATTATTCATGTTAAAATTGAGCCATGGGTGACAGGTACTGTCATAGAGGCAGGCTCAGTAGAGTGGCATTTAATATTTATTCAGATGGGTTGCTAATGCTTGCATGGGTTCAAGTCTCTGTGACAGATGCATATGATGCTTCTCCATTGTTGCTCTGTGAAAGGGGGATTTCCGCAATGTGGAGAAGCAAACAGGGTATGCCGGGACTGGAGAGAGGGAGTCAAAAGCAGCAGACACACCTGATGCTGCTGTCCATGTTGTAAGCTCTACTTCTGTGTCTTAGTCCTTGAACCAGACACAAATAAGACTCAGGGAGATTTGTTGGAAGATGGGGCCCCACTCCCCACCTGGCTACAGAGTCTGCTTTTAGATGGGAAAGCATCGTAAGAGCAGAGTCTTTAGCCTTGTTGTTTTCTCAGGTGGTTTTTGTTCTGGCATTTTCTTAAAGGGTAATTAGAAAGGCAGAACAAGACAGATGCACTCCTGCCTTCCTAGAAAATAAGGCTGGGGCTCTTTAGCTTTGGTGGAGGAGCCTGTTTATGGTAGTAGGTCAGGACAGCGGGGGCTGATCCGCTCTTGATGATTCCATCCATCCAGTTACCTCTACCTAGTGATTGAGCTTTGTTTTGTTTTGTTTTCCAAACCTTAGCATCCTTCCTATAGTTTTTCAGGGTCTAAGATTGGTTGTGGAGTTCATTTCCAATTTACTTACTTTCAGTTCTAGTCAAGCTGATTCTCTGAAAGCAGCCTACCCTGTTGTCCCAAGGAACTCAGTAGTTTGAGGTTATGCTGAAGTGCTTGCAGGCATCCTGTGGGCAGTAGGAATGCAGTCCAGTACATTTATAGATGACATCATGTCTCAGCAGTAAAAGGTTGGACACCACTGCTGGGTTAAGGCTAAGGTAGAAAGGGTGAGCCATGAGCTCCAGCCTCATCCTAGTAACTGATCTTTACAGCCAGTCTTCCCTTGGTGCTCCAATACCTTTTGCGATCTTCTCTAATGTGCATACTACCATCAGTTAACAAGGTGATTGGATGGATTCAAGGGTCATAATTTATATTAAAAAATTGTCGATGGGGCTGGAGAGATGGCCTAGTGGTTAAGAGCACCGACCGCTCTTACAGAGGACCCGGGTTCGATCCCCAGCACCCACATGGCGGCCGAGAACCATCTGAAACTCCAATTCCAGGAGAACTCCAGTTCCAGGGGAATCCGACACCCTCTTCTGACCTCCACGGCATTGCACGACACGGGTGCACAGACCTGCATGCAGACAGTACATTGATAAACATACAGAAATAAATACATTTTTAAAAATTAAAAATAATAATAATAATAAATAGTTTTAAAAAATTGTTGGACTTTAAGATGCATTTTTCAAATTAAAAAAAATTAAGCAAAATAAAAAAGAAATCATAAGCTGAAGATACTAAAACCTATCATGTTGTATTTTGGAGTGATGCAAATTGAAAGGAACAACAACAACAACAAAAAGACTGGGTCAAAGAACTGACTGAAATGGTGAACTTCTGCCCAAAACAGTAAACTTCTGCATCAAAAATTTTAAAAGAGACTGAGAAGAAGATGAGAAACATATATGGCAGAATGAATGAGCTCGGGGGTGGGGGAGGAAGGAATGGGGAATGGGCCTAGATTTGATTGGGAAATGTTGTACGAAATGCACAAAGCATCAGTAAAAAAAAAATGGCTTTGAAAAAAGAAGAAATAACAAAAATCAGAACAAAGAGTAATGAAATAGAAACAAAGAAAAAAGTGCAAAGAATCAACTGAGTCCAAGAGCTGGTTCTTTGAAAGGATAAACAAGATAGACAGACCCTTAGCCCAGTTAACCAAAAGAAAGAAAGAGCAACTCCAAATCAACAAAACTAGAGATGAAAGGGGAAACATCACAAGAGACAACAAAAAAGATCCAGAACATAATACGGGAATACTTTAAAAGCCTGTACTCTATTAATTTTGAGAACCTAAAATAAATGGATGAATATCTGAAATCATGGGAATCACCAAACTTAAACCAAGAAGAGATCAACAGCTTAAACAGACCTATAACACATAAGGAAATTGAATCAGTAATACAAAACCTCCCAACTAAAGAAAGCCCAGGCCCAGACAGATTTACAGAAGAATTCTAACAGACATTTAAAGAGGATCTACAACCAATTCGAAGGCATGTACATTCACATATCCACACAGAGACATGTAGACACACAGACAAATAAGAAACATGAGACTGGAGAGATGGCTAAGCAGTTAACATCACTGCTGCTCTTCCAGAGTACACAGGTTCAGTTCCCAGCATGCATCTGATGGCTAACAACCATCTGTAAGTCCAGTTCTAGGCTCTGTGCTCCCCACTGTAGGCATTGCATGCACGTGGTACACTCAGACACATGCAAACAAAACACTCACACATAAAATAAAAACACATAAAAAGTTGGGCTGGAGAGATGGTTCAGTTGTTAAGAGCACCGACTGTTCTTGCAGAGGACCTGGGTTCAATTCCCAGCACCCACATGGCGGCAAAGAACTATCTTTAAACTGGGCACGGTGGCACAGGCTTTTAATCCTAGCACTCGGGAAGCAGAGGCAGGTGGATCTCTGTGAGCTCAAGGCCAGCCTGGTCTACAGAGTGAGTTCCAAGCCAGCTGGGACTATAGGGAGATCCTATCTCAAATAAATAAATGGGAAATTTAATAAATAAATAAAAATCAGAAAAAAAGATAAATAAATAAATAAATCAGGGCTGGAGAGATTGCTCAGAGGTTAAGAGCACTGACTGCTCTTGTAAAGGACTGAGGTACAGTTCCCAACACCCACATGAAGCTAACAACCATCTGTGCCTCCAGTTCCAAGGGATCCAACACCCTCTTCTGACCTCCATTGTCTGACATGAGCATACTTATATACATGTAGGCAATACATTTATACTCACAAAATAAAAAAGAACAAAATAAATAAAAATCAAAAGCCAGGCATGGTGATGCACACCTTTAATCTCCAGGCAGAGGTAGACGCAGAGGTAGTCCGATCTCTGTAAGATTGAGGCCAGCCTGGTCTACATAGCAAGTTCCAGGACAACTGGGGTATAAGAAGATCCTGTCTCAAAAAATCAAATGAGAATAATAAAAGAAAGAATATTCAACCCTGGCCTTTTTCTTCCCCTTCCTTTCTCCATCCTGGCCCCTGACTAAACTGTCAGAGCCGGAACTCCAGCAGCCATACTGGATCCCATGATCAGGGAAAGAAGCTGGACTCCAGACCACTACACAGCTGCCCACAAATGATTTTATTCCCCCCTCCAAAATCTCTCCCTCTCAGCTTCCACATTCTCCAGGCACAGCTGTAAACTGCTCCCACCATTGGGATCTTTTTGGTCTCCCTTCTTCTATCAGCAGACCACGAACTCTTCAGCACGTCTTTCTGAGTCTTTCGTCACCTCATCCCAGGGCCTTTCCCTCCCTGGCTCTGCCTAAACAGCTGATTCATGCTGAAGTGACTGAAGCATCTTCAGCTCCTGTCAACTTCACAAGATGATTCCTCAATCACAGTGTGGGGCATATCCTTTATGTTAGTCTCTGTTTCTTGTTTTCTCTGTGGACAGTGCTTCCTACAAGGCAGGAAAGAAATAAGGGGGTAGAACCTTCATCAAATGAATGTACAGTCCTACCAGTGTCATTCATTCACTCGTTCACTTGTGCTTGTATTATACCAAGACCAGGTGCCAAGACAGAGATGTGACTAAGGCATAGCTCTGCCCTGGGGACCGCTCCTTCCAGCAGAGAGCAGAGACATACAAATATAACACAGAAATAAATAACTAGATGAAAATTTATTTTCCAGAAGAAAGTTCCAATGCCAAGTTTCTGTTTGTCATTCAAGGAAGAACAATTCGAACCCACCCAGAGTCCCTGAGCCCCAGCTTACACATTTCAAAGAGAGTCCCACTGAGCCCATGCAATAACTTACAGCATGCCAACTTCTATTGTAATCTCTTCGTGGTTTCAAAATGCCCATCTAACATTTTCACTAAATGGGATTTGGGTGATTACATTCCTTCCAGCTCTAAATTTCTGTGTTCTGTAAAATACGTAACTAATGACAGTTACAGTTACCAAATATATTATTTGAGTGTTTAGAGGTGCTTATGGGTGATGAGAGTGTCTAGAGATGAGTGAGTTAATCTGGGGGGGGTTCACAGGGAAACAACCCATGCAGGCATTGCAATAGGGACAAGAGTATTTCCTGTCAATAACACAACCAGGTGACTTACATCCACAGTCAGAACGTTGATTTGTACAAAAGATAAGAGCTTCCACACAGAAATTTCATTATATAATAGCATACTGTTATTCGATAAAATGCTGTGATTTCATTGTATTTTCTATAACATCACGTATTTTTTACATTTTTTACATTTTAATTATTTGTTTATGTGAATCCTGTTTCTTCTAATGAAAGACATCTATAAATTAGGAAGATTTTTAGAAAGCAAAAGACATAATAAATTAGGATGATAAAATCAATTAGAGCTTTTAAATCTTGTTTTCTGGCATCTAAGCAGGATGCTTAGATATGTAAAACATCCTGAGAACCTTATTACCTGATAAAAACAACCACATGGATCCTTTATAAATTCTAAGGAGAATTCAGGTTGTTTGTTTGTTTGTGTTTGAGACAGTATCTCACTATATAGACAAGGCTGGCCTTGAATTCACAGAAATCAACCTGTCTCTGCCTCCCCGTGCTAAGATTAAAAGCATGTGCCACCATGCCCGACTTTTCATTGTATGATAGTTTTGAATGGAGTGTTGAACAATTTGAGAAAATGTATTCAAGTGCAGATTTGCATGTACCTTAAATCAATACACAAAATACCAAAGAATAGAGCCAATAGTATGCTGCTGTAAACAACAGATACTTATCTTTAGAAAGAATAAAGGTCCTATCTTTGAGACTGCTGGAAATCTAATTGTCCTCTGCTCACAGCCCAGCCACACCATCACTTTAAACAGTTACACATTCTGTGTCCTATAGCTCTTCCAGAGGACTTGAGGGCTTCTCCATGAATCCTCAGGATTATAGACCACTTGACCAACTGGACCCGCCAACACTATCACAGAGAGTTACAGAGAAAGCTCTGATGAAGGCAGCCTCCCTTCTGTGCTGTCTTATCCTGAGCTCTGACCCAACGGGACGGGGCTTACCTGAAGGCTGTTGGCCACACTGAAGAGCCTTCCCCAGTGGACCAATGCTGGGGACAGACTAGGGCTGCTCATGTGTCTTCTTCCTCTCTTCAAAAGTTTGACAGTGAATTTTTCTCATCCCCTGCATGCAAGCTGAATTTTCCCTTGAACTTCTCAGCCTCAGTCTCATTCTGATCAAAAACGTCTTCCCAGCAGCTACCAAGCTTCTCACCACCCAATATGCAGGCCTTTGGTGCCCCAAAATGGACTTTCTCCAACGATCACGTTCCACACTTGGTTTTCCAGAGAATTTTGAACCCACTTTTCATACTGAAACCTCTAGACGCCCCCCAAGATTAGTGAATGGGGTGCATAAAGCTCCAGGGGCTCCAAACCTCTCCTTGTGTCCTTCAAACATCCAAAGGGTAGCCAGCAGAAGAACGTGGCCTGGAAGGATGGGCATGTCTCTGTCTTTTACCTGCGCAGCTTCTCCTTAAATGGATCTGAATCTCCTGTTCATCTGTCAGAAACCCAGATCAGAGCTGAGTGTGGTGGTACATGCCTTTAATCTCTGCTCTCGGGAGACAGAAACAAGAAGATTGAGGCCAGCCTGACCTACAAGTGAATTCCAGGACAACTATAGGGGACCCTGTCTCAAGAAAGGAAAGAAGAAAAAGAAGAAAAGGAAAGGAAAGGAGAGGAGAGGAGAGGAGAGGAGAGGAGAGGAGAGGAGAGGAGAGGAGAGGAGGAGAGGAAGGGAGGGAGGGAAGAAGGGAAGGAGGGAGGGAGGGAGGAAAGGAAGGAGGGAAGGAGGGATTTCTGGAAAATATCCTCAAACCCCTCTCTTCACAAAGAGAGATAACCCTAACTACATTATTTCTCTATTTGTAGATCTTATTGTTGCTAGTATAATTTTACAAATTTATGTCATGTGCACAGCTCTGAACTCCCTGAGGCAAATGAATCTTACTGTCCTTTGTGATCCTAAATTGCAGAGGATCTGAGTTTACTTCCCAGCACCCCCATGGGGCAGCTCAAGGAGACCACATGCCCTCTTCTGGCCTCTGGGAGCACTGCACACACACACACACACACACACACACATACACACACACACAAAATCACACTTTTTTTTTTTTTTGGTCTTTTGAGCCATGCCGGGCATGCACACAATTTTTTTTTTAATAAAATCAGGAACTGGAGAGATGGGTCAGCAGCTAAGAGCACTGGCTGCTGTTGCAGACTGGGTTCAATTCCTAGTACACACATGGCATCTAACAACCATCTGTAACTCTAGTTCCAGGGGAATCCAATGCCCTCTTCTGATCTCCACAGGCATTGTATGACACAGGTATGTACATACATGTAAATACAAATACATACAAATAAAATAATAAATACAATAGTTTAATTAAAAATGAAATAAAATTGTGATGATGACAGCATGCACAAGACCCATGCAAATTCAATCTGACAAAAAACAGCATAGAACTGGTGATATGGGCAGGAGACCCAAACTTCGCCTAGGAACTATTGTCAACTGATCACTGCTGAGTGAAAGAAAGTTGATCTTCTTTAAGGGAATAATACTAGACAGGCTGACCAGGCTCCTGGATGAACTCCCACTGAGGGACATCTGGGGACACACGACTCAACAGGCCTTACCGTATATGACAGATTGCATGGATTCCTGCTGGTGGGCTGGGGGTGCAAATAGATTTAGTCAAATCAAATATGATTAAGATGTATTGTATTAAATTCACAAGTATTCAATAAAACAAGATCGATGGGGGGCTGGAGAGGAGGTTCAGTGGTTAAGATCATTGGTTGCTCTTGCAGAGGACCCAGGTTCAAGTCCCAGCACCCACATGGCAGCTAACAACTGTCCATAATTCTAATTCCATGGAAATCAGATGCCTTCTTCTGACCTCCACAGGCATTGTTTGTCAAAGTGCACATACATACATACAGGCAATACACTCATAATTAAAAAATAAAAATAATAATGTTTTAAATATTCAGTGACAAAATTAAAATCATTTTAAAAAGAGTTGTTAATCGGCTGAGCATGGTGGCGCACGCCTTTAATCCTAGCACTTGGGAGGCAGAGGCAGGCGAATCTTTGTGAGTTCAAGGCCAGCCTGGTCTACAGAGTGAGTTCCAGGACAGCTGGGGCTACAGGGAGACTGTATTAGTCACTTTTCTGTTGCTGTGATAAAACACCATGACCAAAGGAACTTATAAAAGGAAGAGTTTATTTGAGCTTACGATTGACAGTTCCAGGGAATTAGAGTCCAGTGTGCCGGGAGGCATGGCTACTGGAGCTGGAGCAGCAAGCCGAGGGTCACATCTCACAATGAGCACAGGAAGCAAAGCATAGAGCAACTGGAGACAGCAAGGCTTGTTAAACTCACTAAGCCTGCCCCCAGTGACAGACTTCCTCTAGCATGGCCACACCTTCTAAGACCTCCAAGAACAGTGCCACCAACTGGAGACAAATGTCTGAATACTTAAAGCCTATGGGGGACACTCATTCAAACCACCACATTCCATTCCCTGGCCCCCATAGGCTCATGACCATATAAAATGCAAAATGCATTTAGTCCAACCTTAAAAGTCCCCATAGTCTTTACCAGTTTCAATGCCATTCAAAAGTCTACAGTCCAAAGTCTCTTCTGAGACTCAGGCCAATCTCCTAACTGTAAGCTCCTGTAAAATCAAAAGACAAATTACATACTCCCAACATACAGTGGAACCGAATACACATTCCCATTCCAAAAGGGAGGAATAGAGGCATAGTGAGGAAATACTGGACCAAAACAAGACTGAAAACCTGCAGGGCAAACACCAAGTCCAGTAGCTCCATGTGCAACTTCTGGGACTTGACTTCCAAAGGGCTTAGATGGCTCAGCTCTTCCAGCTTTGCTTGCAACATACATCTCTTTCTTAGGCTGGTACCACTCCCTGTATGCAGCTCTCCTTGGCAAGTATCTCACAGCTCTGGGATCTCGAATGTCTTCTTTGGGTCTCCGCTGCCAACCAGGCTTCACATTCACAGCTTCACGCAATGGCATATCAGGGCCTTCTTTATTCAGGGATGCCCCTGCTGCACTCTGCCGGGCTTCTGTGGCTCTCTGAAACCATGGAGGAAGAACTGATGACCCCTTCACTCTTGCAAACTTCATGCCCCTAAAGCCAGCACCACGTGAATGAAATAGCCAAATCTGGCTGCAAGTTCGGGATGGACTCTCTCCTACTTTAACCACATTTTCAATTTTTCTCTGTCCAGGACTTGTTGGAGGATTAGCTGGGTGTGGTCTTGCTCTGAAGGTATTGATTCTGTTCTTTACTTGTAAATCTCGAGGCCTCTCCTTAATCACTTTAATCTCATCTTTCCCATTGTTTACTTGTAAATATCTAGGCTCTCCTTCATCACTTTAGTCTCCTTATGAAAGAGAACCTCTCCTTCACATGCCTTGGCCACACCTTTAATCTTCCTAGTGCACTTTTCAGCTCCAAACTGTACATTCTGCATTTCCTTCTGCCCCATTTGCTCTTTTTCACTGTAGATCTGTATAATATTCACCATTAAAAGCCATGCCACCATTTCTACATTAGGCTATCTTGAAATATCCTCTGCCCATGACATTACTCCATTGCCTTTCAACTTAGCATCAGGCAAGCATTTGGGCTGTGGGCAAACTGCTGCCAGACTCTTTATCAAAATATCCCAGTTGCTGCCTAAGTCTTTATTTTCCTCTGGAACCACATTTTTTGCAGCAATGCTTTCTTCCAGGCTTCTACTAGAATGGCCTGTTAAGCTCTGCTTACAGTAATCAACAGCTTTTCTAGCCCAAAGTTCCAAAGTCTTCCACATTTCTCCAAACATCCACATGGTCAGGTTCTTCACAGCCAACAGCCCACTCTCTGGTACCAAATAACTGTATTAATCACTTTTCTATTGCTGTGATAAAACACCATGACCAAAGGAACTTATAAAAGGAAGAGTTTGTTTGAGCTTAGGATTGACAGTTCCAGGGAATTAGAGTCCATTGTGGTGGGAGGCATGGCGGCTGGAGCTGGAGCAGCAAGCCGAGTGTCACATCTCACAATGAGCACAGGAAGCAGAGCAGAGAGCGACTGGAGACAACAAGGCTTGTTAAACTCACTAAGCCTGCCCCCAGTGACATAATTCCTCTAGCATGGCCACACCTTCTAAGACCTCCAAGAACAGTGCCACCAACTGGAGACAAATGTCTGAATACTTAAAGCCTATGGGGGACACTCACTCAAACCACCACAGAGACCCTGTCTTGAAAAGACCAAAAAAAAAAGAGTTGTTCATCGGGGCTGGAGATGGCTGAGAGGTTAAGAGTGCCAAGTGCTCTTGCAGAGGACCCAGATTTGATTGCCAGCACCCACATGGGAGTTAAGAACTGTCTTTAAGCTGGGTGTGGTGGCACACACCTTTAATCCTAGCACTCAGGAGGCAGAGGCAGGTGGATCTCTGTGCGTTCAAGGTCTACAGAGTGAGTTCCAGGCCAGCTGGGGCTATAGGGAGACCCTGTCTCAAAAAAAAATTTTGTTAATCTAATCTTTCTCAATTCAAGATATGCACTGATGATGGATCAGGGTAGGGAAGGCTTTTTTGCTAAGTGAGGACATAAAGCATGAGGAAAAAAGATATTTTGATCTGGGTGTGGTGGTGCATGCCTTTAATCCCAGCACTTGGGATATCTGTAAATTCAAGGCCAGCCTGGTCTATATAGCAAGTTCCAGGTCAGCTGGAGCTACAAGGAGACCCTGTCTCTGAAAGGCCAAATATATACAGTTGTTAGATAGATGGTAGATAGGTAGATAGATAGATAGATAGATAGATAATAGATAGATAGATAGATAGATAGATAGATAGATAGATAGATAGATAGATCTTTCTGTGACTCCCATCTCACTCAGGCCCACTGAATTCTTCTGTTTGTATTCCAAGAGCTTCTTTAGCTCAAGGAAAAACCCAAAACTCTCTCTAAGAACTCTAAGAACCAGGAGGAAAATGTTTGTACATTTATTTGACTACTAGATGAGGGCGTTCGACTCCTTTAACCCCAAGGGAAAAAAATGCAAATCCATGCCTTCTTTTCCTAGAAATAAGGAAATGATCCCAACCCAGCTAAAAAGGGAGAAAGAAGAGGAAGGGGCCATTCTGGAAACAAGTAAGAAGATAGCCTAAGCCCATGGTCAGCCCAGCTTGTAACTCTTCTGTGTGAGAACCCCAGGCTGGGAGCAGCACACCAGCCTGGCACTCTCTGGCTTGGAATGACTCACATAAAGGCACTCTCCTCTCTATCCTCATTCTCTCTATCCTCATTCTCTCTCTAGACTGTTCCTATGATGACCCATACACCGGTAAGCTTCCACTCAGAGTGTACAGCAAACAATATCACCATCACATGGCCGTCCATCAGCCCAGAAGAGGGACATACCACTCCCATTACAACAGCCTTTAATTGGGTGATTATTCTGAAATATGGAACCTTCCATGTCACGCATCAGGCAGCTCAAGTGTCAGGGTTCCACTGGTCCCCACAGGACTGTAGTTACATGATCTATAGCTTAAGTAGGAGCTGTTGTGTCTCCAGACGACACAGTTATCCCTGTGGTGAGGAGTCTTCAGCTTCCAGCCCAGACCCCCAGGACTAGCATGTTTTAATACCGGGGGCTCTTTTCAAAAATGTGCTTAAAGTTAAAAATCCAAGCTAAAATATACATTTTCTTACTTGGCGACTGAGGCGTGAAATGGAATCATGTGGGATAGGGAAGTGGCGGAGTAGAACAAAGAAACAATACCAACAACATAGAAATTAGTGTTTCCTGAGCTCTGGGAAACACATGTTTGAGAAAGTTAACTCCCTGGGAAGTACTTGCTTCTGTGTTGTAGTGTTTTCTGTTCTACTCTACCACTTCCTTATCCCATGTGATTCTGTTTCATGGCTCAGTCACTGAAAAGAAAATGTATATTTTAATTTTGAAGTGTGAATTCTGAAATATCTTTGAAGCGTGCGCTGGTGCAACAAAGCTGAATCCCTAGGCCTGGCAGATCAGCTGCGGAGGTGAGAGGAAGAAAGTTGAGAGCCCGAAAAGTGGATTCAGCAGGAATGTTCTGGAAGGCACCAGGTGTCGAGAAGTAAATAAGGAGCCAACCAGCCTGCTGCTGCTCCAAAGCGGCTGAAAGGGAAGGCCGCCAAGAAAACCAACAACACCATAATAATAATAACTCAGTTACCTCTGAAAGGCAAGTGATAGCAATTAGTTAGAAAACAAAGGAGTTTTTCACAATGATTTTTCCAGAAGTGTTGTAATGTTTGGTCCCCATTAAGAGAATTCTGATACTAATCACTTAGCTTCAAGAAGAAGATTAAATCCGAAAGGAAGGTGTATCAAATGCATTGTTGTTGCTTTTTAAATCAGAAGCACAGTATTTTAAGTGGTCAGTCGCACCTTTTTAATGGTGAAAAGGACAACTATTTTTCCAAGATAGTTATCCAATAGACGGTTCCACAACAATGCACGCAGAAGCAGCAGTAAGTGGACTCAGAATTTTTAAAAAAAGGGCACAAGAAATTGGAAGAGAAAGGTGGGAGGAAAATATAGGAAGAATTAGAGGGGAGATGATGGGGAAAATTGGATCAAAACACATTCTATGATGTATTAAATTCTCAAACAACAAAATTAATTAATTAATTAAAATCTAGGGCAGGTGATGTAGTTCGGATGGTTGAGTGTTTGCCTACTATGTACAAAGCCTTGGCATGGTAAACTGAGCATGTTCGCACACACCTCTAATGTCAGCACTTGAAAGGCGGAGACAGGAAGGTCAGAAAATAGAAGTCATCGTCGGGTACACAGAGAGCATGAGGCCAGGCTGGGCTATGTGAGACCCTGACTCAAAAGAAAATCCAAGTCAACAGCTAAGTGAATTTATGTTGTAATGCTTTGTGCCATGCTTTCTAATTCTCAAAACAAATTCAAAATCAAGTGTAAAAGGAAAAAAATAATGTAAAATAAAATATATCTGACTAAGTTTTTACTCCATGCAATCCTACATGGCAGTATTCAGTGAAGAGGAATACACTAAGTCAAAAGTCCTACATGGTTATTTTTCCTAAAATGATGAGAGAAAGAGAGAGAGAGAGAGAGAGAGAGAGAGAGAGAGATCTGAGGAGGCCATGGGTTAGGTCTGCGACTCATCAGAGCCCTTGCCGAGCATGTGTGAGGACTTGGGTTTGATCCCCAGCACCTCAAAGGAAAAAAAAAAAATCTGAGAATTTTGTGTCTCAGAAAAGGGGAAAATAATACTACTAAAGGAAATAATTATCTCCCAAAATACCGGTACTACTGTTAAAAAGCAAGATTTCTCCCCCTTCCCTGTTAGGCTAAACATAGAACCAACATGGGCTTTTCAACAGGTTCTTGAACAGGAGATCTCTTTCCTAAAATTCTCAGGAGCCTCTAGCCTCCTCCCACAGCCTCTGTGATTGGCTGTCCTCCTCCAGCATCTTCCTGCTTTAGGCCTCCTCACCAGCCAAGCGGACCCCTTCTGACAAAGCAAGAGCCCAATCTCAGTGCTGCTCCGCTGTCTCTCTCTGACCATGAGCTGAACCGAACATCCTTGCCTGCTCCTTGGAAGTCACAGACTATTTCCCAAACACTGGGATCTAAGTAATTGGGTTTCCCAAAATTCATATGATGGATTCTAGGCCCGGTGGTGATGGCAATTAAGAAGAGGAGGCTTTGGGAGATGATTAGGTGTTGGGACCAGAGCCCCCAACAATCCCCAAGAGTGAGATTAGCAACTTTGTAACCGGGTCTGAGAGACCTCTTGCTCTTTCCCTATGAGGGAACATGGTAAGAAGGTGCATCTGTGAGCCACTAGCTCTGATTCTTCCTGTTCCTTGGTCTTGAACTTCTCACAAAGTGTGTTCAAAGCCTTCCACTGTACACCATGGGAGCATTTCAGAAAATTTCACTGGTTCCCAGATGTTACTGAAGGAAAAATGTCCTCACCATCGGAGACTTAGAGAGTAAGGAGTCTCCTTAAAAACCTCTAACTCTAGGGGGTAGAGAGATGCCCTAATGGATGATAACACCAATGGCTGCTCGTGCAGAGGACTCAAGTTCTGTTCCCAGCACCCACATGGCAGCTAACAACTGTCTAGTTCTAAGACATTTGAGGTCCTCCTTGGCCTCCATGGGCGTTGCACACGTGAGGTGCAAACACATATAGACAAAACACTCGTACAAATGAATGAATTACTATTCTTTAAAACCTCTAAGTCTACTTTTTTCTTACCTGTCTTCAATTTTTCCAGAAGTAGCTGTGCTGGATAGCTTTAGTGTCAACTTGACACACCTGGGTTGAGGGAGCTCCAGTTGGGGAATTGGCTCCATTAGACTGGCCTGTGGCCACGTCTGTGGAGTATTGTCTTGATTGTCCAGCAATGTGGGAGGGCCCAGCCCACTATGGGTGGTGCCACCCTGGGCAGGTTGTTGTGTACTGTATAAGAGGTCAGGCTGGGCATGGGCCAGGGGAGCAAGCCAGTGGACAGCATTCCTCCATGGCCTGTGCTTCAGCTCCTGCCTCCAGGTTCCTGCCCTGAGTTCTTGCCTTGTGCTCCCTGAGTGATGAACTGTGAACCAGGAGATGTAAGCTGAATAAACCCTTTCCTCCCCAAGTTGGTGTTGGTCAGAGTGTTTTGTCACAGCAATGGAAGACAAACTAGAACAGAAATTGGTATCAGAGAGTGGGGCATTGCTGTGACAGATCTGACCTTGGTGTTTTGGGGAAGGATTGTGGAGGCGTTTGGAACTTTGGGCTGGGAAGATCATTGAATGCCTGAAGATTGTTGCTGTGGAGCTTGGAGCAGTTTTGCTGAAGGAATTGTATAAGATGGAGGCCTGGCTTGTGAAGTTTCTAGTTTCAAAAGGGAGCAGAGATCATCAGTACTGTGTAATCTGTGGGTTCCGGTCAGCTGGGGCTGAAGAATCAGCTGTAAGTAACAAGAGACCAGAACCTGAAGTGAAATCTTTGTTGTACTGGGACAATTGATGCTGGTTAGCTGGGGCTGAAAAATCAGCTGTAAGTAACGAGACCAGCATCACTGTGGTGAAATCTTCTGGGAGGAATTTCTTCAGGGTCAACACACAATAGCTGTGGTCCAGAAGAGGCCTGAGCCTCCATCTCAAGCCAGAAGCAGGACTTGGTAGTGTGTAAGAGTCTCCTATATGGTTCTGGTGTTGAAATTTGAGGGGGTCACAGAGAACAGCCGAGGCTTGGCACTGTGAGAGGTCAGGAAAGACCATTGGTGGAAGTGCACCTTGGTTGCAGTGAAGACCCCAGGATTGCAGGGATCATGGAGAGAAGCTGAGGCTTTGCACCAGGAGAGGTCAGAAGAGAACATTGGTGAAGGTGCTGCCTCAGTTTCAGTGGTGACCCCAGCTTTCTGGAGATGCCAGGACCGTGGGATGACCACCAAGAGCAGCGGCAGGTGTGGAATGGAGTCAGCCTGGGCCTGCGAGATGAGCTGTGTGTGCCACGGACAGCAGAGTCAGAGAAGGGGAGCTGCCGAAACCCTTTGGAGCCCAGAAGATCGTGAGTGAATCCCAGGTGTCCAGCCTTGAGCTACTTTGCTGGACTTAGGTTTTGTTTGAGTGTGCTTGATTCTTCCCTTTGAAATAAGACAGTACTTGTTTTGGATTTTACAGCAGCCCAGAGTTAAGAGACTTTTAACAGACTGTGAACTTTTAAGTATTTGGACATTTTAAGGACTGTGGGGCTTTTAAGGTTGTACTGTCTTAGGTTGTGATTGATGTTGACATCATACTTTGGGGATGGGAGCTGGAAAGGTGGTGGTTTAATAGTGATGTGTTTTGTGTGTCAAGTTGACAAGGGGTCAATTGTGCTGGATAGCTTTAGTGTCAACTTGACACACCTGGGTTGAGGGAGCTCCAGTTGGGAAATTGGCTCCATTAGACTGGCCTGTGGCCACGTCTGTGGAGTATTGTCTTGATTGTCCAGCAATGTGGGAGGGCCCAGCCCACAATGAGAAGTGCCACCCTGGGCAGGTTGTTGTGTACAATATAAGAAGACAGGATGGGCATGAGCCAGGGGAGCAAGCCAGTGGACAGCATTCCTCCATGGCCTGTGCTTCAGCTCCTGCCTCCAGGTTCCTGCCCTGAGTTCTTGCCTTGTGCTCCCTGAGTGATGAACTGTGAACCAGGAGATGTAAGCTGAATAAACCCTTTCCTCCCCAAGTTGGTGTTGGTCAGAGTGTTTTGTTACAGCAATGGAAGACAAACTAGAACAGTAGCTAAACATTGTCTATAAGTTACTGCAGAGATGGCCTTAATATTCATAATAACAAGATACTACAACCTGGTTATTTACAGAATGTTAATAAAAAGTTATCTGACCCCTTCTTTAGATAGCTCTGATTTTGTAATATTTAATTTCTTTTAGTTGTATTTTAAAGGAAAAACAAAACATATGATATACAGAGAATCTATTCCCCCAAACTACTTCCAGGAAGTTTTTGTCCATTATTTTCCCTCCATTTAGCAAAGCAAACCATTTTTTTAGAACAAAATAGACCTGAGGAAGAATTTGTTCCAAACAGTAACAAATTGCAATGCACTTGCTGACTCTTCCTAAGGTAATATGCACAGGGTCTACAGACTAGCACAGTATGTTTGGGGACCATTGTTGAGCCTACAATTCTACATTACTTCTTTTAGAAATGAGGAATCAGAGACCAAGAAAATGTACATTGGCCAAAAGTCATGCAACGAGTCAGAAACAAAGTTCACACAAGGATAGAAAAGTCCCAGTTCCCAGTCTGATTCTCAGTTGAGTGATACCTACTTCATTGCAGTTTTTTTTAACTTCCTCAAAATTAAAAAATAAATACATGCCCAGCATGGTGGCACACACCTTTAATCCCAGCACTCGGGAGGCAGAGGCAGGTGGATCTTTGTGAGTTCAAGGCCAACCTGGTTTACATAGTGAGCTCCAGGACAGCTGGGGCTAAAGGGAGACCCTGTCTCAAAAAAGACCAAACAAACAAACAGTCAGGGTCTTATTTAGCTTAGGCTGGCCTCAATCTGCCCATTAGTGGAAGACAACCTTGAACTCCTGATACTTCTGCCTCCACCTCCCAAGTGCTGGGGTTAAAGACATGTGCCATCATACCTGGATTTTTGTGCATTGTTTTTGTAAAAATATATTTTTTTGGACCAGGCATGGTGGTGCATGCCTTTAATCCCAGCACTAGGGAGGCAGAGGCAGGCGGATCTCTGTGAGTTCAAGGCCAGCTTGGTCTACAAAGTGAGTTCCAGGGTAGATGGTTCTATAGAGAGACCATGTCTCAAAAAAGACTAATTAATTAATTAAAATACACACCCTCGCAGCTGTTTATTTTAAACTGGATATTATATATATAGACTGTTTATATATAAACTTCTATGTTAATTATTATTTAATTATTATGTATGTAGTATTCTCTTGCACCAAGTTAGCAACATATGTCACCATTCCCATATTGTTGAAAATTCAGATTGTTTCCAGTTTTGTTGATATCTGTGCCCTGTAATTAATACCCCTGCACATCTTTGTATATACTGCACAAGGGATGCAGATTGTTCAGGTTGTTAAAAAAAAAAAAAACCTCCCAGGAAAGAACAGACCCAGCCATGCTCAGGAGTGCCCTTTGTCTGGCACACTTAGAAGAGAAACCGGCATTTTATTTATTTATTCATTCATTCATTCATTTTATGTGTATAAATGTTTTGGCTCATGTATGCAAGTGTCCCTGTGCATGCAATATTCACAGAGGCCAGAAGTGGGTGTTGGACTCCCTGGAATTTGAGTGTTAACCATCATGCAGGTGCCAGGAATTGAACCTGGGTCCTCTTCTGACATGTAGACATTTTACATTTGCTTCTTGGTCAGATGTATAATTTTCCTCTTCAAGGTGTCTGAGTTCTAGTTAATGCCCATGTTCTTAAGAGTGGCATTATAGACCTCAGCCTTGACGCTTCCATAGTATTCCACAGCAACACAGCGCATAGACAGTCAAGGAATGTCAAAGCTATCGAGATCAAGGGAAACCAATATTATCCAGTTTAGTCCTTCACAAACTTTGGAAATATCGAACTCCAAAGATGGCTTAGGACTCGCCCCCAGTAGGAATAAGATGAGTGGGGGGAGTGGGGATATTTAACTCCAGTCAGTTTTAACACAATCTTTCAGGGGTTTTATTGTTGTTTCATGGCTGGGCTTCCATAAAAGTGTGTGTGTGTGTGTGTGTGTGTGTGTGTGTGTGTGTGTGTGTGTTTTAAAAACACAGCATAGGGCCAGGTATGGTAGCAAATGCCTTTAATCCCAGCACTCCAGAGGCAGAGGCAGGCAGATCCCTATGAGTTCAAGGCCAGCTTGGTCTACATAGTGAGTTCCAGGACAGCTGGGGCTACAGAGAGACCCTGTCTCAAAAGACCAAAAAGTTAATTAAAATAAAAACACAGCATAACAGGGCAGTTACCCTTTTAATAAACCTCTAAGTGTGCAGTACCATATCATTGGGCAAAAGCAGCTCAGCAGATCTCTAGGATGCCTTCACCTTGCCTGGCAGAAGCTCTCTACCCACTGAACAGCTATGAAGAGGTGCAGGAATTTTCCATTCAATGGGTGTTAAGTGTTCCCAAAGCTGTGTCAGTACATATTTTAAGTGTGTCCTAAAGTTTTTGTCAGCTAGAGTGAACTGTAACTGAACTTGGCCTGTAAACACATTGTAACCTAGTCTAAGTCAATGTAAACATATTGTAACCTAGTCTAAGTCAATATAAACACATTGTAACCTAGTCTAAGTCAATGTAAACACATTGTAACCTAGTCTAAGTCAATGAGTGCCAGCCAGTCACAAATGGCCAACTGTTCAAGTTTTGTTGAAATGGGATAACCATGTGCTTGCTGTGACCAATCCCACTGTCTTTACCCAGACTTCCCTTTTCCATAAACTGCTCCCTTTCTCAGCCTACGCATACAATCCACACACATGAAGAGGACAATCTAAGACATTTTTGGTGCAGGCTGCTGCCCAATTCTAGAAAACTAAAGTCAACTAATAGTTGCAAACTAGAAATATTGTAATTTTGGTTTTTAGTGGGATAGCTGTTTTGTTGTTAAGAGTTCCTCGGAGGGAGGATGAAGAGATGGCCTAACAGAGCGCCAACTGCTCTTACAGAGGACCTGGGTTCGATCCCCAGCACCCACATGGCGCAGTTGAGAACCGTCTTTTTTTTTTTTTTTTTTTTTTT
>VZQC01013591.1:1432236-1448431 GCA_009823505.1 Rhizomys pruinosus
TTTTTCTTTTTGGTCTTTTCAAGTCAGGGTCTCCCTGTAGCCTCAGCTCTGCAGACCAAGCTGGCCTTGAACTCACAAAGATCCTCCTGCCTCTGCCTCCCAAGTGCTAGGATTAAAGGCGTGCACCACCACGCCAGGCTGAGAAATGTCTTTAATTCCAGTTCCAGGGGAATCCGACACCCTCTTCTGACCTCCATGGCATTGTATGACAAGGGTGCACAAACCTATATGCAGACAGTACATTCATACACATAAAAAATAAATTAAAAAAATAAAATTAATAAAATAAAATAAAAAAAAGAGTTCCTCAGAGGAACAAAAATCCAGCTAACAGTGATACACTTTTTACAAAAGCATCACAGAGACTTTCCTCCCCGGAGTACCTGGAGCATCCCACCTACCTCTGCAGGGTTCCCCAAGCTACTAGGCAAAGCAATGAGCAGACTCTCCAATCTTGGTTTCGGGAAAGACTAGAGAATTTATTAGGCTTGCCTACAAAGTGAATCGAGACATCTCTTAGATAATGAGCAGCAATTCTCCTTTCCCAGCATGGCTGCCCGGAGTCCTGGCATGAATTCTGTGTCCTCTGCCCATGATGATAAAATGGGGAAAGACCTCCCCCAGCCCCACATGGGCTTTTTTATCTGTTCTTAGCCCCAACATGGCACAGTGGCATCCCAGAGTTCCTAGGGGCACGTTCTCCCGATCACCTCAGGAAGGCCAGCACTGCCGGAACCTCCCTGCGGACTCGGCTTTGCCCTCAGCCCCTCCCTCTAGGCAGCATCTTTGTAGTTCTCAGCTTATCCAGTGATAAATCCTTTTCAGAGGAGATACAATTTATCTCACAAAAAGGCACTAGATGACCTTCCCTTTCCTATCACTCTCCAGTGTCTTGGTCTATAAAAAGAACTCCAAAAATGGTGGTGCCATTGGTTAAGCCCATCATCCAGGACAATACAACTGGTCAGTGGCAAGTGAGGCCAGAGACCTGGGTCTTGAGACTCTTGGCCAGTGTGATCATTGTCACTGTTGTTGTCACACCATTTACAGTTCTTACTGCCCCGTGTTCGATAAACGCTTGCTGGAGAATTGTTCTAACCTCTTGCTTCCTGAGGAACTAGATGTGCACTTCGAGGCAAATACGCTCTGCTTGTGGTTTCTCATGTTGGCTGTCTTGTCTTTTCCCAAGGCTGACCTTAAATTGAGACAGGATAGAGGGTCTTCTCCATTGCAGACCCTAAGGAGCAGTGGCTCAGCAAGATCCACAAATCCGGCATCCAGTTGTTATATGCATGTACTTATGTGAAAATAAGTGTGGGCCTGGGTCACGAAACGAAAGAGGGGACCACAGGAGGGAAGAAAGAAGTTTGCAAGTTTGGGTTGTTTTTAGTGTGTGTGTGTGTGTGTGTGTGTGTGTGTGTGTGTGTACCACATACACTCGTGTGGAGACCAGAAACCAACTTCCTCTATTGCTCAGCACATTTTTTTTTTTTTTTGGTCTTTTGAGGCAGGGTCTCCCTTTAGTACCAGCTGGCCTGGAGCTCGCTATGTAGACCAGGCTCACCTTTAACTCACAGAGATCCACCTGCCTCTGCCTCCCAAGTGCTGGGATTAAAGGTGTGTGCCACCACACCTGGTACTTGGTGCATTTTTTTAAAAATATCTATTATCGGGGCTGGAGAGATGACTCAGTGGTTAAGAGCACTGACTGCTCTTGCAGAGGACCCAGGTTCAATTCCCAGCACCCACATGGCGGCTAAGTTGGGAGTGGCTTAAGTTGGGAGTGGTGGCACACGCCTTTAATCCTAGCACTCAGGAGACAAAGGCAGGCAGATCTCTGTGAGTTCAAGGCCAGCCTGGTGTACAGAGTGAGTTCCAGGCCAGCTGGGACTATAGGGAGACCCTGTTTCAAAAAAAAAAAAAAAAAAAATATATATATATTATCTTTATTTTATGTGTCTGGTGTATTGCCTACATGTATGTAAGTGCACCCATGTCATCCAATGTCCTTGGAGGTCAGAACAGGGTATCCGATCCCCTGGAACTGGAGTTATGGATGGTTATTGGCTGGCATGTGGGTCCTGGGAATCAAATCCAGGTCCTCTGCATGAGCAGCCAGTGCTCTTAACCACTGACCCATCTCTCCAGCCCCAGCACATTACTGTTTTTGAGACAAGATCTCTCCCCGAACTTAGGGGTTGCTTGTCAGTGTGGCTAGGCTGGCTAACCAATGAGCTTTAGTGATTCCCGCCTCTGCCCCCAGCTCTGGGGTTGCAGAAGCACTGTTATGCCAGACATTCCCAGGGATGCTGGGTACACTTGCATACAGGCAGGCAAAATACTCATAACATAAAATAAAAACATATTTTTTCAAGCAGCTTTAGAAGCAATAACTGTGGGTGGAGTCTAAGCCTCTTCAGCTCTTAACAGGCTTTTGGGTGTTGTGATGATTTGAGGCCAAGGACCACAGTTTTAGGGGTCTAGAAACATCAGCACAGCATTCAGAAAAGACCCAGTGGGGGGAGAACATGAGGCTCAAGTGGGGTGCCAGTATGGTTTTGCCCACAATCCAAACTCAGATAGACCAGTCCTTGAGAATTCCTCCCATGGAAGACTTTAGAAATTCTCCAGGAAAAGCCACCCACCAAAGAAAGGGTCAGGACACCAAAAGTTCTGTTTGCTTGGAAGCTGCCAAGCTTTAGAACAGAGAGAGAGAGACAGAGACAGAGACAGAGAGACAGAGAAAGAGAGAGAGAGAGCCAAGCTCAGCAAAGGGAATAGGTGAATTGAGTCTTATAATAAACCATTTGTATGTCTCGCACCCACCTGGGCATCCATAAGCGCCCAGACTCCTGGCTTGTTTAATGAGAGCCTCTTACCAGCCTCCCTGGGTTTCCAGCTAACACTTCATGGGGGTGACTGAGCTGTAAGCACACGCTGGAGTCACACCTAGCTCCACGGTGACAGCAATATTACATGATTGGAGATGATCTTCATAAAGGCCAGGGGACAGGAGCATTCGCTCAGTGGGTTTCACTGAGACTTCCACAGAGCTCCTTAAGCACTTTGCCTCCTCGCAGGCAATATTCAGTCTTCCTCCCTCTGTGGTGTTGTTCGGGGCTTGGAGTTCCATTAGCCTCAGCTTAATTCTTACCAGATTCCCCACTGAGCATATGCAGAAGCAATTTTTTTAATTAGCTATTTTTTTATATTTTGTACTTTCTTTTCTTTTTTGTTGAAATTATACAAATACTATTACACAAGAGAAATGAGTCACTATGAAGTTTGAAGTTGGGTTCATTGGGATATTTTCAAGGGATTTGTATGTGAGTGTGTACATACGCAGTATGTATACATGTGCACATACTTACGTGTGCGTTGTGTGGGTGCACTTGCAAGTGTCTGCATGTGAAAGCCAGGAGTAGATCTCAGATGCCATTCTTTGGGTGCACCTAGTATTTGAGATAGGGCATCTTACTGACTTGCAACTCATGGATCAGGCTAAGCTGGCTGGCCAGAAGGCCCGAGAGAGCTATTCATCCCCACCTACCCAGTGCTGGGCATATAAGCAGGCACCTCGGCCCCTAGCTTTTCTGTGTGGGTGCTGGGATTCAAATTCAGGTCCTCAGGCCCCTGAAGCTGGCACTTCACCAACTGAGCCTACGCTTCTCCATGTAGCCTTAGCTGGCCTGGAGCTTGCTATGCAAAGCAGGCTAGCCTCTAACTCACAGAGATCCACCTGTCTCTGCTTTCCAAACACTGGAATTAAAGGCATACACCACCACCCCTAGCTCCCTCGTTAAAATGTATCTTTTTAGTGACAGGAAATATCTTTATGTGACAAAGTAAAGAAGAAAACAGCCCCCCCAAAAAAGTTTTAAACATTAGGCAATTATATCTTTTAATTACTTTGCTACATACAGAAGAAAATTAATTTCTGGAAATGATAGTATTTGATATTTCTCCTAAAAACACCTTAAGCAATCATTATTTTTGCCATATTTGCCTGTCACAGCCTAAGACAAATCAGAGCTAACATGCTTTTGAGCTTTGATTCCTTGACATCACTCCTCCTTTCTCGAAAGCCCAGCACGGAGAAACAGCGATGTTTCAATTAGTCAGTAGTTAGGCCTCCTCTTCCCAGGAAAACAGCATTTCTTGTTGGCATCCACAGGGCACTCCACAGGGTTTTCCCTGGCTCTCTTCTACACTTCCCATGTTGAGAACTCTTTCTCCTTCTAGTCGATCACTGAAAACTTAATGTTATTTTAAAATGTCCCCTGCCGAAGTCTAGAGTCTCTCGGGGAACATATTCCTTTCCATAGAATGGGCATTTTTGCAACTTAATATCTTACATTTGATTACCACTGGTGCATATTTAAGTGTTATCTTGCTCATCTTGTTTATTACATATATGTATTAAAAACTAATAAAGGCAAAATAATACAAAAAATGAGCATTTCATTTTGGCGTCCTCTCTACTACAAAACCCTGCAGATGTTCAGCTGCCTGTGATGTATTCAGGAGGATGGAATTTGCAACTGTTATAATTAAGCAATACCACTAAGTCACCCGAGAGTAAATTAGGAGCTAAACTGGTGCTGCGTGCTCAGGAACCCAAGATTATGGGCTGAGATCTCTATTCAACATATGAAGTCAGCTCCCTTCAAATTGATTCTGAAATAAAAGGTGTTATTTCTATTCCCCACCCCCCAAATACATAAGTGTATTAAACATGTCCTTAATATCGATTTGGCATGCCAGTTGTAATCTTAAATTGTAGGGGGAAATGATTTTGTAAATAGAGCTATTTCTGCTTTGCTACTACATTTCAGCTGTAATGGGCAAGAGGAATGCGCAGGTCTGGATGAATTCCAGGAAGTTGGCTGGGTTCCATTGACTCAGTAGCAGCTTAAAAAAAAAAAAAAAAGGAATGAAAACAGAATGAATGGGAGGGACATCGTAGCACATCTTGTTGCAATTAGAATTGGACAAAGGTGGGGCTGGAGAGATAGCCTAGCGGTTAAGAGCGCCGACCGCTCTTACAGAGGACGCCGGTTCGATCCCCAGCACCCACATGGCGACTAAGAACCGTCTGAAACTCCAATTCCAGGAGAACTCCAGTTCCAGGGGAATCCGATACCCTCTTCTGACCTCCGCGGCGTTGCACGACACGGGTGCACAAACTTGCATGCAGACAGTACATNGGTTCGATCCCCAGCACCCACATGGCGACTAAGAACCGTCTGAAAAAAAAAAAAAAAAAAAGAATTGGATAAAGGTAATGTCACTTCTGGTGGTTTTCCTTACATAGTTCTGCCTGGAGAGAGGGGATCAAATCGCAGCCACCAAGAGCACCAGTTGCCAGTCATCTGCCTAAGATGGTGAAATAATGGTCTTTACCAAAGGCAGTGTAAGCATGGAACAACGCATTGTCTCAATCGAAAACATGTGAGCAAATTACTGAATAAAACCGAAAAGTACAATCCTGAATGTGCCACCATGCAGCACTCCTCCCTTCAAGGACAATGGAAGTTGACCAGATTAAGACATAATGGCTGGCTAAGCCACTGCTGTTCAGAAGTCATTCTTTGTATTTTTCTTCTGTGTTGTAGCTACTGATAAGATACCCAGGCTTTCATAAATAACCTTACTCCTGTAAGCAATCCTCATTAAATTCATTGGGTCACACACACATACACACACATAAACAAAGACATGAAAATAGAAGGTAAACTAGTTGGGGAAAGAAGGAGCCCATCAAATGAATATAATCAAAATATACACATAAGTGAAAAATGTCATAATTAAGACAATTATTATATTTAATCAATACAAGTTCAATTAAAAAACATTTAAAAGTACAGTCTTTGAAACACTCTTGTGGCCATAAGCTGGGAGCTTGCTGCAAATGCTGAATCTGAGACCCCACACAAGCTTACTGAGTCAGAATGGACCTTTTCACAAGGTCCTCAAGGACTTCCTGGACAGATTTAAGTTTCATAAGTGCTTGGAAAAATTATCTCCCCCAGTAAAGCCCTCAGAATCAGCCTCGGAAGCACCACTACTTGCTCATCTGCCTGCTGCCTCTCCTTCCTCACCTTCCTCTGAGGCAGGCCATAGAAACTGGAATTCCTCTTCTCCAAGGCAGGTTGTAGAAACTGGAATGCCCTGTCCCCCAAAATACTACCTTTAAAAGCCTAAAAATGCTACTCTTACCTTCTCTGCACTTTTCTGTGTAGCAGTCACTATAATGAAATTAAGATCCTCGTTCCAGAAAGGCCCTGCCCTATTCCCAGGAGGAAGAGATGGTGCAGCTGAGGGGCAGACAGGCCTTGTTGGAATCTCTATTCCTCTGTTATTAGATCATATTATTTTTGTCTAATCATATTCATAATCATTTCCTACAAGGCTAAATGGATAGTTCACGTGGATCTTTGGATCTTAAATACGGAGGCTTCCACGTCTTATAAAAGTACATCCAAATACATTTGTTGTTTTTCTCTTGTTAATCTGTCATTTGTTAAGAGAGTCAGCCATCATCCTTGATGGCGGGCAGAAAAGGGATCATGACCTTTTCACCCCTAGGGTTGGAAAGCACTAATCTGAACTCTACTTCCTGCCCAATTTAAAAGGAGCTTTTACTCAAGCATATTGAGTCCTTACTTGGGCCCACAGTGACTAAAAGCAGGATAAAAGCCTGGCACCTGTGCCTTTATTCTGCCTCCTCGTTCTTTTAGGCATCTTATCATCAGCTTTTACAATGTCCTGTTCCAGGCTTCCGAAAAGCAAGCCTAAAGATGTCCAGTCATTTGTTCTAAACCCTCAGTCAGCTTGGATTCCTGGACCCACAGGACTAATTCATAAACGTCTTTACAATAAGAGACTAAAAGTTGCTCCCCGGTAAGGTGAGCCCACTCCCCAGATTAGAGCGATGATCCTTGACGGGGAGCTGCACCCTGGAGCAGCAGTGTTCACCTCGTGGGAATCGGATTGCTCCCCTCAAACAATAAGGACTTCTTTTTTTTTTTTTACAATTTCATTTAGTTTAACAATAAGGACTTCTTTAACCACCTTGCAGAACCAGAAGTTAGATAATGAGTAAGGAGAACACACCTTCATCAATGTTTGCACACCTGTTTCACCCTGCCTGACTTCTTCCTCAGGCTAAACTGAGGCTCATTAGGTGGACTTGGGGTCTCTGAACCCCTTCAGTTGTACCTCCTACTCTAATCACCTTGGTTAAGTCTCCTTCCTCTGCTCTTCACCGTTGACTGACAGGCCTAGCTTATTAGGACTCCTGGAACCCAGCTTTTGCTCTAAAACTGTGGTAACAGGATCGTAAGTTCATATATATACATTCAAAAAGCCTTGAGTCACTGGATGGTAATGTCTTTACTGTATCATCTCTCTACTTTCCTGCATGTCACTCTCCTTACTTGACTTGCACAATGTCTGATCTCTCAAAAGTCACACACCATTTCGTTAGCTTTCCAGAATTCTCCACAAGGACCAGGATCTACTCAACTCCTCACAAGAAAGAGCTGCTTCCCTTGAGCTTCTTGGAGCAACATTGACAAGGTACTGAGGCTATGTGCCTTCAGTTTAGTGCTCAGACTGATCTTCTGGCACCTGAACTGTTGTCAGGATGAATTGCTTTTCTCTCCACACCTGACATTTGTCTCCCATCCTCCCACAATCTGCTGCCATTTGACAGCCTGAGTTTATAGAGTGTCCTAATTTTATTCAATTTTTCTTCTACACATACTATTCTATTTTTTCTCCTTCATTACTCTGAGCTTAATCCACATTGAACTCTTTATATAGTAGCATTTATAAAATGTTGTCAATTTATAAATCTGGCCATTTTATAAATGTGACCCATCAGGAATGTGTCTTCCATGGAATAATTCTACAGGCCTTCCATCCTCCATGACTACCATTTTTTCATTCTTCTCTGTTAAGGAAATGAAATCATGTTTCCAATTCTCAACTTTTTTGTTGGAAGGCTACAGAGGATTTCATTAGGCTGGTGAGATGACTCAGCAGTGAAAAGCACTTGCTGCCAAGCCTAATGAGTCTGATCCACATGTAGGAGAGAATTGACTCCCACAGTTACCCTCCAGCTTCCACACATTCCACAGTATGCGCATGCATAAACGCATGTACACAGTAAATAAAGAAAAATGTAATCAAAAGTTTAAAATTAGGTTAAGAGCACTGGCTGCTCTCCAGAGGACCTGGGTTCAATTCCCAGCTCCCACATGCCAGCTAACAACCATCCATAACTCCAGAAGAGGGGATCTGACTCCCTCTTCTGACCTCCACAGGCCTTGTATGATGGTGCACTTACATGCACGCAGGCAATGCACTCGTACACATAAAATAAAAATAAAAAAATATTAAGTTTAAAATTATATAAATATAATTAATTATACAACATAATGACTACATGAGACATGTACCTGTAAGTTCTTTACAATAAAGGAACTAGAAACACAAACCGACCTACGTAAGATCTTCAGCATTCTATTTATATACAAATACAAAAATACAAAACTATTATTTATCGCCAAGTCCAATCAACCCTTAAGGTGACTCACACATGAACCAAAGGTCAAAGTCAGCTTTGAACTCCACACGGACTCCGTAGATGCTGCTTCTTCTTCCCCTGAATATACTTGCAAGTTGGTTGCCACATAATTATAATCAATGAAAGATTTTGCTTCACACAGTTTCATGTTTATTCTGCCTGGCAGTTTCTGTGTCCTATGACCTTTTCGTAGCCAGTACAATCTCCAGATCATGAGTCACTTGAACAAATAATGGCTCTGAAGGCTCAAGTCCAGGTACATTTCCTACAGCTCTGTCTTTTAATTCTACTTTTACACACGGAATTCTTGTCATGGGCTAATGTTCTGAGAAACAGCATCTGGCCAGATTCACTACTTGGTTTCAAATGACATACTAACTTAATACATTAGAATAAACATTCCTGGATTCCATAAAATTTATTGAGTGCCTAGTATACTCAAGGACCAGAAAAAGCATCTCCTACAGCTAAATTTGTTTTCTTAATTTTTTTCAAGCTTTCTCTCCTCAAATCCATCATAAGGGCCTCCCACCCAGTTGAAAGTTCCCTGTGGCTTTCTCTACCCCCAGAGCTGTTCACATCAGCCCAGGGAACACTATTGATTCAGGAGAGGCCGTGAACACAGCTTTTCATCTCCCCGTGGTGGAAGCACTCTCCCAAGCATCTAAAAGAGTAAAGCTCTTGATGGGAAATCAAACATCATTTTAGTTAATATGTTTCTTAGTCATCTCAATTTAATTTCTGTCCTCCCTCCACATGGACCATTTTTCATACAACTTCCAATGGCATGAACAATTTCCTGGCCTCTTGAAACTCAGTGTGTTTAGCACTGTGGGATCTAATCAGGTTTTCTGAGCAGCTTCACGCTGTGTTCAAGGGAGGCACTCGGGGGCAGTGGAAGACAGCTCTCAAATGAACTGGGGGAAAATATGTTTTCCTTCCCTATTCCCAAGTCTATAGTTGGCTCTCGATATTTGCTTCAGATATAGTAGCCAGTCCTAAAACCTTATCATCCTATTGAGAATCACTGTCCCTAAGATGTAGCCAAAGACACTGAAAGACTTGCGCATGGGGCCAGGGAGACAGCTCCATTGGTAAAGTGTTTGCTTCACAAGCATGAGGACCTGAGTTTGGATCCTCTGCACTAACTTAGAAAACTCGGTGCGGTGGTGTTGGGCGCAGGGGTGACAGGCAGAACCCTGGAGTGTGCAGACTGGCCTTCCAGCCTAGCCAATGGGTTAGCTTCAGTGAAAAAGCCTGTCTCAAAACATAAGTGAGGAACAACTCAGAAAGACTCTCAGCGTTGACCTGTGGTCTCCACACATGCATGCATACATGTACAGGCATACCTGCATGTACAAATATACACACATGAACATGTACACACACACACGTACCCCACAGACAACACACAACTTGAATGTTGCTGAAAACTGGTGTTTTAGACTGCTTCCCTGATTGACCTTGGACGCTGTCTGAATGAGGAGTCTTTAACTTGGAAAGACTCTTCGTTCTATTCTCCTAAATCTTCCCTGATAAATTCTTTCTTCTGAATATGGCAAAGATTTGTGTGTGTGTCTGTGTGTGTGTGTGTGTGTGGTGTGTTTCCAGAACCATTCCTTCTAAGCTTGCCTGAAGCTCCCCACGACCATGAGAGACAATGCAAACAGAATTACAAAGTTTAGACAAATGCTGCCTGATTCTAAAACTCAAAGCAAGCCAGATTTGGCCACTAACATCTAGAAAAACAAACCTTATTAATAATAATATGATGCTTCCGATACATCTCCTACTTTATGCTTTGTAAATTAGTCTGCCGATCTCATCAGCCGCCCCTCAGGGTTGGCTAGAAGAGCACTGGCGCCCCAGGTAATATTTTTTTGGCAACCCCTCCCCAAAACAACAAAGACAGTCCCCCACTGCTCTCTCCTCTCCATTCCTCAGGTCGCCCCATCTCTCTAATTGGTATTCATCCAACGCTGAACAGTAGCTATCAGTACTTGGTGATTAACAGCCTTGTGAGACCTTGTGCGAGCAGCAAGAGTTGGCTCCTGTAGTCACCATTTAAAAGGGACGCTTGAATATGAGATTCTTGTTTCAAAGAGGTGCAGCTGGATAGCATTGTTTCCACCATCTGAATGGGTCACAGCAGCAAGGGGTATATGGCTCAGTGAAGTGGAAGGGGACACTGGAATCCCTCTACAGGGTCCCTCCTAACATTGCTATGCACTGGGAAACTTTTAAAGCTGGATCTCAGTCTTCATGGCTCAAACATAAATAAATCACTTGCCTCTTTGGTGTTGAGACCCCTTACTTAACCTTAAAAAAGAAATATATAGGGGCTGGAGAGATATAGCCTAGAGGTTAAGAGCACTGACCCCTCTTGCAGAGGACCTGGGTTCGATTCCCAGCACCCACATGGCGGCTAAGAACCATCTGTAACTCCAATTCTAGCAGAATTCCAGTTCCAGGGGAATCCGAGACCCTCTTCTAACCTCCGCAGCATTGCACGACACAGGTGCACAAACCTACATGCAGACAGTACATTCATACACATACAAAAATAAAATAAAAAAAGAAATATATGTGTGTGTGTGTGTGTGTGTGTGTGTGTGTGTGTATGGTCTCTGTGTATCTGTGTTTCTGTGTAAGTGAATGCCATGTGTGTTGGGGAGTCCACAGAAGCCAGAATAGGCTGTCAGATCCTTTGGAGCTGGAGTTACAGACACCTGTGAACCACCAGAAATGGGTGCTAGGAATTGAACTCAGGTCCTCTGGAAGGAAGAGCAACAAGTACTCTTAACTACTGAGTCATCTCTCCAGTCCTCACTTTGTCTTTCATTCTATTCATTTTATCCCCATTTTCTGATTTCTGTGCAGTCCCATCCCTTTCACCCCATTTCCTAAATTCAGAATTCCTGACTCCCCACCTCACATCAATTTCACTGAGTCATAGGAAACTGGATGTCTGTGTATGTTCATAGTCTTGCTAGAAAAGAGCCCAGAGTTTCATGTAGAATCATTCCATTCTGAATGGCCCTAAAAGTCTGCTACTACGAAGAGGTTTTGCATGTCAGAATCCTGATCCCATCATATGGGGCTCTTTGCTCTACATTGGTGTTGGGCACAGGATTTCAGAAACACGTTTGAAGTCTCATGGAACCACCAAGTATGTTTGGAATGCACCAGATTTTACAAGCCATGGAGCAAATTGTAAACACTTTTTGGATACTGCGTCCCATTTTATAAATAATTCTGGCAGAGTTTTAATTCTCTAGGACTTCAGGGATTTGTTATATTCAATTTTTCATTATTTGTTCATTTCCATGTGGCCTTATTTCTGCAAACACTATTTCTTGAAAAACGGAATTAGGTCCAGATTTAGCAAATACAAAAGGACGACAGTTTGTAGCATTTCTCTCATAAAGTGGTTCTGAGCAGAGGCAAAATGAACTCATTTGTACTTAGTGAAGCATAATTGTAAATTTATCCATAAGCATTGAAGGGAAATTGAGATTTTTAAATCTCACCCATCTTTACAGCTGCTACCCTAACATCTTCAGGATAACTGAGCCCCTCTTTTGATCAATCTTTTACCTACACCACCACCACCTCTACTGCCCTGCCCAAACCAGCGCACTGGACTAGAGGAACCTCAACCAAGTGGCCACAGGACAAGTTCCTTTCAGTGAAAGTACTTCATTTCAGAGCGCTTCATACTTAACTGCCTTGGTTCAAGGAGAGAGGAAGTGGCCCTGCCCCCTGTTTTAGCTCATTTTCTCATGTCTCTTTGCTGTCATTAAATACCTGGCAAGAAGCAGCATAGAGGGCTGGGAAGATGGTTCAGGCAGTAAAGCGTTAGCCAGGTTACCATGAGGACCTGAGTTTAACCCTCTGCACTTATATCAAAAAACTGGGTATGGTAGCGTGTGCTTGTATTCCAGTGCTGGGTGGGCAGAGGCAGTCAGACCTTTAGGGCTCACTGGGCTCAAGTGAGACATATCATCTCAAAAACTAAATTAGGCCAGGCATGGTGGCAGTACTCATGAGGCAGAGGCAAGTGGATCTCTGTGACTTCGAGGCCAGCCTGGTCTACATAGCAAGCTCCAAGCCAGCTGGGACTAAAGGGAGACCCTGTCTCAAAAAGACATAATAATAAACCAGGTGCGGTGGTGCATGCCTTTAGTCCTAGCACTCGGGAGGCAGAGGCAGGCGGATCTTTGTGAGTTCAAGGCCAGCCTGGTCTACAGAGTGAGTTCCAGGACAGCTGGGGCTACAGGAAGACCCTGTCTCGAAAAGACAAAAGAAAAGAAATAATAATAATTAATAATAATAATAATAAGGTAGTGAGCAGTACAGAAAACACCAAACATGGACCTTTCACATTTTCATGCACACACACATGTACACACACACACACACACACACACACACACATGCAAGCAAGCACACACAGAGCCACAATAGGAAAAAAAAACTTAAGGTTGGAGGAGTCTACTTCATCTTACAGTTTAGTGACATACAGTCCATGGTGTCAGGGAAGTGGTAGCAGCAAGAGTGTGAAGCAGCTGTTCACATTGCACCCATACACAGAAGCAGGAATGCATGCTGGACCCCAGTCCGCACAGCGGTGCTCCCCACAGTCAGGGTGAGTCTGCCTGCTTCAGTTAAACTCCTCTGGAAACACACTCCTAAACATACCCAGAGGTGTGTCTCCATGATAATTCTAAATCCAGCCGAGTTGACAGTACAGACTAACGATCACATTACCCAAGGTGAGAACATTCTAGCCCTTCTTATGATTGTTTCCCTCTCTTAAAATCCCCTTCAAATTTCATGTCTAAAATCCCTTCACCCCAAATCGCAATCTTGCTTCTTCTTTTGTTTTGTCATTATGTATACACACACACACACACACACACACACACACAGACGTAGGCTCCTTGTTAAAAGAGACTTTTGTCGGGCTGGAGAGATGGCCTAGCGGTTGGGAGCGCCGACCGCTCTTACAGAGGACCCGGGTTCGATCCCCAGCACCCACATGGCGGCTGAGAACCGTCTGAAACTCCAATTCCAGGAGAACTCCAGTTCCAGGGGAATCCGAGACCCTCTTCTGACCTCCGCGGCATTGCACGACACGGTGCACAGACTTGCATGCAGACAGTACATTCATACACATACAGAAATAAATAAAAATTAATTTAAAAAAAAAAGAGACTTTTGTCAGAATCATGTGTTCCAAGGAGACACGCCATAAATATCTGTGGAGTGATGAACGGATATGAACTCACAGATAACACTGTGAGCACTCTCACCACCACACCAACAGTGCACAGCCATATCACCTTTCTCCTTACATTGTCCTATTAGGACTAAGCCCACATTTGCTGCCCCTTTAACCTTATGTCTATAAAAAGGTTAGAGATGAGGCCAGTAATATGGCTCAGAGGGTAAAAGCTTGCTGCTAAGCCTGATGACTTGAGTTCAGTTCCCAAGATCTACATGGTAGAAAGAGAGAACTAGAGAACTGACTCTCAAGAGCTGTTTTCTACTCCAATATACCAGAGCACACATGCACACAGACAAAACACACACACTCACACACATACATACATATAATTTTTTTTATGTTAGAGATAGGAGAAAGTGCCTTTCCTGAAGTCCACACTCAACTAGAAGCGATTACTCAGGCTCCTTCCATGGTGGTGCTCTGCTTTTCTTTCTGCAATAGTCTCCTACAATTCCTAGCTTCAGGATCCTGTCCCCACTATGCCACAAAGCACCACTGGGGTAATTCTCCCTCAGTGGCTAAATCCAATGCACAGCTCTCTCTCCCCTCCATTTCCTTCCTGTCTTCTTCCTTTGTTTGTTCCTTCTTCCTTCTCACATGTCCTCCCTTCCTTTTCTCCACCCTCCTTCCTTCCTTTCTTCCAACCCAAATCCCAATGTGTATTATGTGCTACACTGGAGAGTGGGATTCAACAGCAAACAAATCAGCTGAGTGTTCTCTGGTACACATGCAGTAGTCAACTATGAGATAAAGCAATGTATTGTATCCTTAACCTAACAGAACCCAGAATAATATAGCTGCCTGATAAACAGAAGTATTTTCGTTATTATTGCAGTCACTATGAGCTATTAAATAGACCATGCCAATACCTATAAAATCCAATCCTTCTCCCTTTCTCTTCCTCAGTCAGGTTTGTGATAATTATTGCCTGAAATACTCAGTTGTAGGAATGAAACTTTGCCTACCTGTCTCATAAAACCTCCAAGAGTTATCTGATATCTCTGTGGGTATTCAGTTGCCTCTGTGAGTTATCTGTAGCTCCAGAAGGTTTGGGATATTACAATGTTTTCTTGCTTCACCTATCTCTGCAAAGTTCCAGAACCAGATAGCCCCTTCCCTTGAGGCATTGAGCAAAAACATCACCTCTAGTTTACCTGCTGCACAAACAGGAGCTCTGCAGCCACCTGGTAAGAGCGAAGGTGGCTTGCCCCTCCCTTCCACCTGCCCTCCACTTTCTTGCCCAGAGCACAGTAACTTTTGGTATATAAACACTCTGCTGGCATGAATAAAGAGAGACTCTATTCTCCTGGACCTCGCCCTCTGAGTCCATCCAGTAACTTTTTTGCAGTCCCCTCCCACCTCCTTGCCAGAGCTAAGCCTAGAGACTGTCAGCCTGCAGGCAGGAGACAGCCTTGAAGCACGCAGTCCTGTGGAGCTGCCAAATATGGCTCAAGAGAGAGAAGAAGATCGTGTGGACAGTCACGTGTGTGACTAAAGAATTATCAGGTGACTGTAAACTTCTACACTCAGTGGAATGTTTTTAAATATTTAAAGATTTGTTTTGATTTTTTTTTCGTCTTTTTGAGACAGGGTCTCCCTTTAGTCCCAGGTGTCCTGGAGCTCACTATATAAAACAGGCTGGCCTTGAACTCACAGAGATCTGCCTGCCTTTGCCTCCTGAGTGCTGGGATTAAAGGCACATGCAACCATGCCCAGCCTTGGATTTTTAACTGTGTCTATGTGTCTGTCTGTGTGTGAGTATGTTCATGTGAGTCCAGGTACCCATGGAGGCCAGAGGCATCAGATGCCCAGGAACTGGAGTCACAGGCGGTTGTCAGCTGCCCCATATGGTTGCTGAGAATTGAACTTGGAACTGCTGTGTCACCTCTCCAGCCCTACTTGTTGGAATTTTTCACCTTCAAAAGCTATGTCTGCTGCCATTCATACAAAAGTCATTCAACAAATATTTAAACATCTTTGGGTTAAATCTGAAGATAGAACAAGACATAACCTCTTTAAAAAAAAAAAAAAAGAAGGACTACAAGAAGACCTTCCCACTCACAATAGCCTCAAAAACAATAAAATACCTAGGAACAAACCTAACCAAAGACACCAAGGATCTCTACAACAAAAATTTTAAACCCCTGAAAAAGGAAATTGAGGAAGACATCAGAAGATGGACAAACCTCCCATGCTCATGGATTGGGAAAATAAATATAGTAAAAATGTCCATCCTACCCAAACTAGTGTACAGATTTAATGCAATCCCAATCAAAATCCCCAAGAGTTTCTTCACAGGCTTGGAAAAAAAA
>VZQC01013591.1:1451751-1571137 GCA_009823505.1 Rhizomys pruinosus
GATGGTGGGACCCATGGGCTGTGTGGGTTTGGGCACAACAGCCTGCAAATTGGTTTTACATGAAGGATGCTTGTACTCATAAATTATCACTTATTGCTAAAAAATGAAAAAAAAACTAAGAGAAAGATGCAGGACAGTTATGGCAGAATGCATGATCTGGGATGGGGTGGGGTGGAGTGGGGGGAAGGGAAAGGGAAATATGCCTGAACTGAATTGGAAAATGATGTATGAAATACACAAAGCATCAATAAAGAAAAAGTTCATTAGAAAAAAAAAAAAAAGGAAATCTCTGTCCTAATGGAAGTGACCTCCTAAGAGTCTTCCTTCATCCTAACTATCCTTCCACAGTGATGTCAGAATGTTGTTCCCAACTGTATCTGTATCCTCCGAAATCCCCCAAAAATGCTATGTATAGGTAAAAAAGAAGCCACCTGTGGCTACATTGTGCTAAATTACCTGCTTGTCTGTTCACACCAAAACCTGGTCCTAGGCAGGATTTGCCTGCATTAGCAAACTCCTGAGACCGCCTTGGGATTAAAGATTATCACAAATACTCATGATGTTTATAGAACATGAGGCAGGGGGTCTGAAAGCAGCCCCTGAGATATGATGTCACTCTGGGTATAAAAACAGAATGCTATGGACAAATAAACAGGTTCTTTTCACCACCAGACAGGAACCTCCGGCCATTATTACTGCATGTGTATTTTAGTCCATCAGGCTTGTGAAGTCTGTGCTAGATGAATTTAGCTGGGGAAATTCAATCAGATGCCAGCCTGGGAAGTCCAGTGTGTGCCATCAGCACCATCACAGTGTGTGGCGGGTGTGTGCCGGCGGGATTTAGGCTGCAGAGCACCAAGCAAGTGGCAGCCTGGAGGATCCAGGAGTTCTGATAGGGCATTGCCTGGTGTAGATGTTAGATAAGACAACAGATGGGCTCGGGAAAGGTTATCAGCCTTTGGCCCTAAGGTTTAGGACAGCCGCTGGTGGCTGCCTTGTGTCTTCTTCCTTTTCCCTGAAATCCAGTGGACGAGGCTTGTGTATCAACCTCCGAGTGTGAGAACCGTCAGCTACGTGCTCAGGAGACATTTGCTTCACCTCAGACACTGTGCTGGTTGGTACTGCTGTGTGGCAATTCCTCTGAAATAAAAGCTTCCATCTCAGAAGGACACTTGTTGAATTCAGGGAGTAAACAACTCGATAGCTTAAGGAAGTCCCTGAAACTGACCTGATTCATCAGGCTTCTCCCTACCCACACATATATAAGCAATAAGGGCTGCTGGGAGACACTCGGACAAGTTGAGCTGCCTAAGGAGACTTGGAAAAGACACTCTCCAGGCTGCTGTGCTATTTCATTGTGCAGTGGCTGTCTGAGTCATTTCTGTTCCTGTGAGTAACCCCCTCCCCATAGTCCTATAAGTAACCCCTCACCCATACTCCTGTAACCATTCGCCCATAACCCAGTGAGTAACCTTCACCCACACTCCTGTAAGTAACTCCAATAAAACTCATTTGATCACCAAGTTACATCTGTTGTTGGTTCCCTATCTGGGGTGAGTAGATGTCTGTTAATGTCTCCCAGGAACAGTGTCACACAACAGGTACCCAAAGTGGATGTCTCTGGAGTACTCCTGCCTTTTTCCATAATGGTATTTGTCATTCTTGAAATTACTTGAAGAAGATGTTCAAGAACTCTTTAAAAACTAGAAGTAAATCTACCCTGTGACCTGGTTATACCACTCCTTGGCATATACCCAAAGGACTCATCCTACTGCAACCATGATTGTTTCTGCTCTTTTCACAGCAGCTAAGAAATGGAAACAACCCTGATGCCCCTTAACTGATTAATGAATAATGAAAATGTGATACATTCACACAATGTAGTTCTACTCAGCCATAAGGGGAAAAAATATATGAAATTTGCCTGTATGGATGGAACTAGAAGCTGTTATCATAAATGAAATAACACAAACTAAGAAAAATAAGCAGTGTATGTTCTCTCTCTTTGTGGAGCCTAGCTCCAAATTCTTAGATGTGAGTATATATCCTGATGTAACTACAGGAGCCAAGAAAATGAAAAGGAACCATGGAGGTAAAGGAGGAGAAACTGGAGAGGGGGAAGAGTAGGAGACAGGTGTTATCAAGGGAGACGTGGGGGATCTTTAACAAGGGAGGAAGAAGGAAGGGTCAGGCAGAGAGAGAGAGGAGAGATTTTTTAATATTTTTATTGAAGTTTTGTGTATTTCATACAACACTTCTCAGTCCAATTTAGACTCATTCTCCTTTCCATGTCCCCCACCCCACCTGAGCTCATGCATTCTGCCATACAAAGTCTTGCATCTTTTTCTCAGTCTTTTTAAAGTTTTTATATGCAGAGGTTTATTGTTTGGGGCTGAAGTTTAATGCTTCAGTCAGTTCTTTGACCCAGTCCTTTTGTTCTTATTCCCTCTGATCTGTATTGCACCAAAATATGTCTATATATACATCACACATCTATCAAAATTATGATGTCTGAAAATAAAGTGTATGTTAATTCCAAAACATGTTTAGAAATTCACATTTTTCTCTTTAATTTAGTATTACTCTAAGATATGCATACATACCCTCCACCCATATACCAAAATTACAAAATCTGAAAATAAGTGTTAGGTTAATTCTAGAGCCTGTTAAGGAATTCACCTTATAACAACACAGTTGCTTTCAGATAAAAAGAAATATAACATTAACATTGCTCAGTTTGCCTTACAACTAGGGATTTGGTGCTAGCATCCACAAATGAGGGATACCATTCGTCATTTGTTTTTCTGGGATTGTGTTACTTCACTTAGCATAATGGCTTCTAGTTCTATCCACTTGCCTGCAAAACTCATGATGTTATCTTTCTTTACCCTGCACAGAACTCCATCGTGTAGATGTACCACGTTTTCTTTATCCACTCGTCAATTGAGGGGCACTTGGGTTGGTTCCAGCTCATTGCTATTGTGAAGAGAGCTGCAATAAACGTGGATGTGCATGTATCTCTGCTGTAGGATGAGTTTTGTGGGTATATACCCAGGAGTGGTATGACTGGGTCAGGTGGTAGGCTCATTTTGAGTCTTCCAAGGGTTCTCCACACTGCTTTCCATAGTGATTGATTCCCACCGGAAGTGGATGAGTGTTCCCCTTTGCTGACAACCTCTCCAGCATTTGGTAACTTTTGTTTTGTTGATCCTACCCAGTCTTATCAGAGAGAGGTGACATCCTAAAGTGGTTTTAATTTGTATTTCCTTAATTATTAGCAATGTTGAACACTTTTTAAGATGTTTCTCAGTCTTCTTTACTTGCTCACTTGTGAAGAGGAGATATATTTTTTATCTGCTGTGAAAAACCAGAGGGAAATGTAGTTCAAAAATCTATTGAAAAATAGAAATACAATATTATAAAGTATATGTATCTATGTATAGAATATGTGTATAGTTGAAGGCTATATAATCAAAAACACAGTGCCAGGCAAGAGAAGTCCCCTTTTGAATTGTTGGTCAGGGTAGTCAAGAGCCTCTCAAAGTAACACAGGCTATTGCCATAGATCTTGATTGTTTTCAGGAACTTGAAGGTAATACCTTATGCCTGAAGACAAAACATACTTCGAACACAAGACTTGGAACAATTGAGCTGGAACTAACAATGAAGCCTTCTCCCTGAAGACTACCTCTTATAGTATCAGAGGACACTATACAAGCAGCCAAGGAAGAAAACCAATCAATGGTCCTACCCAGTTGTAAAGCCCAATAAACACAACAATGACTGGCCCAGCAAGCTATCTCTATTGCAGTAATGACACTTTTATCTTAGGAGTAATCAACAGCTGTCTAAATCAGACTTAAGGCCTGCTCAATGGGAGGGAACTCATGTGTACTACTGTAAACATAGCCAAATACACATGGCTGGGAAAGTCATAGATCCTAGAAAATAAACCTATGTCTGTCACATCGCTAGACAAATGTAATTTCTCACTGTATTCTAAATATGTATCCTTATATTTACAGACAAATGTACCTCTCACTATCATCAGAAAAGCTTCTTTTTTGGAGCAGATGAAGTCTATTACAGAGTTCCACAACTGGTCAAATGAAGAGAATAAGTTTCTGTGAGAAGTCCAGCCCTAACTGACACAGAGACAACACAGCCTCTCCACCTAAGGTTTAAGGAACATAGCAGAACAGGGCAGAAAGAATATTGATGTGTCTCTCAGCTCTCTCCAGCAAAGCTTCTTCAAACCACAGAGGGTGATTTACCCAGAAAGCCATGGCTGGCCAAAGAGCAGAGAATAAGAGACCACAGAGTGCATAACCCTGACTAGAACATGTATATCAAACCTCTGCAACCTGTAAGAGCCAGAGGTGATAGATGACCCTGAGGAAACAGAGTTTTCCATGTGGCTGGGAAGTTGTTCGTATGAACTTACAGCAATGGTAACAAGCCCATGCAATCTCGAACCAGACCAAAACCCAGCACAGAAGTGGAGAAATGGCTAAGAAGTCCCAACATCAGCCAAGAAACTATTGGCAACTGATGATACTAGAAGAGGGAGAGTTGATTTTCTTTAAGAGAGTGATGCTAGCTAGCTAGGTTGACCAGGATCCAATAGATGGACACATACCAGACATCTGGGGACACAAACTTGGCTTGATAGGCCTAAATATGTATGTCAGAGAACATGAAATATGGTATGGAGGTGTCTATGAGAGGTTCAGATAAAGGAGGGAATGTAAATATCATCAACATGTATGATATGAAATTTGCAAAAATTCAACTAATAGAGGGAAAAGATGTTCAAATTCACATATATATTATTTTACATCTATGAGTGTTACGCCTGCATGTATGTAAGTGCACCCATGTTGTGCAATGCCCTCAGAGGTCAGAAGAGGGCATCTGATCCCCGGAACTGGAGTTACAGATGGTTGTTAGCTGCCATGTAGGTGCTGGGAATCAAACCAGGATCCTCTGTAAGAACAGCCAGTGCTTTAACTGCTGAGCCATCTCTCCAGCCTCCTACATGTCCAAATACTTTACTGAGGAATGATATGTACTCTTCATTGGTACTGAGCCCAATTCATGTCTTCCTGTCATGCCGCTTCTGATTATCCACCACAGTAACATACCACCAATTCCCAAAAAGCTCTGCGTGCTTTCTTTATTCTGAATCTTTGCTCAAACAGAAGCTAGCATTTCCTGAGGATTTTACTAAGCCCACTGTAGTATCAGACCTTTTACTTATTCAGTCCTTAAGCAATTTTCAATCAGAATGTGTGTGTCTCTCTCTGTGTGTGTGTGTGTGTGTGTGTGTGTGTGTGTATCACAGTGCACATGTGGAGGTCAAAGGAAAACTTCCAGCTTCACATGGGTTTCAGGAATGTAACTCAAGTCGCCAGGCTTGCACAATAACAGTAAGTATCTTTACCCACCCAGCCATTTCTCTGGCTCTCATTCACAACTTTTATTTAAATGGCAAGGGACAGAAACTGATTTGTGCATAATGAAGAATGATTGATGAGCTGGTGAGATGGCTCCATGATAAGCACAAGGACCTCTCCCGAGAACCCACATAAAGCCAGGCATGGTAGGTGCATCTGTAATTCCAGTGAGTTTACAGTGAGTTGAGAGGCAGAGACGGTAGGATCCTCGGAAGCTTGTGGACCAGTTAGCCTAGCTTAAACCAGGCCTCAAACAAAGCAGAAGGCAAGGGGCTATACCTGAGGGCACATGCTCTTCTCTCTCTCTCTCTCTCTCTCTCTCTCTCTCTCTCTCTCTCTCTCTCTGATTATTGATGAATAATGTGGAGTAGTCACAAGGACCTTGAGGTCTGCTTTTCTTTTTCAATCTCTGAACTCTGGGTTCCTTAGACTGGCTCCAAACTCTCACAGGCATTTCCACAGGATTCTGATGGCTGGAGAAGTTCCGACTCAACATAATTTTAGGTTCAAGTCTCTCCAGAAAAATAAAAGTCTCAAAACAAATCTGTCACCCCATCTGTGCACAATCATTGCTGTTAGGAGAAGCAAAGCACTGACTGCCCCTTGAAGACGAGAGTGAACTCAGCTCTGCCAAAGATGAGAGCCTGGTAGTTTTCCAAAAGCAGAATCACGACAAAATTAGAATAAGGAAGCAAATCCCAAACCATGCTCCCTAACCCTAGACCCTAACGCTCACGGAGATGAACCTCTTGCCCAGGACCACAAAGGCTAGCTGTCCTCAGAGTGGGCACTTGTCCCTTATGATCTTATCTCTGATTACAAAGTATCCCTTGATCCTCAGCTGGTGTGACCTTCATCTGGAAGCCATTATACAAGGGCTTTCTCTCTCCATCACAGTGATGAAGTAATGTTCTACAGAGGAACCCTGTGCCCCATAACTTCCTGTGAGCTTTTCCACAAGTCTCTACTTCCTATCTTTACCAGAAAACCACATTTTATCCATAGACTCCAGTGCGTAGTGTAGTCCTCCCTAAGTTTCAAGAATAACATTGGTCCTTTAATTTCACTAAACCCTGCCAGTCAGATTTCTTTTTTTTTTTTTTTTTTTTTTTTTTTTTTTTTTTTTTGTCTTTCCAAGACAGGGTCTCCCTGTAGTCCCAGCTGTCCTGGAACTCACTCTGTAGACCAGATTGGCCTTGAACTCACAAAGATCCACCTGCCTCTGCCTCCCAAGTGCTAGGATTAAAGGCATGCACCACCACGCCAGGCCCAGTTTTCTATACAGATGAGAAAACCTTTGTCTGACAAGTTATGTGCAACTCCCATCCTTATAAGATTTTGGGCAAGCTATTGTGAGCCTAGGTCACCAAAGGTTGATGCTAAGGCCAGAGAGCTTACTTTAAAAGAAACGATAATGCCAGGCATGGTGGTGCGTGCCTTTAATCTCAAGCACATGGGAGGCAGAAGCAGGCAGAAGCAGCCTGGTCTGCATAGTGAGTTCTAGGCCAGCAGGAGCTACAAGGAAACCCTGTCTCAAAAAATAAAAAACTAAGATTAAATTAGGTTTGGATAGTAGAGATATAGTTTTGAATGTAGCCCTAAAAAACATTGGGGATTGAAACAGAAACAAGACAGACAAATAGGCTTCAGAGCCAAAAGGCATACACAAGGAAGATTCTGGGTAACCGCCACACAGCAACAGAACTGTTCAGATTCCAAAGATTTATATTTAAATAGAAATAGAGGCCCAGCAAGAAGGCTCAGATCTAAATTCAGTCCCAGAACCCGTGGTGGAGGGAGAGAACAGACTCTTAATCTCCACATACGTGTCCTGGTGCATGAACACCCACAATTACCGACACACACATATCACACACAAATAAGAATAATTAGTAATAATATTAATAATAATAGCCATAGAGGAGAAGGGACCTGAAATTGTTGAAGCAGGACTCAGGCTGATATCCTTTCTCAAAGTCAAATGTTTACACTGTTTTTAAGGTATAAACTTTTGGATTTCTTCAATCAGCTTCTATAAATTTTAGATGTCAGTCTCACATAAGAGCTTAATGACTTCCTTCTGTAGCTCAATGCTGGAATATTTGGAATCAATGTAAAATACATTGTTTATTAAAATAAGTTATCTCTATTGTTATGTTAGAGTGAAAAGGTCTGTGAGGTAGAAGAGGACTGGAGGTGGGGTGTACTGCTTCAGGTGCCCTGGCTAACGTGGCACCTTCTATTCATTCTCTGCAACTAACAGGGCCAGCTCTGGTGCCAGGTTTTTCTAGGGATGGAAAGAACCAGGACTTGGGATCAGCAGAGCTGCTACCATCAACCCCACTGGTTCTACCAACCCTTCCTCCCAGGAAGGCGTTAATGCTGCAGTCAAGTAAATTACCTTCTAAAAAACTTGAGTTATGCCAGGCGTGGTGGCACACGCCTTTAATCCTAGCACTTGGGAGGCAGAGGCAGGCGGATCATTGTGAGTTCAAAGCCAGCCTGGTCTACAGAGTGAGTTCCAGGACAGCGGGGGCTACAGGGAGACCCTGTCTCGAAAAAGACTAAAAAAAAAAAAAAGATTGAGTTATGCAGGGAAAATGATGTTGAGAAAGCAAAATGGTCCTCAGGATGGGAAACATGAACGCATGTGAACTATTGATAATATCTGAACCTACTGAGCATGTAATTTGGAGGATATTTTTTTATAATTCCCCTTTGGGAAAATTAATTTAAAGTCTTCTGTTGACCAAGATAGACCTAGTACTGTTCACTAGACTGATTAATTTTACATCTGTTCTAACACAAACAGCCAGCAGGCATATTATTTCCAGAGTCCTAAAGGTTGGCGAACAGCAATGCGATTAATTCGGAGCGTTCAGGACAGCACACTTTCCCCGTGTGTAGCCTACCGTGGTTTCATCCTGTACAGGACTCCAAAACAGAGCTTTGGTGCTGGGTACCCTGAGTAAAGCAAACTGATCATTTTGAAAATCAAAGCCCAAAGGTTTTTGAGTCTTTTATGTAATTCTGTAAATACCATGAGAGTCACCAAAACTGTGATCCTGGTTTGGGTTTGGATAATGTCTAAGAGCATAGCTATTACAATTTTACTAGCATTTGGTTTTCCTCATGGAATTTAGCCTGGGACTAGCTTCTCCATGCAAATCTAACCCAACTGTGGGAGGAGGAAAAAATATATATATTAGGTATTATATATCATTACTTACTTTAAAATTTCACTGAACACTTATTTAAACAGAAATAATAGAAGGATCTTACACCTTCTGAGACTATGAAGATGAATTAATTATAGTCCTTGCCCCCAAGAAGTTTATAATCTAGCGGGAGGATAAGACAGTAGTCTGTGATAACTTACACTGGAGAGCTTCAAACAAAAAAAAATGTAAATTCAAAAGAAAAAGATGGATAGAAAGATAGAAGTCACTGCAACTGAGAAGGGCCTTGAAGGATTTTTAACAAGAATCTATTAAGTGAGGTGGGAGGAACATAAAGCTGTGGAAGACACTCCCAAGGGCAAGAACACACAAGACACTTGTCTTATCAACCTACAAGAACTGTACAACTTGTCTTTCGCCGTAGAACCAAACTGAATATTAAAACTGCTCCATAGATAATTTTCATTATCTATGGAGCAGTTTTAATCACCAGTGCTTTTGATCAGCAATCAGGAAGTGAATTCTTTTTATTTTTAAATATTTTATTATTTTTATTTTATGTATATGAGTGCATTGCCTACATGTACATAAGTACACCTGTGTGGGGAAGTCAGAGAGGGCATTGGACACCCTGGAACTAGAGTTAAAAATGGTTATTAGCAACCATGCAGGTACCAGGAATTGAACCAGGTTCTCTGCAAGAGCAGCCTGTGCTCTTAACCACTGAGCCATCTCTGCAGCCCCAGGAAGTGAATTCTTAGTAAGTGCAACATGAATAGAAAGAACCGGAATAAATCGCACTCATTAATGGCTCCTGCGAAGGCCCTCAGTCTTCATCAGTGCTTCAGTCTGGTTGCCAATGGCCCCCAAAGCTGGGGTCCAGGTTATGCAATGTGAAAGGGGAGCTCAAAGACAGAACTTGCTCCTTGTCTGTGCAAACATGTTTTTATAATAGGTTGTCCCTCCCAAACAATGGGTCATGTAACAGACATATTTTGTAGCAGCTTTGTGTGAAATCTCATTCAGTGTGCGTCTTGTATTTCCCATAATGACTCAGTAGAGGCCATCGAGCTCAGGTAAAAGCACTTTCTGCACAAGCCTGATGATCTGAGTTTTATTCCCAGAAGCCATGGTGGAAAGAGAGAGCTGACACACATGTGCCATGACACCCGAGCCCCGTGCATACACACACTCACGGACATAATAATAATAAATCATATTTTAAGATTTCAGTAGAAGTAACTATAACTAAACCAGGGCCTCACCCATCATAAGAGGAGCAAGTCTTTCCAATTGGACTTAGATACACCTTTCAGTCCGTCTCCCTAGGTCACTCTGCTTATAAAATGAGGCTAATTTCAGTTCACCTAGATAACTCAAACACTATGGGAAACTTAATTGTTCAGGTTCCTCAAGCGCTTTCTGTGTGAGAAGCGGGGACTTGGCACAAGCTATGACTTCAGGGTAGACAATAAACAACAGGCAAGATGAACTTTTAAAAAACAAAGGCCCTATTCTCATGCAAATGCTCAGTAATAAAGGCTATGGGAAGAGAGCATGGAAATATCAAACATAAAAAGTATTTTCCATGAGGATTAGCAGATTTTATCAAGTTAATACATTATCACAATAGAGTATATAAAATCGGACTCATGCAGAAGCAGATCTGAGAATATGCTATCTGCCTGCTGGGGTTATCTAGTGGGAAGAAAACCTCACTGGTTTCTGTAGAACATTGAATCTGGGAGATTTTAAAATTAGGCAAGGTTGCTGACCCAGTTTGGGTTGAAAACGCTTAGAAAAATCCCAAGAAAGAACATAGCCCAAGAAGTTGTCTCTGGAGGCAGTTATTTTTATCCATTGCATCCTTATGACATGAAGAGAATGCTAAAAACTGAATGCAAAAGTGTGTGTGTGTGTGTGTGTGTGTGTGTGTGTCCGTGTGCCCATTGTCAGAGACAGAGCAAGACTTCAGTGTCTTCCCCATCCCCTTCCTTCTTGTTGCTCTCCACTATTCCCTAGAGACAGAGTCTCTCCCTGAACCCGTACGTCATCATTTCAGCGAGGCAGACCAACAAGCTCCCAGGACCCACCTGCGTTGCCCCTTCCCTGTCTCCTCCCCCAGGGCTGGGGTTCTATGACCACGGCCAGCAATGCCTGGCTTTGGAATTCAAACTCGGGTCCTCAGGCTTGCACTGCATGGCACTTACCCACCGGGCCATCTTCCTGGCCTCAAAACATTTTAAGAACTCCATTGCCTCACGTTATTGTCATAACCTTGGCATAAACATTCTAAAGGACAGGCAAATTTTATTTACAACTGAATAGGAATTTAAGGAAAATAAAATCAAGCTCGCTTTCTGATTTTGTACTAGCGTCCAAGAAAAAGAAGTTGATTATATTTTCTCTAAGACTGTGATTTGACTGAGAAATCCTTTTACAAAATAAAGACCATGGCATTAAATATTAAACATATTAGAAGTAGGTAGGCCAAATTAAAATTTATAAAAGCACTAAGAACCCCAGAGGAAAGTATTGTCAAAGTGATGATGTAAAATGAACAGCCACAGACTAGGGCACAAAACAATAAGCAATTGTTTCCATGCTGCTATGAATCAGTGTTGTATGTCTGCTTTACATATGATAGCTTATCGGATCCATGTGTCTCATGTCCTCTTCAGGCCACTGGGCTAGCTCAAGCATGTTCACCGTGAAAGTCTAGGCTCGAAACTAGACCTCCCCCTTTGTTCTCTCAGTTGAAGCAAGAAATATGGCTAAGGCTAAAGTCACGACCCGGGAAATCCAGCAAAGGCTCTAAGGATCAGAGAAGCTCCAGGGAAGAAAGAGGATCAGAGAAGGAGATCAAGATATCGTTGAGATCCAGGCGAAAACACCTAACAAAATGGTGGAGACTGTAATTCAACGCCTCCTAAAGTTATTTATTGAGGAGTCAAGAACTACCATCAAACACTGTTGCTATTGTTCATGGTAAGCCTTATTGTAAGCATCCTTTATATCTTTATATGCATTTATAACTGAGGTAAGCTGGAGAAGGAAGGGCAATTTGACTTTAGCTTTTTAAGAATTTTTTTTTTTCAGTTTTGTGTGTGTGTGTGTGTGTGTGTGTGTGTGTGTGTGTGTGTAAGGGTATGTGCATATGAGTGTAGATGCCTACAGAGGCCAATAGAGGGCATCAGATCCCCTGGAGCCGGAGTTGTAGGCAGTTGTGAGCTGGGAACTGAACTCAGGTCCTCGACAAGAGCAGTACATGTTCTTAACTCCGGAGTCAAGCCTCAGCCCCTGGTTTGACTTTTTGGCTGACAGCTATCTGGCCCTTGTGCCCAGCTGGCTGGAACAGGAGTCAGTCACCCAAGCAGCTCCTGTCCTGGTGACTAGCCACAGTGTCATTACAGCAGCCCGGCTGCCATGGACACTTTGTGAAAGGCTCGAAGATGCTGCAGTACCACAAGCGAGTGCACAGCCCTTACTCCAGATGACCCAGCCGGGGAACAGCCACAGCCCCTACTCCAGATGACCCAGCAGGGGAACAGCCACAGCAGCAGCAGTGCTGCTGAGAAAGTGGCCGAAAAATTTTCCAAGAGCAAGCGGGGTAGAAACGGCAGGGAACAGAGACAGTGAAGAAGAAGGACAGTGGGAGAATCGAGAAAGAACAGAGAGGAGAAGCGGGATAGCAAGAGGGCGGCTGTGGAAAGAGGCCCACTGGCTGCTTAGTGAATGATCACTCACACTGTAGTCTAGAAAGTAAATTGTGTAGCCAGGCGTGGTGGCTCATGCCTTTAATCCTAGCACTTGGGAGGCAGGCGGAACTTTGTGAGTTCAAGGCCAGCCTGGTCTACAGAGTGAGTTCCAGGACAGCTGGGGCTACAGAGAGACCCTGTCTCAAAAAGACAAAAAAAAAAAGTAGTCTCCAGATGAAGCTGTAGAAAACCTCTTTCTTGACCCTGAAAAAAGTGCTTGGCTCCCTTCTCCAAAGTTCCCACTGCTTTGTACTTCCATCTTGCCACTGAGAGCACACTGCGTCACCTTCCGGTTGGCTAGGCACCTATCCACCTTCCCAAAAGCTGGCAACACACTTCAGTAATTGTCCCACCATCATCCTCAGATGTGCTACCCTTTTCTACTTACCCTATAATTACCAAGCAAAATTTCAGCACTGGATCAAGTCAACCCATGGCATATTTCTACCACACGGAGGCTGCTGAAGGATATATAAATAACAATTCGAAGTGCTGCTTCACCCAGTTCATAGCAGCTACACCCCAAGCACTGGCCAAGATAGACCCCTTCCATACAGCAGCTCATCAAAGCCTTTTCTTCTTAATCAAACCCAGGAACCACCCTTTGGTTCCTACCACCCTCTCTAGTTAATGCGGATTCTTCTTTGAGAAAGATACCACTCATCAGAAACTAATTCCTTCTCCCAGTTATATGTACCATTTTGTGATGAGTAATCACCATTATCAACTTGAATGGATTTGAAATTACCTAGGAGGTACACCTCTGGGTTTTTGTTTCCAAAGAGCTTTAACTGAGGAGGGAAGACCCACTCTAAATCTGGGTTGCACCATCCAGTACTGAATAAATAGGCGAAGGAGCAAGACAACTGAGCAGCACCAACATTTATCTCTCTCGGCTTCCCGACTGCAGATGCAATGTGACCAATCACCTCCCAGCATGACTCCCCCATCCTGATGGCCCGTACCCTTGAACTGCTAGCCAGATTAAGCACTTCCTTCCTAAACTGCCTTTCTTCAGGCATTCTGTCACAGCAACAAGAAAAGTAGCTAGTATTCCCTCCAAGTATTGAAACAAAAGAAAGAACATCCCCTAGAGGATTCTTAGCCTCATAAAAGAATTTAAGAATGGACCCAAGCCGGGAGCACGCCTTTAATCTAGCACTCAGGAGGCAGAGGCAGACAGATCTTTGGGAGTTCAAGGCCAGTGAGTACCAGGACAGCTGGGGCTACAGGGAGACCCTGTCTCGGGGAAAAAAAAAAAAAAAAAAAAAAAAAGGAATGGATCCCAAATGGAACCTTTAGGTAGAATTTTATTAGAATTTTAAAGAAAATCCTGTATTAGTCAGGGTTCTCTAAAGAAACCGAAGCAACAGGCACAAATATATAGCTATATACAATTTATTGATTTGCTCACGTGACAGAGCTCAAGAGTCCAACAGTAGCTGTGCCCCACTGGAGAGGCTGAGAATCCAGGGAACTGTCAGTCCACAAGGCTGGATGTCTCAGTAGTCCCAATCTTGGTGCTGAAGGCCTGGTGGATCCAGGAATCTGCCAGTCTCAGTACACGCTGGATCCAAAGGGTTGATCACAGCAGCAAGAAAACTCACCAGATGAGAGAGAGGCAAGCCCCAGGAGAAAAAAAGGGACCAGCTCCCTCTGCCGTGGCCCTTTACACTGCCTGCTGGCAGAAGGTAATGCCCATATTTGGGGTGGGCCATCCGGGTTGAGTAGTCCAATCCGAGAAGATCCTTTTTCTTTTTTGTTCCTTAGTCCAGTCAAGTTGACACCCAGGATTAACCATCACAGTCCACCCCTTGTCAACTTGACACACAATAAATAGCCTCTCCTTATGTTATGCTTAAATGTCAATTGCAAACAATGGTAAGGTCATAATTCCACCTAACATGTTATAAGTGTCTCATGTGCAATAGCAAAGCATTATATCTTAGAGTAGGTGGTAATGTCCTTGAGAGAACACTTAGTCCTTCAGTATCTAATAACCTAAATATGACAACATTAACAATTATCTCAGTTGCACTTCAAAAGGGAACAACAAAGTATCTGTACTTCTTATTATATATTATATATATATATATTATATATATATAGCAAGCACATTCTTAACCAAATAGGACAAAAGTTAATATCTATTATAATCCACGTTTCTGCAACTGGTCCGTGGCCTCAGCTGATATTTATGACTACCTTCTACTACCCATTCTGTATTTCCTCCACCATCAGCAAGCACCTCTGCAGGTCTTGGCTCTTTTCCCTGGAGGAGTGACCTATACCTTCATTCCCTGAAGGGTCTGGGCCTTTATTGTCCTGTCTGGTTTGGGTTGTTGGAGTTTCCATTGACCTTAATCATGGACATGGAGCACCAGAAGGCGCCCTACAGCATCTCCTGCCTTCCAAACATAATCTTCCTTGCCCCAATTGTGGAGAAAAAGTCCAATTTCCTCCTGGTAGTTTGGATCAATCACTCTCCTACTACTGTTATTCCTTCTTAGTCTGTTGGCTTAAGGCAGTAGAAGCCCAAAGTGGCCGGGGGAAGTCTTATATTCCAGTTCAATGGAACGTTTGCTGTATCTCCTGGCAAAAGCACTCCCCCTTTTGGAGCCAAAACATCTAGACCAGCAGAACAGCAAGGTCGTGGGTACAGGAAGCAAAATTTTCCTACTGGGTCACTAGGGGTGATAGTGAGTGGAATCACTCCCATTCCACCCCTTGGTCCTGGACCCATGAATTCTGGCTATAGGAGAAACAGTACCATATAGTAGGCGCTGATTCAAAGCATATAACTGCCTGCTGGAGAACCTTCCCCAGCCCTCCAGGGTATTGCTACCTAATTGGCACTGTAACTGTGTCTTCAAGAGGCCATTCCATATTCTATAAAAAGCTGCTTCTGGGTGGTGGGGAACATGGTAAACCAGTGATACCATGACCATGGCCCACTGTCACACTCTTGGTTGTGAAGTGAGGTCCTTGGTCAGAAAGATGCTGTGAGGAATACCATGAGGTGGATAAGGCATTCTGTAAGTCCCTGGATGGTTTTGGCAGAAGCATTACGTGCAGGAAAGGCAAATCCATAACCAGAAAGTATCTATTCCTGTAAGGACAAACACTGTCCCCTCCATGATGGAAGTGGTCCAATTAGTCAACCTGCCACCAGGAGAGCCTTCAGTAACTCTGGCTTCATTGGTTGAGAGCTGGCTCCAGAACTACCAAGCCCCTAAGAAATTCGATCCAGCACCCACATGGCTGCTCAGAACCGTCTGTACTCCAACTTCCAGAGAATCCAGTTGGAATCTGAGACCCTCTTCTGACTCCGCGCATGCACTCACGGAGTGCAAACTGCCTGCAAAAATCATTCTACACCTACAAAAAAAAAAAAATTGAATTCTGTTTCTCTAGAACCACTCCTGGTAACAAAATCTGTATAGTCAGGGTTCTCCAAAAAACAGAAGCAAACAGGACGAATATATAGCTTATACAATTTTTGATTTGCTCACGTGACAGAGTCAATAGTCCAACAGTAGCTGTGCCCCACTGGAGAGGCTAGAAATCCAGGGAACGCTCAGTCCACAGAGGTGGATGTCTCAGAAGTCCATCTGGTGCTGAAGGCCTGTGGATTCCAGGAGATCTGCCGGTCTCAGTACACGCTGGGATCGAAAGGTTGATCACAGCAGCAAGAAACTCACCAGCTGAGAGAGAGGCAAGCCCCAGGAGAAAAAGGGACCAGCTCCCTCTGCCATGGCCCTTTATACTGCCTGCTGGCAGAAGGTAATGCCCATATTTGGGGTGGGCCATCCGGGTTGAGGTGGTCCAATCCGAAGATCCTTTTTCTCTTATTTGTTCCTTAGTCCAGTCAAGTTGACACCCAGGATTAACCATCACAAGTCCACCCCTTGTCAACTTGACACACAATAAATAGCCTCTCCTTATGTTATGCTTAAATGTCAATTGCAAACAATGGCAAGGTCCTAATTCCACCTAACATGTTATAAGTGTCTCATGTGCAATAGCAAAGCATTATATCTTAGAGTAGGTGGTAATGTCCTGAGGAACACTTAGTCCTTCAGTATCTAATAACCTAAATATGACAACACTTAACACTTATCTCAGTTGCACATTCAAAAGGGAACAACACAAGTATCTGCTTAATATATATATATATATTATATATTAATATATGAAAAATCAACTTTTAAAACACTTTTAAAATACTTAAAAAAACAAAAGTTAATATCTATTATAATCCACGTTTCTGCAACTGTCCGCATGGCCTCAGCTGATATTATGACTACCTTCTTCTACCCATTCTGTATTTCCTCCACCATCAGCAAGCACCTCTGCAGGTCTTGGCTCTTTCCCTGGAGGAGTGACCTATACCTTCATCCCTGAAGGGTCTGGGCCATTTATTGTCCTGTCTGGTTTGGGTTGTTGGAGTTTCCCATTGACCTTAATCATAGGACATGGTAGCACCAGAAGGCGCCCTACAGCATCTCCTGCCTTCCAAACATAATCTTCCTTGCCCCAATTGTGGAGAAAAAGTCCAATTTCCTCCTGGTAGTCTGGATCAATCACTCCTCCTACTACTGTTATTCCTTCCAAGCCAGTAGAAGTCCAAAGTGGCCAGGGGGAAGTCTTAGCTTCCAGTTCAATGGAACGTTTGCTGTATCTCCTGGCAAAAGCACTCCCCTCTTTGGAGCCAAAACATCTAGACCAGCAGAACGCAAGGTCGTGGGTACAGGAAGCAAAATTTTTCCTACTAGGTCACTAGGGGTGATAGCGAGTGGAATCACTCCCACTTCCACCCCTTGGTTCCTGGACCCATGAATTCTGGCTATAGGACAAACAGTACCATATAGTGGGCGCTGATTCAAAGCATAGACTGCCTGCTGGAGAACCTTGCCCCAGCCCTTCAGGGTATTGCTACATAATTGACGCTGTAACTGTGTCTTCAAGAGGCCATTCCATGGTTCTATCAAGCCAGCTGCTTCTGGGTGGTGGGGAACATGGTAAGACCAGTGGATACCATGACCATGGGTCCACTTCTTTGGCTATGAAGTGAGTTCCTTGGTCAGAAGCGATGCTATGAGGAATACCATGATGATAGATAAGGCATTCTGTAAGTCCCTGGATGGTAGCTTTGGCAGAAGCATTACGTGCAGGAAAGGCCAGTTCATAACCAGAATAAGTATCTATTCCTGTAAGGACAAAACACTGTCCCCTCCATGATGGAAGTGGTCCAATATAGTCAACCTGCCACCAGGAGAGCCTTCAGTAACTCTAGGCTTCATTGGGTTGGACAGCTGGCTCCAGAAACTACCAAGCCCACTAAAGAAATTCATCCTTTGAATTCTGTTTCTCTAGAACCACTCCTGGTAACAAAATCTGTATTAGTCAGGGTTCTCTAAAGAAACAGAAGCAACAGGACAAATATATAGCTATATACAATTTATTGATTTGCTCACGTGACAGAGCTCAAGTAGTCCAACAGTAGCTGTGCCGTACTGGAGAGGCTGAGAATCCAGGGAACTGCTCAGTCCACAAGGCTGGATGTCTCAGTAGTCCCAATCTGGTGCTGAAGGCCCAGTGGATTGCAGGAGATCTGCCGGTCTCAGTACACGCTGGGATCCGAAAGGTTGATCACAGCAGCAAGACAAACTCACCAGTGAGAGAGAGGCAAGCCGCAGGAGAAAAAGGGACCAGCTCCCTCTGCCGTGGCCCTTTACACTGCCTGCTGGCAGAAGGTAATGCCCACGTTTAGGGTGGGCCATCCGGGTTGAGTTGGTCCAATCCGAAGATCCTTTTTCTCTTATTTGTTCCTTAGTCCAGTCAAGTTGACACCCAGGATTAACCATCACGAATCCTGAGAATCTCAGCAGCTGCCTTGAGGAGGAAAATGGAGAAAGAAAAAAGCTGTGAGGCCACGCAGCATTAGAGCCTACATGGAGGTCAGACATGTGGCAGACTGACAGCCACGTGGAAGGGTGAAGGAAGCTTTAGAGAAAAAGGAAAGAAATATAAGATGCTAGGGCAGCCTGAAGTGTTAAAGAAAGCATGTTTAGAGAAGGTATATGAAGAAGAAAAGGAGAGACTTCTTCAGAAAAGCAGGCAGGCTTACAGGACCTACGTAGATGTCTGTGGCCGGATCCAGAAGCAGTGCACTGGGAGGGGGGACTCCAGGCAGAGAGATTTCACTATCCCATGAACACACTAGGCATTCCATCCATCTACTTAGCATGACTTAAGGTGAACCTGCCTTCCCAGAGGTAGTCCCATGACCAGATGATTGACCAGTGAACCTGGAACAGTGGGTATTTCAACAGAAAGACTAGAGATTTTATAGTGTTTACCAGTTGACCTTATGGGGCTATTTGCTGCTCTAACAATATAAGCATCTATGTGTCTGTACTGCAGTAGATACTGACCATGGTTCTCGCTGATCCTATTGATGGCCGGTACTCTGTCTCTCAGTTGCTTTGAATGCTGGCTGTTGAAAGTTCATAGCTACTCCTTACATTGGAGCCTGGTCTTCAGCCAGCCACCCCACCACCCCCAACCTGAAGCCTGTGCCCCCCCTCCACTCCCCTGGAAGATGACTAGCAGAGGGTGGAAATGTCTGTTCCCTGTCTCAGGGTGAAGATATACTTGAAGGATAGCTTGTGATGCAATACCTTCTTCCACACGACGAGCTAGATGATTCAGTTAAGATCCCACTCGGGTTTCTCTCCTAAGCTACATCCCTCTGTCCTTGCCTCCTGAGAGCATGCCCTTCAAAATCACTCTATTATTTAAATCTCAGAGCACGTGAACACACATGCCTTTGATCCCAGTGGAAGGCGAAGTCATCCCTGTGAGATGAGAGGCCAGCCTGGTCTACATAATACATTTCAGGCCAGCTGGAACAACAGGGAGACTCTGTGTCACCCGCCCCCAAAAATCTCAGAGCCAGAAATGGTAGCTGGATTGCACAGCTGTAATCCTAGCCACTCGAGAGTAGGGAAGGAGGCTGGATTGAGGCAGGAGAATCACAAGTTCAAAGGTACACTGGGGTACAGGAACAGTCAAGTCAAGGTCAGCTTGGACTACTTAATAACCTTGTCTCAAAATAAAAAGTCTGTTCTGGGCTTTTCTCTCTTGGGAAATTCATCTTACTTAGCACTGACATGCGTTCAGCGAGCACCTCCTGAAATCTCCAGGTTCTTCTGCCTCCGAACAATGACTTGGACAGAGACACACTGGGGAAAAAAAAAAATAGTTCATTTAAAAGAAGAAATGAGATTGAAAAAGACACCTGAGCTGGAGCCAGGTGTAGGATCCAAGGGGTCGGTTACATATTTTGCACTCCCCCTGGGCCCCCGCCGCATGCCCTCAGTGGTTGGGGGGTGACAGGGGTGCTCTATCCTTCCTCTGCTTTTGGCTTCTTTCTAAATTAATCCTGTTTGGAATCTCTGTTTCCCTAGAATAACAAATTCTTATTTGCTCTCCTCCTTCAGTGTGTAGGTGACTCCCCTCTGTCTCCAGCCAAGGTCCATTAGGATCCTTTGTCCCCCACCTCAACAGAGATCTAGTATGTCACCTGCAGTGACACCCTTCCCTGGAGCCACCCACTAACCTGATTAGTCTTTGTTACAAACAAAAAAAAAAAAATGTCCAACAGCCCCTTTTCTCTCAACCAAACCAAACAGCCCTCAAGTTCTGTAGCCCTGCCCACATCCCTTCTGGGCTTCATAGATAAGACATGTTGGAAAAGCAATCTGGAATAATTGTTTCCGCTTTCCTACCTCCTTAGGGTAGTGTTAAGTCTTCAAGATATAGTACAACAAGAGCCTAAGAAATTGGGAGAAAATGAATTCTGTTTTTGATATGTCTGAGATACCTCTCATTTTAAATTTAAATTTTCTGTTAAGTAGTTGATACTGAGGATCTCAAGGCATGAAGTGATGGTAAATATTTAACCGGCTGTCTGGGGTAGGGCAGACATGCATATATTTGTACATTAATTCTTGCACCTCTTACTTATACAAAGGCTATAATTTACAATAATAATGAATTATATAATACTCTTTACTGCAAATTGTATTCCACCAGTAGATTCCCAAAAAGTGTTTTTGTTTTTTATGTGTGTAAATGTACTGTCTGCATGTAAGTTGCTGCACCCATGTCATGCAACACCTCGGAGGTCAGAAGAGGGCGTCGGATTCCCCTGGAACTGGAGTTAAAGACGGTTCTCAGCTGCCATGTGGGTGCCGGGGATCGAACCTGGGTCCTCTGCAAGAGCAGTCGGTGCTCTTAACCGCTGAGCCATCCATCTCTCCAGCCCCCCAAAGAGTGTTTTTTGATAACAAGGCCAAGCTCTTGTAGCCACAGCAAACTTGTGGTTACAGTTGATGAATGAGTCTGATGCAGGAATTTTGAGTACAAGGGGACCTTTCTTAGCCTATTTGTGCTTGACCTAAGGACACCCACAGTTACTAAAGGTCAACCGGAACAATGGCATCAAGTTTGTTGTTTTATGATAGGGAAGATTAAAGGAAAGATGTGGACTCTCATGGGTATACAAAGCAGAAGCAAGCTTTGTTAAGGAGAATTGAAGAAAACTGAGAAATCAAAAAAAAAAAAAATCTAAGAAATTAGAGAAAGTAAAAGACACTTCTGAGAGTGGGAGGGGTTTCCAAGAGAGAAAAGAGGTGCTGACACTCGTTGTCGAGGAAGTTGTGTATTTTTTTTGTTTTTTTTTTGTTTTGTTTTTTTATTGATTCTTTGTGTATTTCCAAATCAGTTCAGGCATATATCCCTTTCCCTTCCCCCCACCCCACTCCTACCCATCCCAGATCATCCATTCTGCCATAACTTTTCTTCATCTTTCTCTGTTTTTGTTTTGTTTTGTTTTCATTTTTTTAACAATAAGTGATAATTTGTGAGTACAAGCATCCTTCATGTAAAACCAATTTGCGAGCAGTTGTGCCCAACCCCACACCTCATGGGTCCTACCATCCAGCAGGGGGAGCTTGTATGTTCAATCAAGTTGATCAAATGAGTGTCCAGTCTATATTGTTGTAGTTTCACCATTCACCCCAATCGCAGCCCTTACATTCTACCGCGCCCCCTCTTCTGCAGATTGTTCCCTAGGCTTAGAAAAGGGGCACAGGTGGATGAGAAGCAAAACAGTCTACTTTCTCTGGAGCTGTTGTCTTGGTCTCTAGTCAATTCTGGCTGTTTTATATGGTCGTGGAAGAAACTGGACAGAGTGTTAAGGACCTTCCAGAACAAAGAAAAGGCTATATGACATAATGTCATGCAAACTCATGCATGACCCTGTAGCAACTCTACAGCATCCAACAACCAATCAGTATGCATTTTACCATATAAGGGGGAAAGACTACAATGCAAAGAAAAACTGACAAAGGTGCATAAGGCCATGCCTCACTGTGCCTTCGGATGCAAAGCCAGGAACCCGTGCCAGCATGAGCAATGACGCTTCCTGGCTGAAAGCCTCAGGGTCATCTCTCTGCATGAACATTCCTCAACAAAGGTTGACGTGATTGTGATGAGGTTAATTCTCTGAACTACATATCATAGGCAATGGAAGCATGTGCTCTCTGCACGTCCCTGTGCCCCAACTGCAGAGATGACTATGCTCTGTTCACAGGCTGTCCATTGGGGTTGAGCTCCACGTTGGTCCTCTCTGACTGTGGCTTTGTTAGTTGTTGACCTTAACAGTTCGCTAGCCTTTAGTCCCTGCCTGTGATGCTACTACCTCCGACTTTGCATGTGTTTTAAGTGTTGTTAATTACACTAAGCTCTCTGTTCTCACAGCTACTAAGAAGTACCTGCAGTGTTCTTGGTTATCCTTTTGGCTAGGGATTGCTCTGCAGTCTCCTTCCTGAAATGGGTGGAGGCTTTTAGAAAACATTCCTATTTACAATTTAGTTTGTGACACTCCGCTGCATTAGAAGCAAGAACATGCAGAAAAGCAAGAGTGCCCATGTTCCCTAGTGTTCCTAAACTCTCAACTTTAATCCCAACATTCTTTTTTTTTTTTTCAAATTTTTATTTATTTATTTATTTTTACGTGTATGAATGTATTGTCTGCATGCAGGTCTGCACACCCGTGTCGTGCGATGCCGCGGAGGTCAGAAGAGGGTCTCGGATTCCCCTGGAACTGGAGTTCTCCTGGAACCGGAGTCACAGACGGTTCTCAGCCGCCATGTGGGTGCTGGGGATCAAACCTGGGTCCTCTGCAAGAGCGGTCGTCGCTCTTAACCGCTAGGCCAACATTCTTAACTCTAACAGCTACTCTCACCGTAACATATCTGAGCAACTTGTTTTTACCATGGGCCGCTTTCCTTTGCCGCCTACTTTAGTGTACACTAATATATGATATAGAGGCTTATAGAGTCCACTGGGGCCCAGTCAACCTACCAAGGGTCTCACCCTTAAATGAGACTGGCTCTTCCCCCTCCCAGCAGCTATGGGTTACCACTAGCTCCTCAGGTAGGGCTGGGGTTGCTTATCCACTTCTCCATGTCTAGGCTGGGATTTTGACTGGCTTGAGCTTATGTGGGACTTGTGCATGCTGTCATCACAGCTGTGAGATTATATAGTAACTGACCAGCTGTCTGAAAAACTCTGTTTTCTTCTGGTCATCCACTACCTCTAGCTTTACAAACTTCCTGCTCTGCATTCCATAATGATCCCTGGGTTTAGGGGAGACAGAAGTTTGATATAGGTGTCCTATCCAGGGATAAGCAGTCTGCAACCTCGTATTTTCTACACATTGGCCAACTGTGGTTCTCTGTGTTAATCACCAACTATTACATAAGGAAGCTTCTCTGCTGAAAGTTGAGAGATGCATTAATCTATGGGTATAACAGTAAGTCATTAGGAAATCAGTTTAATACTCTGTGTATAAGCAGAATAGTAGTATTATGTACTCTCCCCTGCTGCTTGTGACCCGTTAGCCTCAGGTTCCTAGGTTTGATATCAATGTCAGGTATGGGGTCCATCTTAGGAACCAGGCCTTAAATCCAGTTAGAAAGTGGTTGTTTATGAATTGTGAGACTACAGCAATATAGACTGGACACTTATTTGATCAACATGATTGTACATACAAGCCTCTCTAGCTGGATGGTGGGAGCCTTGGGCTGTGTGGGTTTGGGCATAGCTGCTTGCAAATTGGTTTTACATGAAGGATGCTTGTATTCATTACTTATTAGCTATTGTTTAAAAAAATCAAATAAATAAAAAATTTAAAAAATGGTAAAAAAAAAAAAAAGAAAGTGGTTGTCTACTCCTATAATATCAGTGCCACTCTTTCACTGGTGGGTAAACATTGCTAGGCCAATTGTTGTGGCTTGCAGAGTTCACAGCTGGGTAAGGCTGATGATTCATGTTCTCTGCAGGAAGCAGGCACAGCACCTTCCAGCACTATGAAAGCTAGTTATGAAGTCATCAGTAGCTTCATTTCTGTTTTTTTTTTTCCTACAGTTCATGATTTTTGACAAAGAAGCCACAAATGCACGCTGGAGGAAAGACATAATATAATGTTCAACACATGGTGCTGGTCAAACTGGATAGGGGCCTCTAGAAGAAGGAAACTGGATCCCTTTCTCTCACCATGCATAAAACTCAACTCCAAATGGATCGAGGGCCTCAACACATGACCTGATACCCTGAATTTGATGGAAGGAAAAGTAGGCAATACATTGGAACTTGTAGGCACAGGAAAGAACTTTTTGAACAAGAGTCCTATAGTAAAGCATTAAGTCCAGCAATTGACCAATGGGTCCTCATGAAACTGAAAGTCTTCTGTACAGCAAAGTAGCCGTCATTTGAAGGAAGAGGCAACCTATAGAATGGGAAAATCTTTACTGGCTACATACCTCTGACAAAAGGTTAGTATCTAGAATATACGAAGAACTAAAAAGAAACACACACAAAATTAAAAGCTGGAGCAAGGAGCTGAATGGGGAGTTCTCTAAAGATGAAATGCAAATGTCTGAGAAATGGTTTTCAAAATATTCAATATCTTCTGCCAACAGGAAAATACAAACTAAAAACACTACGAGATTCCATCTTATCCCACTAAGAATAAGATCCCAAAGCAAACAATGACAAATCCTGGTGGGATGTGGAGAGGGCAGAACTCTTCTCCGTTGCTGGTGGCAGTGGAAACTGGTACAGCCACTATGGAAATCAGTGTGCAGATTACTCAAAAATATAGAAATTGAACTACCATATAATCCAGCCATACCAGTCTTGAGCATATACAGAAAAGATTCTGTACCCAACTACAGAAATACCTGTTCATCTATGTTCATTGCTGCCCTGTTCATAATATTCAGGAATCAGGAACAATCTAAATGTCCATCACCTAATAAATAGATGATGAAGGTATGGCACATATGCCCTTAAAAAGCAAAATTATGCTGGGCGTGGTGGCACATGCCTTTAATCCTGGCACTCAGGAAGCAGAGGCAGGCAGATCTCTGTAAGTTCAAGGCCAGTCTGGTCTATAGAGTGAGTTCCAGGACAGCCAGAGCTACAGGGAGACCATGTCTAAAAAAAAAATTCAGGGCATTATGGCACATGCCTTTAATCCCAGCACTCAGGAGGCAGAGGCAGGTGGATCTCTGTGAGTTCAAGGCCAGCCTGGCCTATAAAGTGAGATCCAGGTCAGCTGGGCCTATAGGGAGACCCTGTCTCAAAAATACCAAAAAAAATAAAAAAATCCAACCCTAGAAGCAATCATTCTGAGGTGACCTAGACCCAGAGAAACAAATTTCACATGTTCTTTCTCATAGCCTTGAAATCTTAGATATGCATGTTTCAATCTACATTATTTCCTCTTTTTGTTTTTGTTTTTGTTTTTTGAGACAAGGTCTCCCTGTAGCCTCAGCTGGCCTGAAATTCACTATGTAGACCAGGCTGGCCTTGAACTCACAGAAATTGTCCTGCCTCTGCCTCCTGAGTGCTGGAATTAAAGGCATGCAGCACCACGCCCAGCTGTTCAATTTAGATAATTTCTTAACAAGTACAACATTAGTGGGTTTAGACCATAGTCTATATGGTCTAAATTTCAACACAAATGTCTACGTGTATGTAAGCCATTACAGGAAATTCCTTTTATGATAAATCAGATAGTGCAAGCAAGGGTTAGAGCATCCCTAGCTATGCCATTTACTGTTTGGCAACATTATGATAGTTAACAGACGTTTGATCAGATGACTGTGGGATTTGCTTCTGACCCCTTTGTGTTTTGCATTTTAGTTTTTTACCTTCTCTGTTAGCACAGTTAAGTCTTTACTAGGAAAGCTCTGTAGAGATTAGAGAGACTACCAGTGGTCCTAAAGCATAGTAAAGTAGCAAGAATCAGCCATAAGAAAATGATGTCAAACACACAAAGGGCAACATTAGATGCATAAGTGTGTTTCTTCTGAGCCCACCCTTCTTCTGGTCTCTGCAGCCATTGCACACATGTACTGCATTTACGTACAGTCAGGTAAACACTCAGACACATAAAATAAACATTGAAAAATATTTTAAAGAAAAAGAAAAATGACGAGGCAGGAGAGGTAAGCAGCGCACAGCAGTGACATAAACGAGTCACCCATTCACTTAGGAAGTCGTTTGTGCACAGATTCAACTTTCGGGGTGAGGATTCTGGACGCTATTGGTTCAAGACTTGGTGTCCCAGATGGTGGTATATTTTGGGAGGTTCTGGAAACTTAATGAGGAGGTGTTGACTTAGAAGACACAGGTCACTGAGGTGTACCTTGAAGGCCATACCCGGTCCCCCTTCCCTTGGTCATTCTCTGCTTCCTATCCACCACGTACCTGCATTAAATGTTCCTAGGGAGAAATGAACCAACATCTATTCACCCCAGATGAGCCACAGACAGACCGAAGTGATGATTCCATGCAAGACCCACTTGGTGGACCAATGAGCACATCGGGCTTACACTCACACGTGACGAGTTTCTTACTGGAGCTTTGGCGCCTCCAAAAGGCAGTGAAATCCCACCTCAGTTTGAGTGACCTCACGGACGCTGCTTCATGGAGTCCCCTTCCATTTAGCCATCCACTTCTTACGTACTCCAGCATCTCTCAGGAGTACTTGAAGCTGGAGGAGAGGCCAGGATGAATAATAGCTACAATCCCGGGTGAGGGCAACGTGACCTTCCCCCCATTCCTTCTGTTAGTGACAGTCAGAAGCCGCATGATCACTGTTACTATTACTGTTACTATTACTATTACTGTTACTGTTACTATTACTATTGCTACCTCTGTATTTTTCTGCTCAATTATTTGCCACGGCTACTGGCCAAAGTAATCTCTTTTCCAAAATGGCAATGGGATGATCCAGTTATATACAGAGGAGAAAAGTCATCCCTCATACTACCTGAGGAAAAGGAGTTCCCTTCCCAGGTGCAGCTGCCACCCTGGTGCCCTCCCCAAGCAGATGGGGCCAAGCAACCACCAACTGAGCCTTCTAAAACCGTGAGCCAATCAAATCTTTCCTCCTCCAAGGTGTTTTGGTCACAGCTGTGCAAAAGTGACTAACACACTGGATTTCTTGGAAATCAAGTGAACATTGTGGGGCTTTTTAGTGCAACTTGGGCAGAGACCCAAAACAAACTCCAAATTAGGTACTGTCCCCCTAAGATAAGGTCGGGTGAGACTCTTATGACACCTATGGCAAGAGCACAGAGGCAGTAAAAGCCAAAGTGATACGATGAGAATTTCTTTGAAAAATTTCAGGAGACTGTATATGACAATCCCATGTGTGCTCCACTTAATTCAAGCCCATGATAACATCAAAAATTCCTGGTAACGTAACTGTCTGACTCATTCTAGACCAAGTGCCATCATGCATGAGAGGCAATTGTGTGCTGGGTACTCCTTCAGATTAAACAGAAGCTTGAGAAGCCACTGGACTGCCTCTAGCAGGAAGCAGAGCATGGGAATTCTGTGACATTTCCTGTTAAAGGGGTTCTGCGGAAGATATTGGCCACTTCTTTTGGGGGGGTATTTTTTTCGAGACAGGCTCTCCCTTTAGTTGCAGCTGGCCTGGAGCTCACTATGTAGACCAGGCTGGCCTTGAACTCACAGAGATCCACCTGCCTCTGCCTCCCCAGTGCTGGGATTAAAGGTGTGTGCCACCAGGCCTGGCAGCCACTTCTTTAGTAAGGGTAGAGATACATGCATGTATGGGGACACTGAGAGAGAACAGCCAAAGATGAAACTCTCAGGACTGAAATCTGACAAAGCTGCCCACTTGCTGAATTAAATTTTCTTCCAAAAGCCAGGTATGGTGGCATACTCTTGCAATCCCAATGTTGGGGGCCCTTAGGGTTCACTGGGTGGCTTAGACAACTAGGCTCCAGGACAGTGAGAAACTCTGTCAGGTATTTTGTTACAATTACAAAAAGTCTCACTAAAATAAATGACAGTGTATGAGTTTCAAAAATGTAGGGACTTAATTTAATTAGATGTTTTCATTTGGGTTATTAAAGACTCTAAGAAACATGAGTGCATTAAGAAAAAAATTAAGCCAGTCATGGTGGCACATGCCTTTAATCCCAGTACTCAAGAGGCAGAGACCAGTGGATTTTTGTGTGTTCCTGGCTTACAAAGCAAGTTCCAGGCCAGCCAGAGCTACATAGTGAGATTCCATCTCAAAAAAAAAGAAAAAGAGAGAGAACAAAATTATGAAAATAATGGTATATTTTTAAAAACACTGACCGTAACTCATCTCAAGCACGACTGAGTCTAAGGCACATCAGTGTTCTATGTGCTATAAATGGGAAAACCCCATTTTAAAGTGTAATATTTCAGAAATATTAAAATGTGAGCCAAATGAGTCTCAGATTCATTTAGATTATATATTTAGTGTGTCTTGCTCTTTCTTTCTGAATTTGTGTATGCACATGGGTTCATGTGGTATCAGCATCAGCATGTGCATGGGGCGTCCAGATATAAGGTATCTTCCTCTACCATAATCTATATTAATTTTTTGACAGGGTCTCCCTTTAGTCCCAGCTGGCCTGGAGCTCACTCTGTAGACCAGGCTGGCATTGAACTCACAGAGATATGCCTGCCTCTGCCTCTCGAGTGCTGGGATTAAAGGCGTGCACCACCACACCTGATTATTAATTTTTAACATACTATTTTTTTTAATTTTTGAGACCGGGTCTCCCTGTAGCTCCAGCTGGCCTGGAACTTACTTTGTAGACCAGGCTGCCCTTGAACTCACAGAGATCTGCCTGTCTCTGCCTCCTGAGTGCTGGGGTTAAAAGCATGTGCCACCATCCCTGGCTTAATATGCTATTTTGATTGGTCCTTGGAGAATTTCATACATCCGTCAAATGTGAATTTTGATCATATTTACCTCCTTACCCTTCCCCCAAAGAGGTAACATTTACAATGGACATATTCTGGATAAATGACTTTTACCTAAACTTACAATTAATGTTAGTTTTTTTTTTATTTATTTTTTGTATGTGTATGAATGTATTGTCTGCATGTAGGTTTGTGCACCTGTCTCATGCAATGCTGCGGAGGTCAGAAGAGGGTCTCAGATTCCCCTGGAACTGGAGTTAAAGATGGTTCTCAGCCACCATGTGGGTGCTGGGGATGGAACCCGGGTCCTCTGCAAGAGCAGTCGGTGCTCTTAACCGCTAGGCCATCTCTCCAGCCCCATGTTAGCTTGTTTATAATGTAAATAAGACCACTAGGCCTTGAGATCCTTGTAACAAAGCATGTAGCTTTAATTCTTTAAGCTCTTTCCTTGCCCTTGTCCTAAAACAATGTATGTATGAGTGTGTGTGTATGATGGTTGTCAAAAGAGCTGCAAGCAGCATTGTTAGAAACATGATGAGAGGTAAAACAGTCCACTCTCTCTGGAGCTGTTGACTTGGACTCTGGTCAATTCTGGCTGTTTCCTTTCATGGGCTGACAGTTTGTCCAGGAATAACCTTTCGATCCTACTAATGAAGAACAAGCAATTAGATATATAGGTATTTAAGCAGCACTAATAGTTATGGTAGGTTACTTTAGCATAGACACATGTTTGGATATGTTAATCCATGAATTACAATTTTCCCCCCTGTTAAATATGACAGGGTCTTACTGTGGCTTATAACCTCTCCTAACCTGTAGGATGTAATGTAACTGTGGCATCAGCCATGGGTTATTTCTCTCAAGGGAGAGCCAATAGCCAATTAGATTTGGGATATACAGGCACATGGCTGCCTCTGTGACAGTTTTCCTGGTGAAACTACAGCAATTAGTCTGGACACTCATTTGATCAACTTGATTGAAAACACAACCTGTCACCCCCCACTGGATGTGGGGCTGTGGTGTTTGGGCACACACAGCCTGCAGATAGGTTTGCATGAAGGATGCTTGTACTCATGGATTATCACTTATAGCTAAAAATGAAAAAAAAAACTGAGAGAAAGATGCAGGACAGTTATGGCAGAATGCATGATCTGGGATGGGGTGGGGGGGGAGGGAAGGGGAAATAAGCCTGAACTGAATTGGAAAAAATGTATGAAATGCACAAAGCATCAATAAAAACTAATTTAATTAGAAAAAAAAAAAAAGAAACATGATGTAAAGATTATCCCATTTGTGTTGCAAACAATAGGTGGGATCAATTGATAACATCTGGTTGTGGTTGTGCATATGTATGCTATTCTAGGTCAGTAGGATCAGAAGGTACATTATCTTCTGATAAGACAAATCCTTCCACCTTTTACTTCTCCATCTCAAGCTGAATATACTCTTTCAATAAAATAGTGAGCCCTTGTGTGGGAGCACAGTTCCAAGAGAGTCCTTAAGGAAGGGGTTCTCAGCAGTTTGGGCTGCTCTGGCCTAAAAATGGATGCTGAGAGTGAGGCTGGCCTTACTTGGGCATCACTGTCACATAGCACTGAGTACTAAGTGCCATATCTAAAGAGCACCCACTCTCCATGCCATGTCTACAGAGCACCCACTCTCCACGTCACCCACACTCCATGCCATATCCACAGAGCACCCACTCTCCACGCCATGTCCACAGAGCACCCACCCTCCATGCCTTCCCTGCTTTGTGTCCTTTCTCCTTTTCTTTTTCTATAGCCCACCAGTTTGTGCAGCCCATATATTTATGAATGTAAGGTCATCCCGCTGAAGCATGGTTGACCTACTATGGGTTTGGCCACATCCTTAAAGAAAACAGATGTTCCCTTCCTTAACATCCTCAACTATCATGAGCCCCACAGCTAGTGGCGGGGGGAGGGGCTCGTGATCCCCTCCCCAATCTATGCTGGAATGTTGACTGGCCTGATCTTATTCAGTCCCCAATGCATGCAATGGTCTTGTCATGTCTGGAAGATACTATTTCAGTCCAGTCCCCCCTGATCTCTGGCTCTTACAATCTTTGGGCCCCCTATTCTTCAATGGTCCCTGAGCCTAATAGGGAGGAACTATCTTTTTTTTTTTTCTTGAGACAAAAATCACTGAACCTGGAACTCCCTGACTTGGTAAGACTAGATTACCATGGAACTCCACAGATCCTTCTGACTCTGCCTCCCCAGTACTAGGATTACAGTCATATACTGCTACACCTGGCATTTACAAAGGTGCTAGGGCCTGAACACAGGTCCTCATGTATGTGTGGCAACTATTTTCCCTACTGCTATCCCCTAAAGATAACTTTTAATATCCATTTCCATTTGTGAAGTGACGTAGTATGGCTAGCAACACTTGCCAGCCTGAATTTTCATGCATTTTTCCCATGCCGTGGCAACCTCGCTGAGGCATTAGCACGGAGTATAAAACTCCTCATGTGCTTAATGATGAACACTTGCTGCCTATTTTGCATAGAAGACAAGTTATTACTAACAATTACACATTCCAGACCAGAAGCCTATCAACCTGAACTTCTACTACAGGAACTTCGAAATTCTTAAAAGCCATAAAACTTTTTTTAAGGGAAATGGGTTTAGCAGGTGGCTTCATTGAACATGGTTGAGTGACTATTACACAATAATAAAGAAAGCCATTTAGAATGTAGCAGAATGTTTTGGGGGGAGGGATTCTATAAAGGGAAGTGGAAATTTTGAGAAACAAAAGGGACATTTTGAAGGCAGGGCTGGCACACAGCCACATTTGTGAAAGTGATGTGGCAGAGAGCAGAAGAAAGTTCACATGATGGTAAGGCCATTGCATATGTCATGTAGTTCTCAGGATGGTAAGGCCATTACATATGTCATGTAGTTGGCTCTATAGGAAAAAGCAAAACAGCACACACCTTCTCAGCAAGTAGGACTCAGATGATTGAGCTCTGGCCACAGAGTAGAAGACAAACCAACCGGAGAGGAAGCACAACCATCAATATCATTCTTTCAACATCATTCCCACAAAATGTAGTCCACCAAGGAGACTGTTTTTTATTAACAAGGAGATATAGAACAAAGTTAACTTTGTTTAGCATCTTATAACTGTAAAAATTATTGCAATGCTGTAAGCCATTGGCTAGTCGCTGGCAGGACCAAGTGACTGCTCCTGCTTACTCAATGAAATACATCCTTCTGTTATACAGTTAAGTGTCGACATTTATACAGATTCGTAAGCCCTTATTTAAGCTTCCAGGAGCCAGGTATTTACCTCTATAGTATATTACATGGCACCTTCACGAGAACAGGAGTCGGATAAAAACAGACTGAAACAGCCACACTATTGGTGAGGTTTTATAGCCAGATGATTTCAGTACTGTGTGGTACGGTGGTGTCCTACTTTGCTTGCTTTTTTTTTTTATTAATTTTATTTATTTCTGTATGTGTATGAATGTACTGTCTGCTTGTAGGTTTGTGCACCCGTGTCGTGCAATGCTGCGGAGGTCAGAAGAGGGTGTCGGGTTCCCTTGGAACTGGAGTTCTCCTGGAACTGGAGTTACAGACAGTTCTCAGCCGCCATGTGGGTGCTGGGGATCGAACCCGGGTCCTCTGCAAGAGCAGTCGGTGCTCTTAACCGCTAGGCCATCTCTCCAGGCCCCCTATTTTGCTTTCTATTGCTCTGATAACAACACTGATAAAAACCAACTTGGAGAGGAAAGAGTTTATTTAGCTTACAGCTCGCAAGTCCATCATCAAGGGAAGCCAAGGCAGGAACCTGGAGCTCAGACTATGGAGAAATGTTGCTTCCTGGCTTGCTCCTCTGGCCCATGATCAGTCTACCCAGGGATGGCACCATCCACAGTGGGCTGGGCCCTCCCATATCATTCAACAATCAAGAAAATGCCCCCACAGATGGGCCCACAAGGCCAATCCAATGGAGGAAATTCCCTAATTGCAGTTTCCTCTTTCTGGGTGTGTCAGGTTGACAACGAACGCTATCCACTATGGCCAGGAGTATGGAACTGTAGAAAAGCACTGTGGACCTGGGTTAGAAGCCCTGCTTTTACATCTAACCCAGATACTTTTATTTTCAACACAAGAATCTTTTCATTCTGAGCTCTTTGTAATAACCTACACCCCCAATAGTCAGAATTTACAGGCATCTCTTTACCTGCTGGGCTTTGTTCTAATCACATAGAGATAGTAGTATACACAAAGTCTCTGATCCTCAGAACTGACACCAACTTCCTTGGCAGCAAGGAAATTCACCAAGGAGCCACAGGTGATTTAACGATTCAGTGTTTTGCCAGGCGTGGTAGTGCACGCCTTTAGTTCTAGCACTTGGGAGGCAGAGGCAGGTGGATCTTTGTGAGTTCAAGGCCAGCCTGGTCTACAGAGTGAGTTCCAGGACAGCTGGGGCTACAGGGAGACCCTGTCTCAAAAAGACACAAAAAAAAAAAATTCAGTGTTTTAGCCAGGCATGGTGGCACACATCTTTGATCCTAGCACTTGGGAGGCAGAGGCAAACAGATCTCTGTGAAGTTCAAGGCCAGCCTGGTCTACATAGTGAGTTCCAGGACAGCCAGAGCTACAGGGAGACCCTGTCTCAAAAAGACCAAAAATAAAATAATAATAATAATAATAATAATAATAATAATTCAGTGTTTTGAATGCTGGGGAGATGATTCAGTGATTAAGAGCATTGACTGCTCTTTCAGAGGACTGGGGTTCAATTCCCAGCACCCACATGGCAGCTAACAACCATCCACAAATCCAGTTCCAGGGTATTTGATGCCTTCTTCTGACCTCCATGGACACTGCATGACATGGCTGCACTTACACACATGCAGGCAAAACACTCATACACATAAAATAACACTAGAACAAAGAAAACATTAAAAAAAATAATAATTCCGTGGTTGGGGTCTAGACAGATGGCTCAATGATTAAGAGCACTGGCTGCTCTTCCAGAGGTCTCAGGTTTGGATCCCAGCACCCACATGATAGCTACCAACTCTCTTTTATTCCAGTTTCAGGGGATCCAACACTCCTCTTCTGGCTACTGCAGGCATTGCATGACACAGGTATACTTACATATGTACAGGTAAAATGCTCATACACATATAATGAAAATATCCCCCTAAAACTCAGTGTTTGGGGTCAATGAGAGCCCTCAGCAGGTAAACGGGCTTGCTGCCAAGCCTGACAACCTGAGTTTGATCCCTAGGACCCACATGGTGGAAGTAGAGAACCAATTCCCACAGGTCGTCCTCTGGTTACCACTTGTGTGCTGTTGCTGTGGTATACACGTTCTGTTGTTGTTATTGTTTTGTGAAATCAGTGTTCAGTTCCTTTAGCATGGCTTCCAAAGAATCCAAGACCACACTGTTTATCATACCTGCTTATATTTTGTGATCTATCAACTATAGGAAGCTCTTCATCAGGCTTGTCGCACAGTTCATTTATGGTGTATGTTTCAATCATTTAGAACAGATACCATGCATGGAGTCACTCTTCCCTTTTTCTGCCATAAAACATCTTCTTTAATCTGCAACCCTTTCGCTCAGATTGGTAGAGCATGTTGACATTACAGTTCCAGTGCTAGAGACCTAACTATAATCCAGCAACAACCAAGAGAGCTGCAAGGTGAGTTTCATCTGGGAAAGCCACATGGACAGGACCACCAGGAGACTTGGAGGCCCCACCCACTGCCCCAGAGTGTCCAGGACAGACTTTCAGTCAAAGCCTAGCTTGGGAATTTAAGATGTGATTTGGTGGGCTGGAGAGATGGCCTAGCGGTTAAGAGTGCCGACCGCTCTTACAGAGGACCCGGGTTTGATCCCCAGCACCCACATGGCAGCCAAGAACCGTCTGAAACTCCAGTTCCAGGAGAACTCCAGTTCCAGAGGAATCTGACACCCTCTTCTGACCTCCGCGGCATTGCACGACACGGGTGCACAAACTTGCATGCAGACAGTGCATTCAAACACATACAGAAATAAATAAAATTAATTTAAAAAAAATTTTTTTAAAGATGTAATTTGGTTTGCCCTGATGGATTTCAAATTTCCTACAGATTGTTAATGCCTTTCTCCTCTGTGTTTACTCTGTGGTATAGGGATGTCTGTCCTCTCCCTGTCTGATGATGTTATTTTGGAAGCACACTGACTCTTTTGATGTCACAGGCTCACAGCTCAGGAGGAACTTGCATCAGGATAAACGGTGACTTGAGATCTACCCACATCTCATTTAGACCTTGTGAGGTGTCACCTGAAGAGGGACGGGGAAGAAGAGGCTCGAACCAGCCAGCCTCCTTGGTGGATGGGGCTGAGCGGGATGATGAGTGTTGACAATCCGCAAGAGAACACAGCAGACTGGGAGCTCCAAGAGAACACACCAGACCGGGAGCTCATCGAAGCAAGGACTCTCTTTATTGAATCAGGCAGCCGCTTATATACGCTTGGCGGGAGGGGTGGAGAAAAGAAGGCAGGAGAGGAGATACTAGAGTGGAGGGATACCTTTGGGCCAATAGTAACTCACCACATTGGTTGTAGGCGTTTTCAGGTTGGGCTATGCTGAGTCACTCCTATGCAGAAGTGAATGGCCAGAGACAGGTCACTAAACTCTACTCAGGCTCAGGGGGTTACAATAGGCCACATTCTCTTAGGGCCCACAGGGCCCAACAGAACTTAGGATGAGACTCTAGGTTTAAGTTAGTGCTGCAGTGAGCTAAGATTTTGAAAGCTTTTGATAAAGGGAGTTGTAGCTATGAAGACATGCATTTGGGTGGGGCTGGAACGGAATATCTTCTCTGAATATCTGCACCCCAACCACAATCCACATGTTGAACCCTATCCACTGGGTGATAGTATTAGTAATCAGGGCCTGTGATCAGGAAGGTTTCCTCACAAATAGGATTGTGGTTTTTGTTTTTCTTTTTCTTTTTGCAGTTCTTAGCCTCAGCCTTTAACAGCTGCACTATCCCTCCAGCCCAGGATGGTGTCTTCTAAGAAACCTGAGAGAGCCTTTGTCCCTTCTCCATCTAGTGGCACATGATAACATGTGAAAAGCTACCTTCTATGAACCAGAATGCATCCTCAACAGACATCAAATCTACTTTGCAGCTTCTGGAACATCAAAATTAAATTTGTCATTTTTTTTATTTTATTTTTTATTTCGTTTTTTTAACAATAAGTAATAACTTAGGAGTACAAGCATCCTTCATGTAAAACCAATTTGCGAGCAGCTATGCCCAAATCCACACAGCCCAAGGGTCCCACCATCCAGCTGGAAGGGCTTGTATGTACAATCAAGTTGATCAAATAAGCATCCAGTCTATATTGCCGTAGTTTCACCATTCACCCCAATCGCAGCCCTTACATTCTACCACACCACCTCTTCTGCAGATTGTTCCCTAGGCTTAGAAAAGGGGCACAGGTGGGCAAGAAGCAAAACAGTCTACTTTCTCTGGAGATGTCATTTTGGACTCTGATCAGTTCTGGCTGTTTCCTTTCATGGGTTGACAGTTTGTCCAGGAATAACCTTTCAATATTACTAATGAAGCACAAGCAATTAGATATATAAGTATTTAAACAGCACTAATTATGGTAGGTTACGTTGGTATAGACACAGATGTTTGGATGGTATGCTAATCCATGAATTATAGTTTTTCTGTAAAAGATGACAAAGTCTTACTGTGGCTTATAACATTTCCTAACCACTATAGGATGTAAGCTTGTGGCATCAGCCGTGAATTGTTCCTCCAAGGAGAGAGCTACTAGCCAATTAGATTTGGGATATACAGACATATGGCTGCCACTGCCGCACAGTATTTCCAGGCAGATGAGGTGTAGCTGAGGCCGACAGAGGAGTCTTGCTTGACTCAAGGAGACCAATATTTGCTTTATTGGTTTAGTGGCCTCTGGTAACACTCTCTGGCATTCCAGAGACCAACTTTACACTTGCAAGTTTGGTCTCAATACATCTTTCCCATGCTTACATCAGGTCTTCGACAGCAGGGCCTTACCACCTCTCTTCTTGCAGGTATCCCAGTTTACAGGCAAGAAACCTTTACCTTTTGGAGGGCTTGGATCCCCTGGCCAACATTTCCTTGGTAGAATAATCCATTGCTGATATCAGAGCTCTCCTGCATTAATATAGTTTGCTTAAATGCACAGCTTAAAAAGACTTTAGTATTATACTTGGCTCTGAATAGAGAATAATCCTAAACACGATGATAGAATTTCTGATATTTATGTCACCCAGTTTATAGCATTTCATTAGAACTCCAAACAGACTAAGCTATTTGTGCTGCAACATTTTGTCTTGTATATTTTGTTTTGTTTAAAAAAAAAACAGCTTTTGGCTTTTAAAAAATATTCTATTGGCTGGGTGTGCTGTCGCATGCTTTTAATCCCAGCACTCAGGAGCCAGAAGCAGACAGATGTCTGTGAGTTCAAGGCCAGTCTGGTCTACATGGAGAGTTCCAAGACAGCTGGGACTACAGGGAGACCCTATCTTGAAAAGACCAAAAATAAATAAATACATAAAAAATATTTAAAATATTCTATTATTTTTTTGTGTATGGGTGTATTACCTGCATGTATATAAGTGTACCCACATTGTACAGTGCTGACAGAGGTCAGAAGAAGGTGTCAGATCCCCTGAAACTGTTGGCTATGTGGATGTTGGGAACCAAATCCAGGTCCTCTGTAAGAACAGCCAATGCTCTTAAACTGCTGAGCCATCTCTCCAGCACCCAGCATTTTGTGAATGTGTATGTGAGTTTTCTGTAGAGCAGAATAGCCCTCAACTCTCAGTCTTCCTGCCTCAGTCCTAAGTGCTAAAATTACTACATCTGGTATGAACCTCCACTAATTTTTCTTTAAACATTTTTATTACAATTATTTGTGTATATGAGTACAGGGTGGTACACAGGCCACAGTGTACATGTGAAAGTAGACACATGGGGCTGGAGAGATGGCCTAGCGGTTAAGAGCGCCAACCGCTCTTGCACAGGACCAGGTTCGATCCCCAGCACCCACATGGCAGCCAAGAACCATCTGAAATTCCAATTCTAGGAGAACTCCAGTTCCAGGGGAATTCGACACCCTCTTCTGACCTCTGCGGCACTGCATGACACGGGTGCACAAACTTGCATGCAGACAGTACATTCATACACATACATAAATAAATAAAATTAATTTAAAAAATTTAAAAAGAAAGTAGACATGTGATGAGTGTGCACAAGCCCCAGGCTCAATACCTGGGACAAAAAAAAAAAAAAAAAAAAACAGGGAAATGTCAGTTCTATATATTTTTATTTAATCTAATCTAAACATAGTGCTGTTTCAGCATGTAAATTTCTGGGAGGTTTTGTGTCCTTTTTATGGTTGTTTTGCAAATCCAGTTTGTACTTTCCGCTGCAAGTGTCTCTCTAGCCACATCTGCCCAGTGGGTGTGACAGACAGGGAAGCGCCGATGCAGAAATGCATGTGGCAAGGCAGGCTTTTCAAGTATATATACTACTTAAAGATTTTTTGACCTTTGGTAACTTACAAAAACTGTCTGATCAAAATTCAAACTCCGTAGGACACAAACCACTTTCTGACAAAAATACATATGCTAAGAACTTTCAAAGTTTATTCAGAAGTTTGTGGGTAAAGAAAAATTAAAAATGAAAATTAAATTAAAAATTAAAAAAGAAACTAGAGGCTGGAGTGATGATGGCTCAGTGTTTAAGAGCACTGGATACTCTTACAGAAGTCCCAGGTTCAAATCCCAGCACCCACATGATGGCTAACAACTATCACTAACTCTAATTCCAGGGAATTCAGCACCCTCTCCTGACATCCATGGGTGCTGCACAACACGAGAGCACTTATGCCCAGGCAGGCAGTATACTCATATATAAAATTATAATGGCCTTTAGTCCCAGCACTCAGGAGGCAGAGGCAGGTGGATCCCTGTGAATTCAAAGCCAGCCTGGTCTACACAGCAAGTTCCAGGCCAGCTGGGGCTATAGGTAGACCCTGTCACAAAAAGACACACACACACACACACACACACACACACACACACACAGCAACTCTTGGGTGAGGGGGTGGAGAGATGGCTAGGTAGTTAAGAGCACTGGCTATTCTAGCAGAAGACCAGAGTTCAAATCCCAGCACCCACATGACAGCTAACAATGGTCCACAACCCCAGGTTGCAGGGGAACCAATGCCCTCTTCTGTCCTATGTGTGCATTTACACACATACAGGCAATACATTCATACACATTAAAGAAAAACAGCAACTCTTAGATTTTCTAACTTTTAACATTCCTCATTAGTTTACTTCAAACAATGCAAATGTTGTCAGTGTTCCTGTTCTGACCACAGAACTTCCACAGCACACAGCTACTCAATGAGCACTGCCCATTTTGCTGTATCGTCCTGTTATTTATTGCTACAACACTGCTGCGTGATGAAAGCACACACGGGGATCAATGGCTTGTACACCATTCTCAGTTTAAGAACCTGCAGAGTCCAGCTGACCTGGGCGGGGCCTGCCTGTTCATTTTTAGTTAGGTGGGTGCTTATTTGGGTCAGGAGTTGACTGCATAGCTTGGCTTCCACCAGTGTCTCTCACATTCCTGTACCAGGTTAGCCTGAGCAGTTTCCAAGGCCAAGGCAGAATAACAGAAGTGGAACCAAATGGCCTAGGTACCTTCACAGCAGCCATAGGCACCTAGCATCCCACTGGCCACAGCAAGTCACTTGGCTGAGGTGGAAACAAGGCCAGGAGAATCAGCTTTAGGGGGAAGATCTGCGAGATCTTTAGGGTGCAGGCTGTGGGAAAAGCTGAGCTTTAGCAAGAGGATCTGGAGAAGGGTGCGGGCTGTGGGAAAAGCTGAGCTTTAGTGAGAGGATCTGGAGAAGGGTGCGGGCTGTGGGAAAAGCTGAGCTTTAGTGAGAGGATCTGGAGAAGGGTGCGGGCTGTGGGAAAAGCTGAGCTTTAGTGAGAGGATCTGGAGAAGGGTGCGGGCTGTGGGAAAAGCTGAGCTTTAGTGAGAGGATCTGGAGAAGGGTGCGGGCTGTGGGAAAAGCTGAGCTTTAGTGAGAGGATCTGGAGAAGGGTGCGGGCTGTGGGAAAAGCTGAGCTTTAGTGAGAGGATCTGGAGAAGGGTGCGGGCTGTGGGAAAAGCTGAGCTTTAGTGAGAGGGTCTGGAGAAGGGTGCGGGCTGTGGGAAAAGCTGAGCTTTAGTGAGAGGATCTGGAGAAGGGTGCGGGCTGTGGGAAAAGCTGAGCTTTAGTGAGAGGGTCTGGAGAAGGGTGCGGGCTGTGGGAAAAGCTGAGCTTTAGTGAGAGGATCTGGAGAAGGGTGCGGGCTGTGGGAAAAGCTGAGCTTTAGTGAGAGGATCTGGAGAAGGGTGCGGGCTGTGGGAAAAGCTGAGCTTTAGTGAGAGGATCTGGAGAAGGGTGCGGGCTGTGGGAAAAGCTGAGCTTTAGTGAGAGGATCTGGAGAAGGGTGCGGGCTGTGGGAAAAGCTGAGCTTTAGTGAGAGGATCTGGAGAAGGGTGCGGGCTGTGGGAAAAGCTGAGCTTTAGTGAGAGGATCTGGAGAAGGGTGCGGGCTGTGGGAAAAGCTGAGCTTTAGTGAGAGGATCTGGAGAAGGGTGCGGGCTGTGGGAAAAGCTGAGCTTTAGTGAGAGGATCTGGAGAAGGGTGCGGGCTGTGGGAAAAGCTGAGCTTTAGTGAGAGGATCTGGAGAAGGGTGCGGGCTGTGGGAAAAGCTGAGCTTTAGTGAGAGGATCTGGAGAAGGGTGCGGGCTGTGGGAAAAGCTGAGCTTTAGTGAGAGGATCTGGAGAAGGGTGCGGGCTGTGGGAAAAGCTGAGCTTTAGTGAGAGGATCTGGAGAAGGGTGCGGGCTGTGGGAAAAGCTGAGCTTTAGTGAGAGGATCTGGAGAAGGGTGCGGGCTGTGGGAAAAGCTGAGCTTTAGTGAGAGGATCTGGAGAAGGGTGCGGGCTGTGGGAAAAGCTGAGCTTTAGTGAGAGGATCTGGAGAAGGGTGCGGGCTGTGGGAAAAGCTGAGCTTTAGTGAGAGGATCTGGAGAAGGGTGCGGGCTGTGGGAAAAGCTGAGCTTTAGTGAGAGGATCTGGAGAAGGGTGTGGCTGTGGGAAAGGTTGAGCTTTTTTTTTTTTTTTTAACTGTTTTATTCAATGTTTTTTAATTTTTTATTTTCTTTTTTGGTCTTTTTGAGACACGGTCTCCCTGTAGCCCCAGCTGTCTTGGAACTCACCTTGTAGAACAGGCTGGGCTTGAACTCACAAAGATCCGCCGGTCTCTGCCTCCCAAGTGCTAGGATTAAAGGCGTGCACCACCACGCCCGGCCCCAATGCTTTTTAAATCTTTCATCTTCCTTCTGGATTATTTTCAATTTTAATTCTTTCTTCAGTGGGTAAATCCTCCTACTCACAGTTCAGCCTGAAAATGCCTTACTTTACCCTCATTTCACAATCCTTTGTAAGGCTGGGTCTAACAGGCACACATGCTTTCCTCTTAACTCTTAGTTGTGGCAGACCTGTCTGTCTAAATTGTATTTAACAGGTAATGCGCCTTCTCATTCCAGTTTTTTTGTTGCTGTTTTGTTTTAGAGGGGCAAGGTCTCCCTGTAGCTCCAGCTGGCCTGGAACTCACTCTACAACCAGACTGGCCTCACTCTCACAGAAATCCACTTGCCTCTGCCTCCCAAGTGCTGGGATTAAAAGTGTGTACCACCACACCCGGCCAAATTTGATTTTGTTGTTTTCCTCCCAAGCAACAGTATGTCTGGATATAAACTGGATTCATTTTTGACAGTGTGTGTGTGTGTGTGTGTGTGTGTGTGTGTGAGAGAGAGAGAGAGAGAGAGAGAGAGAGAGAGAGAGAGACCTAATTTTTTTGAGACAGGGTCTCCCTGTAGCTTCAGCTGGCCTGAAACTATGTAGACCAAGCTGGCCTTGAACTCAGAGATCCACCTGCCTCTACTTCAAGTGCTGGGACTAAAGGCATGGACCACCATGCCCAGCATTATTTGACCCAGCATAATTTAACTATTGGGAACTTTGGTTCTGTGTATTTGGACTCAGTTGTGGGAAACCAACTTTTATTTGTATTTTTTTTTTTTTAACCAATCCTTTTCCTCCCTCTGGATACATATTAACATCCAACTCGATCTGGATTGTTAGGGTACTTTCTCATGTCATCATTCAAAGCCCAAATCTTCATGTCCAATCTATAATTTACACTAGTTTAGCATTTTTTTCAGTGACTGTATTTTTTACCTGTAAGACTTCCAAATGTAGTTTATATGTAACTGTTTTTGATCTGTAACTTCCTATTTGAAGATCTATATGGACTATCTGCATATCTTAAATATATGTATTAATTATACACATTGCAAATACATATTGAGTTTGACAGAATCTGAGTATTTGGTTCACTGGTTTAATAGTTTTATTTCGGACACGGGTCTGGATTTGATTAGTAACATAATCTTGTACAAAAAATATATATATAATAAAAAAATACACACGCACACAAAAAGAAAAAAGTAGTTTTATTTCATTCTTCTTCCACTTACCCATGTGTACTTTCATTTCTTCTACATGTTTCAAAACCAATGCAAAACCAAATCTTGAGTTTATTTTCCTCAGGAATTATCACCTTTCTCGTACCTAGTACCAATATTAAGGATGTTAATGTTTAATAAACAGCAAGGAAGCAGAGGGCGGCCTTCTCTTTCACAGAACATCCTAGCTCTTGTTCCTTCTAACAACTAAGCTTCAGGATGACTCAAATCCATTCTAGATCAAGATCTACCACTCTATGCTCAGCTGCCTCAAAACAAGGCCCAGGGAGTTGACAAGCTTCCTTTCCAAAAGGGAGGAAAGTTAAGAGTGTCTCATCCTGGTCCCTGCCCCGCACCCTGAAGGCCTTTTTTTTTTTTTTTGTCTTTTCGAGACAGGGTCTCCCTGTAGCCCCAGCTGTCCTGGAACTCACTCTGTAGACCAGGCTGGCCTTGAACTCACAAAGATCTGCCTGCTGCCTCTGCCTCCCAAGTGCTAGGATTAAAGGCATGCGCCACCATGCCCGGCCTGAAGGCCATTTTCAGTTTCTATTAATTCATAGAACACAATTTTACAGGAGCCACCACCAACTTCTAAACTCAGGAACCAGAAGGTTCATGGTTTTAGCTTTCCTTCTTCTATTTTTCATCCACAGAGATGCTTCTCTTTATCTGAGCTTCATTGTCAGTATCTGGTTCTTAGTTTTTTCAACTAGTAGTAGCCGTAACAATGGCAACAAATTAGTTGCTATGCATCTGAAAACTGTGTATCAAACCATGAAATGTGCCCTCAACCAAAAGTCTACATGAGGTATTCACTGAATTGCCTCTGTACAGCCCAAACACACACCTGTAGAGCTCTAAATGGACTTTTTTTTTTTTTTTGGTCTTTTCTCTAAATGAACTTTCTTATTCTGTCTATAGATATTCAGCCCAAATATGAAATACAGGTCTTTAGTGACACTGTGATGAAACACAAACCATAATCATCTAATAAACTGCTTCAGATTACAGTTCACAGTAGGTTATTAGAACACTCAGGCAGACTTTACTTCATGGAACCAAAAGAGTTAAGTGCCACTGATTTGCTATTTGGAACTCAAATCTTCTTAGGAAAGTCCGGTTATAACTTATTAAAACTACAAAAACTTTTTTGGGGGGTGTGGAAGATGAATGCCCTTCAGAATAGCCTGAGAGTCCTGAGTGAAGAAAAACATCACTGTGTTTATTTAGAGAGTATTACCCCTCGGAGCCAGCGTTTGCACTAATGCATTTTACATTAGTGTGCTGCATCAGGAAATCCTGACTTTTTGGTGCCAAGGGGGTAATTAATATCAGTCCATGTTTTCAAAATGGTTGTGTTTATGTGGGAATGAAGACTGAGAACTAACAGGGAGAGCTTGAAGTAGGAAAGCTTGCTGTGAAGTGAGATTCTGGGAAAGAAAGGAATACTGAAATTAATGAACAGGAAATAGGATGTGTTTGAGTGCAGGGACACGCACTGAGAACACTGCCCTCAGTTCCCTGCTCTTAATTTACTAAGCATCAACAGACGGGACTCTCTAGTGCAGCTGTAATGACAGGGCAGAAGGCAAAATCTGTGATGGCTATAAACAATATTTTGGTCCACTGGAAGTCTTAAAAAGTTATGAAACTTGATCGCGTGTATAAAATACTATATGAAAAATGACACCAGTCCAAAATGTTCATTTTTCTCCCTAAGGCTTTGCAGCCAAGTAGGGAATCAAACCTGCTATCCTCCTGCCTCAGCCTTCAAAGTGCTGAGTTCCCAGGCTTGCACCACGCCACCCAGTTAGAGAATCAAAAGGATTGTAATCTCTTTTTCCTTTTAACCAAGGAAAAGTTGGCACATAATCTATAATCAAAGTACACATGGAAAGTAAAGGGAAGAACAGAAAAGATTTAGAAGAGAACCCAAATAAAAGTGGAAAAACTTCAAAGGTTTGACAAGGTCTTAGGCAATTCTCCATCAAAAAAATTAAAACATACCATTCATGAAGTTTATATATATATATATATATATATATATATATATATTAACCAAGGGGATTATAAATAATAAAAATAGCTGAGTGTGGTGGCGCATGCCTTTAATCCTAGCACTTGGGAGGCAGAGGCAGGCGGATCTCTGTGAGTTCAAGGCCTGGTCTACAGAGCGGGTTCCAGGACAGCCAGGTTGGCAAGGAGACCCTTTCTCAAAAAGACCAAAAAATAAAATAAAATAAAATAATAATAATATTTTGTTTTAAAATTAAGTATAATTTATAAATATGAAGTAGGCATTCCATTCATTCAAACCTAAAGCATGGGATGGTCTTAGAAAGCACTCAAGAGGGCTGGAGAGATGGCCTAGTGGTTAAGAGCACCGACCGCTCTTACAGAGGACCCAGGTTCGATCCCCAGCACCCACATGGCGGCCGAGAACCGTCTGAAACTCCAATTCCAGGAGAACTCCAGTTCCAAGGGAATCTGAGACGCTCTTCTGACCTCCGCGGCATTGCACGACACGGGTGCACACACTTGCAAGCAGACAGGTACACTAATAACATTACTAACGAAAACCTAAATATAAAAAATAAAAAAAAATAAAAAGGAAAGCACTCAAGAACTGTCTGCTTCAAGAATGTGAATGAAAAGATCATGTAGTACACAGAACAGCAACCAGCAGAAATTGACTAGAGAAGCTTTGTTAAGGCAGACAGCTGGAGTTTAAGGAGCTTAGTCCTTTTCATTGTACTTTTAGGTAAAAATTTGTAAAAACAAAATCTATTTGCAGAAAATTGACATAAACTATCATTCATCTTGCAGGAACTATGACACATTGTATGGTAAGAGGAAAAAGGAACAGCATTTTCAGGAAATCAGCTTGTAGACAGAAACTGTTTTTTTTTTTCCCTTGAAGATAAAGATATCTGTCAGGAACCAGTGAAATGCTCCATCTCATGACATATTTATAGTTTTTTGTTCAATTTGTCCAGTTCTCTTTGAATTTTGTACTGAATAAATGGATATATGCCAAAAAAAAAAAAAAAAAAAAAAAAAAGAATGTATAGTACAATTCACACAAATTAACTTAGCCATGACTTCCTAGAGTAGTCACAGGAAGTATGGATGGTGATCACGCCACACAGCCCTGGACCACAAGCTTTGTGGCTATAACAAGCTGTTTATTAAGACACATCTTATTTCACTAGACAAGCTGTTTATTAAGACACATCTTATTTCACTAGTCTGAAACAACAACAAAACAGTAAGGAGCGAGATGGAGGCTTTGTGAGCACGTTCTGGGGGGCTGGGGACTCGCTGGCCCTGCACTGTGCCAAGCTCTTCTACTGTTTTTCTCATCTATAAGGCCAAACTTCCCCCACTATGCATCATGTTCCAGCCCCCGAGAAAGGGAGACAGAGTATACATTTGTGAATATGTTCAGAAGACTAAGCACATGGCCTCAGCTTATATTCTACTGAGCTGCAAGGCACAGGACCATGGCTAGCTGAAAAGGAAGATGCTAAATGTCTCTAGGTAGGGAGTCCTGCACCTGCCCACAGTGTAATAAGTATTCTCTAGCAGAGAGAGGGATGACAACCACTCAGAATATTCTAGATTTCTTAATCATTTAAACAGTAATTTCTTGTGGTGTACCATCATGAAAACTTCACATAGTGCTGTCACAAAAGCAGCGACTTACACAGAAGTGCATTACTCACCTACCCTAACTTCAATTATTGGTCTTGTCCAAAGAAAACCTAATTATTTTTATTTTTTTTTTTATTCTTTTTTGGTCTTTTCGAGACAGGGTCTCCCTGTAGCCCCAGCTGTCCTAGAACTCACTCTGTAGATCAGGCTGGCCTTGAACTCACAAAGATCCACCTGCCTCTGCCTCCCAAGTGCTAGGATTAAAGGCGTGCACCACCACACCCGGCCCGAAATCACTAATTTTTAAATACTTCTTTTTAAATTTATTTGTGTGTAAGTACCACATGAGTAGAGGTGCCCACAGAAGCCAGAAGAGGGTGCTGGATCCCCTGGAACACAAGTAACAGGTGGGTTGTAAGCTACCCAATGTGGACGCTGAACACCAAAATCGGGTCCTCGGGAAGAGCAGCCAGCGTTCTTAACTGCAGGCCCGTCTTTCAAGCTCCCAAACACTAAATTTTAAAACATAAAGCATGTGCATGTACATAATACATGTTTGTGTCTATAAACATGCATATATATGTAAAATATCCCCCCTTTCACTCCCTAGATTAATAAATTATTGGTCATTCTACTTATCGGTCTTTATTGAAAACTGTCAGAAATTACATTGCATTATCTACTTTTGAGACTTGGACTTATAGAAAATAAAACGACTTTTTATTGGATTCTTTCTTATTAATCCAATATGTACTTTGGAGGCGGCTATTAAAAAAAAATCAAAGAACCTGTAAACATCAACAAGTAAAAACATTTCTAAGAAGTTCTATTTATTCTATATAAAAACGCATTTAGTAATTTTTACTACTGAGAAGTCAGTCACTGTTTATTAAGTTTTGTTTTCCTTTGATTTTTTTTTTTTTGGGTGGGGGGATGTTTTGTTTTCTTTTGATTTTTTGAGACAGGATCTCTTTGTAGACCCAGCTGGCCTGAAACTCACTATGCAGACCAGGCTGGCTTTAATCTCACAAATACCCATTTGCCTCTGCCTTCTGAGTACTGGGATTAAAAGTGTGTGCCACCATGCCTACCACTGTCTCTAAGCTGGAAGATAACTTTTATCCAATAAAAAACCAGCACATGGCAGAAAAAGGACAGCTCACAACTTCATGGTGGTTAAGTATTCTTCTTAAATAAATCTATTCAGTTTTTGGAATAGAAAAATAATACACCTTACATATAATTAATCTTAAAATTTGTCATTTCAATTTTCTGTGTATTAAGTGTTTTGGTTGCATGCAATGTCCTCAGGGACCAGAACAGGGCATGGACCCCCTAGAAGTGGAGTGAGGGGAGGGATGCGAGCCACCATGTGGGTGCAGGGAACCCAACTCCAGTTCCTGTCCCCAATAATTAAATTTTGGGGTTTTTTTGCATTTCGTTTTTAATTTGAGACAAGGTCTCCCTGCCGCCCCAAATGACCTCATTATGTAGACCAGGTTGGCCTCAGTCCCACAGAGATCTGCTTGCCTGTGCCTCGAAAGCGCTGGCATTAAAGGTGTGAGCTACCACGCCCAGCCCTATAATTAATTTTTAATTAAAAGGAGTAAGGTGGCATAACAAATCACTGCAAGAAAAATGATTTATTCAATTGATGGTCAAACAATTTGTTATCCATATGGGGAAAACGTTAATTCCCTAAATCATACCAAGTACAATAACTTTTTAGAGAAAATGAAAGCAAATATGAGACATATTTTTATAAATTTGCAAGCTGGGGAGGTCGCAAGGTATAAATTCTTTTTACCACTTAAAACCTTAAAACTTAAATACAGTGAGAAACAGCATAATCAAAGAATTGTGAAATAACAGCTAAAAGTCATCTCTAGGACACAGGAGAGACTAGTACTGGCACACACATAAAACCATATTATGTGTGTACAGACCCATTGTATGCACACACATGTACACACATAGATTTCTTCTCTCTCTCACATCACAACAGAGAAAAGGTCAAAGAACATTACAAGGCATTTCAGAACAAAAAGGTGTCATTAGGCATTTGAAATGATGCTAGTCTTGCAAACCAACTGTAATTCAGAGAAGACATTGTTTTAAGAGCTGTAAAACTTACCAAAGCTTATCATTAAACTAGTGTTGGTGAGGAAATAACTCTTGGGGGTGACACTTCCTCAAATGTACAGTTTTAAACCTAGCATATCAGAAATGAACTCTAAAAACATTCTAAAAACACAAAAGACAAAAGAAGTTACAAAATAGAAAATACAATTCCATTCTTATTTTTTTAAGTTTACATATATATATATATATATATATATATGCCTTAAATGAAGTTGGAAAAATCTATCAAATCTCTAAAAATTATTACCTTTTTGGAAAGAAATTATATAGAATGTTCACTCTTTAATTTACTTGTTAATGTTTTATTTAACATGAATTGATCTTTTAGTGAGAGAAGACAGCAATCTAAATAAATGAATGGATGCAAAGATGGTTTGTAACTGAACATCACTATTAAAAACAAAACAAAACAACAAAACAAAACAAACCCAGAATTTAGCCGGGCATGGTGCCACAGCACAGCTTTAGTCCCCGCACTCAGGAGGCAAGGGCAGGCAGATCTCTGGGTTCAAGGCCAGCACAGTCTACATAGCAAGTTCCAGTCCGGGTAAGGCTACAGGAAGACCGTGTCTCAAAAAAACACCCCAGAATTTAGATTCATTGGGCTGGGCATGGTGACACATGCCTTTAATCCCAGCACTCAGGAGGCAGAGGCAGATAGATCTCTGTGAATTGGAGACCAACCTGGTCTATCTACAAAGTGAGTTCCAAGCCAGCTCGGGTTACATAGAGATTCTGTTTCAAAAAACCAAACCAAACAACAACAAAACCCCACTGCACTTTGAAAACTCCTCAAAAGCCAAACAGCGTGCCTCAAATAAAGCTGCACCCCAAATAAAGCCTCACATGCTGGTGGGCTCTCAAACAAGGAAAACTCAACACTCCTGAGTATTTGAAACATTTTATCAATCATCATCTGTTCTTTACTTCTTACTATTTGGCTTCTTTGATTGATTTTATGGAACCCTATGATATTTATTCAATATGATACATTTTGACAAAATGAAAAATTTACTTTACAACCTATAATCTGTATGAAAAATGTCAAATTTGATAGAAAAACTACTTGGTAAAGTTGTTCTATCTAGGTACCAAAGGACTAAGGTAATTTTTGTCACCACCAATTAAAAACTTTTACGAAATAGGACTGTTATAAAACAATTAAACCTCGAAAATGCAGCAGTCTCCGGGAAGAAAGTCCTAGAGGAAATTCTGCTTATTAAAATTGCAATTTTAGTTTCCATTAAAAGGAGAGTAAGACAACAGAAGATGGGTTGGCAAGACAAATTATTTCTTAATGTCAGCTGAGCTTATTTCAAATGAGATAACGTATCTCTACCAGGTTGGGTTCAGCACAATTTTGTCTCCACACTCATTTATCTAATTCAGTCATCTTGATTATAGCCTCATGGACTTCATTTTCAGAGAAAGATTTCTGCAACAAACAGCCTACACAACACGCTGATTACTGAATAGTTAATTCTAATTAACTTGGGCATGGCAAGAGAATTTTGATAAAGTCCTAGAATATGAATATAGTCTGCTCACACTGGACTAACTCTTATATAAAAACCCAGAATGAAGTCTCCAGACAGAACCAGAGAGTCAAAGAGATCTAATTTAAAGAAACAAATGAGAAAATTAAAATCACAAATAATTTATTCTTCTGTTAGAGTTGATACAGTTTTAAATAGCAACAAAGTACATAGTGATGGGAAATTGGCACAGAACCTATAAGCATTTCAATCATAATAAGGCTGCCCAAGTGTTATCTGTTAAAACTTGATGTCCATTTTCTATTGACCAAGTTAAAGAAGAAGCTGAGCTTAATCCACATACACACACACACACACTCTCTCTCTCACAGAGACACAGTGAAATGCCTCCTTTGACTACAGTATGTTGAGATCGGTATGCACTGCTTATTCAAATGTACAGGACCCCTTCTGTTGTTTCCAGTTAGAAGTGGGGAAAACCAATTCAATTATAAAGAATATGCAGTATTCCCTGAACACAGGCAACTGTGAGGAAAATAACTTACCTTTGGGCTAGATGTTTTCAGATTATGCTTAAATAACTATGGTTAGAAATCTCTCAGTGCATGCTTTCTTGGCCAGTGCAATATCCCCAAATTTAGCTAAAATAATCAGTCTCAAATAATGAAGTTAGCCACGCTTAAAACCAGGGGCGGTAAAAATACAACCTCTGTACTTTCTATACATGTCAGAAACACCTCACCAATAAACGTTACATCAATCAAGATGAAGAGGGATGCACATAAAAGCATCCCCGTTATTCATTTCCAATTAAGAGTTAAATAGAAGTCCACAGTCTCTAAACTGCCTTGTTACATAAACCAATCATCCTTCTAATGTTAAAAAATAAAAATTACTAGATCAACTCTGACTCCTCTTAGATACTGTTTATAAAATGTGATGACATTACTTATTAAGATCCCTGATTGTTCAAAGAAGGTAAAAATTAACGCTTTTCCAATTTTTAGTTATTGCTGTTTTGGGGGAGGTTTCCTAACCACTTATGCAAACCTACCACCCATCACTCACAGACGCAACATAATTATTATTGCCTCACATTTGAGAACAGTATTATAAATCATCTTTACAAAAAGGTTTTAATACACAAAAATGGATGGCTTTAAAAAAAATGTCTTTGTACTCAAAACTTGTATCACAGTGCCCTTGATTACCTGGTAGATAAAAGGGGCCTGAGCTTCCTCTCTAGGAACCCAAGCGTGGACATATGGTGAGCTTTTGTCTTCTCCCCCACCTTTGCCTTCATAGGACATCGTCTGGAGATCACAACAATCAAGCATCCACCACACTCCACATTAACAGAGGATGTCTGATTCTGCCCAGTGCGTAGTGTACCGCCTTGCATATTCAACATGAAATAAACATAATATACAAAATATTGCTGCAGTAAAAAGTGTACATTTCCCTCTTCCCCTTACAAAAGAATCTGTGGAAAAGTATTAAATTCCCTTAACCTTCATAAACATACAAAGCTGTTCACACCTTTCAGTCTGTAACAGTCCATTTGAAACACAGTTCCAAAAATCACTGCCAATTGCTTATGTCAATGCATTTTCTGTCCAATGTTGCCATCTAGAGTAGAAATGTGAAATCAGGTGTATTTTGGATCTACGAATGCCTTTTTAAAACTAAAGCATAGAGGCTGCTGCCTGATGAAGCAGCCACTTATCCACAAGGTTTTTCCAAAAACTAGATGGAATGGAAAGATATCGTCACAGGAGGTGTCCATAGTGCTGAGGTGACAAGTGGCTGCTAAGAGAGATACTGGCAATTGGAATGGAAGGACGTCTTCACTGCTGGTAATTTCCATACTGTCCCTAAAAGAAACATTTAAAAACAGAATTAGGTAACAGCTTGACCCGAGTTAGTTCAACACAGAAAATCAAACATAACTAGTGGCATTCTCATACTAAGAAAGGGACCACACATGAAAATGTGTACACTGTTAAGTGTTACCTATATACTATTCCTCTAATTTTCTGAGATTATATTCAATTGCAAATAAAACCCATAGTTCCAACTATGCAAAGGATTAGCACAGAGCCAACCACTGTAGCCATCACATCGTGGTGTAAGAAACACCTGGTGACTCTGGTTGCATCAAACCAAGCACAGATGATGGATTTCAGTTCTCTTGTCTGATAAGCTATCTGAATAAACAAACCACACACTAGTGAGACAACCTTTGAAAAGTGTGCCTCACAGGGAGACCCTCGAAAAGACCAAAAAAAAAAAAAAAAGTGTGCCTCACCCTAATCACATCAATACCAAGGCTACTCAGTGGGAAGTAAGAGTAGAAGGGCAACCAGGAAGTAAAAGTTCAAGAATCTTAAGAGCCTTTGGGCTTTGCCTCTAGACACAGTGTTAATAGGCACTGGGACATAAAATCAAAAGGGTTTGATTGGGTTTGGTTTGGTGGTTTGGTGTTTGTTGTATGGTTCGGTTCGGTTTGGTTTGGTTTTGCCAGGATCTCACTATATAACCCTGGCTGGCCTGAAACTCCCTACTTCCAACTCATAGAGATTGGCTTCCCTCTATCTCCCAAGTGCTAGGATTATAGGCATGGTTGCCTGGCTTTATTGTTGTTTTTAGTAAGATGGGCTTGGAGGCCTTTTTAAGATGACAAGATGGAGGGAGGAGGGGATAGACACAAAAGACATAACAATGGGGATGGAGAGATGGCTCAGCAGTTAACAGCACTAGCTGCTCTTGCAGAGGACACAGGTTTGGTAACCAGCACCCACAAGGTGGCTATTAACCATCTGTAACTCCAGTTCCAGGGGAATCCAATGCCCTCTTCTCACTTCCAAGGGCACTACATGACATGGGTGCACTTACATACATGCAGGCAATACACTCATGCACATAAAATAAAAATAAATACTTTTGAAAAGATACACAATTAAATAGAAAAATTCTACAAGTAAGGTAAATAATGACTAGCATACACCTGTTGTTAGTTTGAGAAGAAAACAGGTATCAGGCTGGAGAGATAAGCCTAGCAGTTAAGAGCACCGACTGCTCTTGCAGAGGACCTGGGTTCGATCCCCAGCACCCACATGGCGACTGAGAACTGTCTATAACTCCAATTCCAGGAGAACTCCAGTTCCAGGGGAATCCGAGACCCTCTTCTGACTTCCGAGGCATTGCACGACACGGATGCACAGACCTACATGCAGACAGTACATTCATACACATACAAAAATAAATAAAATTAAAAAAAAAAAAAGAAAACAGGTATCTCTTCCTTTGAAACAGAAAAAGAAAAATAAGATAAAATAGAAGAAAAAAATTTTATTAAAACTCTCTTGGCCAGACCTGGCACTGAGGAAGCTAAGGATGAGCTAGGAGGATCACCTTTGAGGCCAACCTAGGCTACAAAGTGAGTTCCAGGCCAGCCTACCCTATGGTGTAGGGCCTGTCTCAAACACAAATCACATAAAAGTAAGGGCTGAGGAGGTGGCTTGGGGGTAAAGACCCTGGTGAATGAGCACACAGACCCAAGTTTAGAGATCCAGCACTCACTTCAAAGCCAGGCCTGGTGGCACAAGCCTGTAATTCCAGTATTTGGCTGGGGAGACAGGTGGGGTGGACTCCCAGGGACTCAGTGGCTAGCCAGTGTAGCCAAAATGGAGAGTTCCAGGTTCCATGAGAAGCCTTGTCTCAAAATTTAAGATCGAAAGCAATAAAAATACCTGAAGTCAACCTCTGGCCTCTACATGTGCCTGCACACACACACTCTCTTCTCCTCCTCTTCTCTCTCTCTATCTCTCCAATGTGCAAAAGCATCTATTTTCCAAAATCAGACCTTATGTGCAGCATGTGAACCCTCTGAATCACACTAATGTGACTCAAAATATTACAGAGATGAAATAGTTTCATTTCCTAAAAAAAAAAAAAAGGCCCCTCTGAGTTTACATGGGACACAGATGCCTGATAATCTGTTCCATATCACCATGTATATATTATGGAATATTCTACTCTAAGTACAATTAAAGTATTTATAAAGTATCAGTGAATTCATGCTATCCAGCCACATTTAAAGTCAATACTCTTAAAGTACTTGTGGGTAAAATTAAATCTAGAATTTACTTTAGAATTTTGTGAAAAGGAAAAAAAAAATGTGTTGAAAAATAGAACAATAAATAACCTGCTGGGGCCAGGTACACAGGTGTTTCCATATGTTTATTTTAAAGATTTCTATTAAGTTTGAAAAAGAGAATTTAGGGGCTCGAGAGATGGTCAGTGGTTAAGAGCACTGGCTGTTCTTGCAGAGGACCCAGGTTCAAATCCCAGTACCCACATGGTGCCTAACAACAGTTCATAACTCCAATTCCAGGGGATCAGATGCTCTTCTGACCTCCAAGGTCACAAGACAGGTGCACTGACACACATGCAGGGAACACACCACTACACACACACACACACACACACACACACACACATATATATATATACACCACTACACACACACACACACACACACACACACACACATATATATATACTTCTGAGATGACTCAGCAGTTAAGAACACAAACCACTCTTACAGAGGACAGACAAAAATTCAGTTCCCAGAACCCATATCAGACAGCTCATAACCAACTGTAATTCCAGCTCCAGGGATCTGATGCCCTCTTCTGGACTCTGAGGAAACCACATACATGCACATAGATCCAAATACATACATATGATTAAAAACAAATAACAATTTTAAAAGGGCAATCTTCAGTGTTCAGCCGCTTACTGTTCCAATATCATAGTACCTAAACACAAAGCTGAATTTAAGTTCTAATTTTACTGCTAACTTTCTAGTTGAGTCTAAAAATGCTAAGAATCAAGGCTTGAATTGGGGAAGACCTCCATCCCTGGATCACAAATCCTGCCCATCAAGTACCACATTAAATCTCACCTCATTTGTCTATTATGACTCTACCGAAGCACATGAGAAAGGGATTTCACAATCAGCAGGGGCCATGGCTCCTGCCTTCAGACTCAGCTACTAGGGAGAAGGAAGAGAGGACTGCTTAAGCTTAGGGTCTGAGCCCAGCAATATGGTGAAACCCTGCCTCAAAACAAATAATAATTAGTGAATTACAATTCAGTTAGTCTCATCGTGAGCAAGAAATATTTCCCCAGTGAGAAGCTAATGATGGAAGGGAGTTGTACGCAGGAGTCGAAGGGAGGGCTCAATGCTTGTAGCCAATCCCTACAACCCAAGCTTGCCCCCCCACACCCCCCTCCCCCGCACCCCCAGGATGGAAGGAGGAACTGACTCCTGCAAACTGTCCTCTGACCCCAACATGTACCTTAGCACATGTGCACCCACAACCACACACACATACACACAATAAACAAGCAAGCAGGCAATGAAAGTTATTTTTCCAAATCACACAAGTATAAGAGAGGCTGCGAGCTGCTGTGCCACAAACATGAGCTAGACTACGACCACACGAGGACAGAGGCCAGCATCCACCCTCTGCCCCAAGTGTTGAAGAATGCCCAACGCCTAATGTGGCATATTCAAGTCATAAAAGACAGTAAATGTTCACTGCCGTAAGATTTGAAAAAAAGGCAGAATTTGGAAATTAGTAATTAAAGAATAGATTGTACAAGTTCTGTAATGGTTCAGAAAGGAAACAAATGCCAGGTTAAAATAATTAGAAAAGTACTTTAGAAAACAGGAGTGTCTTGGGAAGGCAGTGTGATGGACAGTAAGTAAGGTAAAGGGAGCAAATCAGACATCAAAATGGCTAAAGCAAAGGCCGGGGAAATTAACGCAGCATGTTTAGGGAAGAGGGGGAAGACTGTCCGTCAATAATGGGGAACTATGGGGCTGGAGAGGTGGCCTAGCAGTTAAGAGCGCCGACCGCTCTTGCAGAGGACCCGGGTTCGATCCCCAGCACCCGCATGGCGGCCGAGAGCCGTCTGAGGCTCCAATTCCAGGAGAACTCCAGTTCCAGGGGAATCTGAGACCCTCTTCTGACCTCCGCGGCATTGCACGACACGGGTGCACAGACCTGCATGCAGACAGTACATTGATACACATACAGAAATTAAATAAAATTTTATTTAAAAAAAAAATTTTTTTTAAATAATAATGGGGAACTATTTTTTAAGAGGGACTGATGTCAGCGTAATATTTATTAGTGCTTTTTAAGATTTATTTTTATAAGCCAGACATGGTGGGCGCATGCCTTTTAATCTAGCACTTGGGAGGCAGATGGCAGGCAGATCTCTGTTGAGTTCAAGCAGCCTGCTACAGAGTGAGTTCCAGGAACAGCCAAGAGCTACAGGGAGACCCTATCTCAAAAGGACCAAAAAAAAAAAAAAAAAAAAAAAAAAAGATTTATTTTTATTACTTTATGTGTATGTGCTATGTGCTGCTATCTGTGCACAGGAGTGCCAGTACCTGTAGAGGGCAGAGGGCGTGCTAGCCCCCTAGAGCAGGAGTTACAGGTGGCTATACTTCACGTGGGTGCTGAAAACCAACTCTGGTCCTCTGGAAGAGTAGAAGGCTAGGCTGAAGCACTGAGCCATCTTTCCAGACCCCATAATTCATTCTTGGACAGCTCAATATTCAAGCCCTTGCATGTGTTAGATACACTGCAGCCCTTGTGTCCCCTCTAACCTGAACTGGAAAATCAACTCCATTTTACAGTTGAAGCAGCCAAGTTCCTGAACTTGAGCACAACTGACACAGTCCTAGGACCAAACCAAATCGCGTCCATACCTAAAAAGGGATAACTGATTCTGAAACTATTATCAACTTACAGGGGGGGCAGAATGGAGAATGGAGTTTAAGTATGGAAGTGGAAGCCAGGTCCCAACACTAACTTCTGAAGGAACAGCCAACCCCAACTATGGGCAAGTGATCAGGATCTGATAACTACTTCAAAAAGTTATTTCAAAACAACATGAGAGTGTCGGGCATGGTGGCACACGCCTGTAATCCCAGCACTCAGGAGGCAGAGGCAGGCAGATCTCTGTGTGTTCAAGGCCAGCCTGGTCTACATAGTAAGTTCTAGGACAGCTAGGGCTACAGGGATACCCTGTCTCAAAAACACACACAAAAATAATAAATAAATAAACAAACAAACAAACAAATAAAAAAACATGAGAATGCTTTCCAAACTCCTCAGGTGCTCACTGATGTTACTAGGGACAGTACTGTACCATAATTCTCCCTTATCAGAGAACACATTCCAAGACCCAAGTGATACCCAGAAGCACACACAATACTGAACTCTACACGCACATATGATAGTTTACTGATTGCAGGAAGAGATTAGTGTGAACTCTACATGCACATAGTTTATTAATTAGATGCAGGAAGAGATTAGTGTGAACTCTACACGCATATACGACAGTTTACTGATTAGATGCAGGAATAGATTACTGTGAACTCTACATGCACATATGAGTTTATTGATTAGATGCGGAAGAGATTAGTGTGAACTCTACATGCACATGACAGTTTATTGATTAGATGCAGGAAGAGATTAGTGTGAACTCTACACGCACATGACAGTTTATTGATTAGATGCAGGAAGAGATTAGTGTGAACTCTACACGCACATGACAGTTTATTGATTAGATGCAGGAAGAGATTAGTGTGAACTCTACACGCACATGACAGTTTATTGATTAGATGCAGGAAGAGATTAGTGTGAACTCTACACGCACATGACAGTTTATTGATTAGATGCGGGAAGAGATTAGTGTGAACTCTACACGCACATGACAGTTTATTGATTAGATGCGGGAAGAGATTAGTGTGAACTCTACATGTACGTATGAGTTTATTGATTAGATGCGGGAAGAGATTAGTGTGAACTCTACATGTACATATGAATTTATTGATTAGATGCAGGAAGAGATTAGTGTGAACTCTACACATGCACACACACACACACACACACACGACAGTTTATTGATTAGATGCAGGAAGAGATTAGTGTGAACTCTACACGCACATATGATAGTTTATTAATTAGATGCAGGAAGAGATTAATAAGACAAAACAATTATAGAAATATGCTTTCTAATGAAAGCTGTACGAATGTGTTATGTGGATGTGCCTCTCCAAAATATTAAAACATACTTTCAGACCGTGGCCCACTGTGGGTATCTGAACTGCAGAAAACAAAACCACGGGGAGGAGGGGTCAGGACCACTGCACAGTGAACCGAGTACCAGTCTCTGTCACCTGGGACTTTTTATCCAGCCGCAGTGCTTTGAAGCTCTGTCTTCCTGAGTCAATCATTTCAGCTCTCTAAACCTAAGTTTCTATCCCTTTGTTTCTTCGATTCTTTTTGAATTAAAAAATTCCTCTGACTAGAGTGTGAAGAACTAACGAGAAAGACAATAAAAGGACGGTATGGAAGCACCCGCTGTGATGAAGACAGGAGATCAACCATGTTCTAAACTGAGCTAGGACAGGTTAGAGAGAAGAGACTTTCAGAAGGACAGACCAGAAGTGGTCATTTGTGAGGCAGGAAAGGGGGCTTAGATATCAAATGTGACCCTGGCTTTCTAGACTGGCAATAAGACCCTTTTTATGAGAAAAAAAGACACAGGAAGATAGATATGTTCACTTGTTTGGATTATGTAGAATTAATACATACACAACTCAGAGATGTCCAGTAGGCATCTATGTAACAGAGATTTGGGAGTTAACACAGTAAATTAAAATTATGCCCATAAATGAACTTGTTTAGCTAAAGAATCATGAATGAGAAAAACCAAGGTTCCTTGGTTAGAACACTAAGGAACGCCACCCAGCCTGGATTTCTTCCCTTCTTTCTTTCATTCAATTTATCTAATCAGTTAAAAACCCTCGGGCCGGTGAGATGGCTCAGCGAGTAAAGGAGCTGCTGCCCAGGCAGAATTCGCAAGGTGAAAGAAGAGAACTGAATCCTGAAAGTTGTCCCCTGACCTTCGCACATGTGCCACAGGACCAGTGAACACTTGCATGCATGCATGTTTGCATATGTGCACACACACCCACACACACACCAACACACACACACACTTTTAAAAATCCTTAACATTCTTCTCACTACTTTTGGGGGGGTTCTCTCTTTCTCTTGAAAGTCTATTACTGTTTTGTCTGCACGCATGCCTGTAAATGCACCACATTCGTGCAATGCCCACAGAGGACAGAAGACAATGTCTGATCTCCTGGAGCTGGAGTTGCAGGTGGCTGTGAGCTACCATGTGGGTGAGGGGAAGTGAACCTGGGTCCTCTGGAATAACACCAAGCGTTCTTAACTGCTAGGCCATCTCCCCAGCCCTCTTCTCTCCTCTTCTTCTTCTGATCACCTTCCAATCTAGAAGCAATTGCCCTATGCACTTATTTCTGCTGTATTCACTAACAGTTGCTGTGCGTTATAGTACTAGGTGACAGAGATTCAATGGTGTCAGGAACAGACAAAGTGATGCTGTTACACACTTACACTGAGGGAAGGGGGGGTGACTAAGAAACAGCAACTCATCTGTCCAATGGAACAAGCACAAACAAAACCTAAGATACAGGACCCATGAACAGAGAACATAGACCAACAATCTGAGACATGGAGATGAAACAAGAGGAGCCTCTGGAAACTTGAAGTACTGTCCCTGTCTCCAGGCTGTGCTGAGGGGAACAATTATGTGGCAGTGTCTCAAGTTAAACACAAACTTACCCCTTGATCCACTCCTAGGTATGTAGACAAGAAAAATAAATGTCATGTCCACAAAGTCTCATTCCTGACTGCTCAGGTACTTTACTTGAGAGCCCCAACCAGAAAAGTCAATGTCCATCTATAGAGCAATGGGTAGGACACTATGAGAGCCACATAAATGGAACACACTGGTTAGCTACAAAGAATTACCAAGGCTCAGAACAATGAGAAAATATCAAAACAAGGAAAAGAGTCAGACAGGGCTGTTGAGATGGCTCAGTGGGCAAGGGCATCTTGCTGCCAAATCTAATGACCCAGCTTCCATCGTGGGACCCACAAGGTAGAAGGAGAGAACTGACTTCCAAAACTTCACGTACATCATGGCATGTGCACCCACCCTCAAATTAATTTAAAAAAATATAAGAAAAAGAATTCAGACACCATGTAACCTACTCTATAGTGACAGAAATGCAGATATCATGTAACCTACTCTATAGTGACAGGAAGCAGATACCATGTAACCTACTCTATAGTGACAGGAAGCAGATCCATGACTGGGGAGGAGACGCAGCAGGAGACTTTAAAGTAGCGCAGGAACTTTGGGGCAGGGTGACTATGCCATTAACTCTGGTTTTCATAGTGGCTTCAAGGGTATAATCAGTCTTATGTAAATTAAGCCACAATAATGCTATTTGGGTTTGGGGTTTTGTTTTGTTTTGTTTTGTTTTAATTAAAGACAGGGTCTTATATGTACCCTGGGCTGGCCTCAAAACTCACTACACAAGATGACTGAACTAATGATCTTCCTGCCTCAACCTTCCCAGTGCTGGGATTCCAGGCATGAACCACCACAATTGACTCAAAAAAGCTATTTTAAAATAGAGAAGCAGGGCTGGAGAGATGGCCTAGCGGTTAAGAGCGCCGACCGCTCTTACAGAGGACCCGGGTTCGATCCCCAGCGCCCACATGGCGGCCAAGAACCGTCTGAAACTCCAATTCCAGGAGAACTCCAGTTCCAGGGGAATCCGAGACCCTCTTCTGACCTCCGCGGCGTTGCACGACACGGGTGCACAGACTTGCATGCAGACAGTACATTCATACACATATGGAAATAAATAAAATTAATAAAAAAAAAAAATAGAGAAGCAACAAGGAGTAATATAGTACAGGTGCTAACTGCTGCAGATCTGACAAATGAGGCAGGAAGAACTGCAGTAGAAGAGGGATCTGCAAGAACCAAGGTTCTGAGGGAGCAGTTTGCCTGATAACATATTAGAAAGAGCAAGCTGGCCAATGGGACCGAAAGCAATATAAGGTGTGAAATCTTTCTCTTAGTGAAACTGAACCCACACCAGTTCTGAGAACAGAGCTACCATAACTGGACTGCTGTTACTAAAAGGTTACTTGGAGCCTTGTGTGGAGAATGACTTGCAGAGGCGGCAGGACGAGATGAGGTGGGCCTGGAAGGGGCACAGGCCATGTGACGGCTGTGGTGTTGGCTTGGGAAAGAGAAGACAATGAAAACTGTCCAGAAACTGGATGATTTTGAAGGAAAAAGTGAGATTTTTGATTGGCTGCTCAATTAGCACAAAAAGGGGGGTGGGAGGCTGAGATGACTCTTTTGTTAGCCCAAGGAACCGGACGGCTGCCAATCAGGGAGCTGGAGACCACTCACGCATGAAGCACCTGAACAGTCCTCATTTTCAATGTCCCAATCTTAATTTATTTGCCTAAATGACCTAATTGAGGAATTTTCATTGGTTTTATTCCTTCAACCATTCTTTAAAAATAAATGTATCAGGGATGGAGAGATAGCCTAGCGGTTAAGAGTGCAAACTGCTCTTGCAGAGGACCCAGGTTTGATTCCCAGCACCCACATGGTGGCTGAGAACTGTCTTTGGCTCCAGTTCCAGGGGAATCCAACACCTTCTTCTGACCTCCTCGGCATTGCATGACACAGGTGCGCAGACCTACATGCAGATAGTACATTCATACACATAAAAACAAAATTAAAAAATTTTTTAAATAAATAAACAGATGACAGGCTACAGAGATGGCACAGCCGACCAAGAGCGTGCTTGTGCAAATGTGAAGCTTGCTTCACTGAACCACACATCTTTTTTTTTTTTTTTTTTTTTTTTTTTCGAGACAGGGTCTCTCTGTGGCCCCAGCTGTCCTGGAACTCGCTCTGTAGACCAGACTGGCCTTGAACTCACAAAGATCCGCCTGCCTCTGCCTCCCAAGTGCTAGGATTAAAGGCGTGCGCCACCGTGCCTGGCTGAACCACACATCTTAAGATGAGTCCTCTGAATGCTCTTCTTCCTGAAGAGCCTGTCCTATCCTTCTCCACGGCTACCTGGCCAACACTGGCTCATTCCTGGAGCTCTGCACTTGGGTGATAAGAGTTTGAAGCTCCTGTCACAGGAGGCTTTACTTCCTTTCTCTGAGTACTAATGCTGCTGTCAGTGGTGTACAGTCTCACCTCATCTCGTCTTAAGTTCACAAAGGCGGATTCTATGCCTCTTTTTTCCAAATATATCCTCAATTTTGGTAATGTACCTAGTATGTAACAGTCACTTAATCAGTGATCTGAAGGTAAGGAGATTTGGATTTACTGATGTACAAAGGAAACTGGTCACGTTAGTCCACAACATGCCAATGTTACAGGAGATGGAAAAAAACGTCTTAAAAAAAAAAAAAAAAGAAAAATGTTTTTTCACTGTAGAGAAAAAGATCATCTGGGTTGATAAGAACTAAGCATATCAAACATGGGAGAGGATGACTTATCAATTAAGAATTTACATTTAGGGGCTGGAGAGATGGCTCAGTGGTTAAGAGCACCAACTACTCTTGCAGAAGGACCCGGGTTCGATTCCCAGCACCCACATGGTGGCTAAGAACCATTTTTAACTCCAGTTCCAGGCGAATCTGATGCCCTCATCTGACCTCTGCTACACTGCATGACATGGGTGCACCAACCTACATGCAGACAGTACACTCATACACATAAAAAATAATAAATTAAAATGTTAAAAAAAAGAATTTATATTTAAAGAGCTAGAGGATGGCTCCACAGTTAAGAGCACTGCTGCTCTTGCAGAAGACACAGGTTCAGTTCCCAGCACTCACATGGCAGTTAACAACCATCTGTAACTCAAATTCCAGGGGATCTAATGTTTTCTTCTGGTCTCTTGTGGGAATTTTACACATGGATGCAATTATATACATGCAAGCAAAACACTCATATACAAAAATAAAAACCCATGTGAAAAAAAGATTTATATAAAAGAGGGAAACTGTGGAGAAATATCAAAAGTGGGGGGTGACAGGGGACCGAGTGGGAGGGAGAGAATGAGAGGAGTGAGGACGAGAGAGGTAAATGGGTGTGAGCGGCTCAGAGCAGTTGGCTCCTTGGCTCCCCGGCCACAGAGGCTGTCTCTACAGTGATGTTAACAGGCAGTCAAGATGCAGGGGAGGAGGCTTAGTCAGGTCACAGGACGCCATGCTCAGAGGGATTAACACAAACGCAAACTCTGCAGACTTGGATCTGTTCCCACAAAAACCAGCTGTTCAAACGGAGCCTGGCACCCACTCAGACTCCCTCTTCAATGTGCACCCATCACTGCGGCACATCCACTGTGGCACCATTTACCACGATGCCCTCATTAGTGCTGAGCAGATGACAGCATCACACTCTTCAACCTCCACTACTGTGAGCAAAATGACTTACCTAAGGTTCTCTGACATAGCAACACAAAATGGAGTAAATTAAGAAAGAAGGGTGAATGCAAAAGGAGTCAAGCCATGGTGACGGAGAAGCAGCCAAGACTGGCAAAGTTCAAAGGGGAGCAGGTGCCCAATGCAGAGCACGGGCCAAGGAGCACATACCCATGCTAGAGCACAGCTAAGGAGCACGTGCCCACGCTAGAGCACAGCCAAGGAGCACGTGCCCATGTTACAGCACAGCCAAGGAGCATGTGCCCACGCTAGAGCACAGCTAAGGAGCATGTGCCCACGCTAGAGCACAGCTAAGGAGCACGTGCCCACGCTACAGCACGGCCAAGGAGCACGTGCCCATGCTACCACACGGCCAAGGAGCACGTGCCCATGCTACCACACGGCCAAGGAGCACGTGCCCATGCTACAGCACGGCCAAGGAGCATGTTGCCCACGCTACAGCACGGCCAAGGAGCACGTGCCCACGCTACAGCACGGCCAAGGAGCACGTGCCCACGCTACAGCACGGCCAAGGAGCACGTGCCCATGCTACAGCACGGCCAAGGAGCACGTGCCCATGCTACCACACGGCCAAGGAGCATGTGCCCATGCTACAGCACAGCCAAGGAGCACGTGCCCATGCTAGAGCACGGCCAAGGAGCACATGCCCACACTATAGCACAGCCAAGGAGCACGTGCCCATGCTACCACACGGCCAAGGAGCACGTGCCCACGCTACAGCACGGCCCACGCTACAGCACAGCCAAGGAGCACGTGCCCATGCTAGAGCACAGCCAAGGAGCACATGCCCACGCTACAGCACAGCCAAGGAGCACGTACCCACATTAGAGCACAGCTAAGGAGCACATGCCCACGCTACAGCACAGCCAAGGAGCACGTGCCCATGCTAGAGCACAGCCAAGGAGCACATGCCCACGCTACAGCACAGCCAAGGAGCACGTGCCCATGCTACAGCACGGCCAAGGAGCACGTGCCCATGCTACAGCATGGCCAAGGAGCACGTGCCCATGCTACAGCACAGCCAAGGAGCACGTACCCACACTAGAGGACGGCCAAGGAGCACGTACCCACGCTAAAGGACGGCCAAGGAGCACATGCCCATGCTACAGCACGGCCAAGGAGCACGTACCCATGCTACAGCACGGCCAAGGAGCACGTGCCCATGCTACAGCATGGCCAACAAGCACCCAGGGAGCAGTTCTACAAGCCCCAAGGATCCTGTCTTTTCACTTACCTGGGACCACACCTAGTGTCCATCACATAAGAGTAACAAGCATGTGACAAGAATCTCACTTAAAAATGCTCACTTTAATTTGTATTTTAGAATGAATCTAAAGTTTATCTGGTCAGATCCTTAAAAATAATTTTTTTTTCCCAGGCGTGGTGGTGCATGCCTTTAATCCCAGCACTTGGGAGGCAGAGGCAAGCAGATCTTTGTTGAGTTCAAGGCCAGCCTGGTCTACATAGCAAGTTTCAGGACAGCTGGGGCTACAGGAAGACCCTTGTCTCAAAAAAAGCCAAAAATAGTAATAATAATATTTTTTTGTTTCTAATTCTGTGTACATGTGCCTGCAAGTGGCTACAGGCAGGTGAATGCAGGTGCCCACAGAGGCCAGAGATGTCAAGATTCCCCTGAAGCTGGAATTACAGGCACTTGTAAGCTGCCTCGTGTGTGTCCTGGGACCTGAACTCAGATCCTCTGCAAGAGCAAGAACCATTCTTGACCACTCTCTCCCGCCCCTCCAGACCTTAAGGATAACTTAAAAGATTCAAGCCTAGTTCTTACTTTTTTAGTTCTTATGTCTATTTTTTTTTTTTTTTTTTTTTGGTCTTTTTGAGACAGGGTCTCCCTGTAGCTCTGGCTGTCCTGGAACTCATTCTGTAGACCAGGCTGGCCTTAAACTCACAGAGATCCACCTGCCTCTGCCTCCCAAGTGCTAGGATTAAAGGCATATGCCACCACACCTAGCCTTAGTTCTTACTTTTAAAACTTAGTATAATTCCTGCCTTCTTCGACTTTGCTGAAGTATTACTTCTCTGTCGTACCCTTAGTGTAAGTCTTCTGTATCTCTAGAGTCCACAAATAAAGCAGGTGCAAACACAAGGGAGCTGTAGGCCTGGCAGAGGGTTGAAGAAAACATGGCCTATGGCTCAATTCTAGTTAATGTATCTGGGTTACTCCTCAAATTCTAACATCTACCACACTGGCCTGCAGAGGAATGCTGGTAAATCATTCTCCTAACAACTCAGTATAAACCAAGGGTGCTCAGAAAAGACATCTGTGGCTTAAGTCACAAGTCCAAGGAGTTTGATTTTTTGTTTGTTTGTTTTGTTTTGTTTTTAGAAAAAAGAAACTTAAGGGGCTGGAGAGATGTCTCAACAGTTAAGAGCACCAACTGCTCTTGCAGAGGACCTGGGTTCAATTCCCAGCACCCACGTGGCAAGCTAAAAACAGTCAAGTCCAGTTCCAGGGGAATCTGACACCCTCTTCTGACCTCCACAGCACGACGAGGATGCACCTACTTACATGCAGACAGTACACTCATACACACAGAATAAAAAAATTAAAAAATTAAAAGTTAAAGAAAAAAGGAACTTAAATATTACTAGGTTTCAGGCAATCTTATCCTAGGATGAGATACATTTCCATATTTGAAGAATGATGGCTGAGAAAAAAAAAACCTGAGGTGATAAATATGTGCGTAGAAGGAAGCAACATAGTAGAAAAGGTGGAATTCAGAGAGAAAAGCTATTAACTAACCCAGGGTGCAGTAATGCTTGCCTTTAATCCCAGCCCTCAGGAGGCAGAGTCAGGCAGATCTCAGAGATTGAGACTAACCTGGTTTCCAGGCAGGCTGGGACTAGGGAGAGCCTGTCAAACAAAATAAGGGAGGAAGAAGGGGGCAGACGCGTTGCAGTGGGGACCTAATAGAAGCACAGGCCTGATGCATTTTCAATTTCAGTTGGTCAAGATGAAGTCTTCAACAACCAACACTTGGGGCATTAGCTATCAGGAGGGACAGTACACTGAGAAGGAGCTGGCATGTCTTATTTCAAGATGTGTTTTACATGTGAGGGCAACTAGAGCTGAACTGTGCAGGTATTCTAAAAAGAGCTAAGTAATTTAAGCTGGGCATGTTGGTGCACACCTTTGATCCTAACATTCCCAAGACAGAGGCAGGTGGCTCTCTGTGAGAGGGCCAGCCTAGTCTACACAGTGAGTCGCAGGCCAGCTGCAGCTGCAGGGAGACCATCTCAAAAAAGACCAAAAAAAGCTAGCTGTGGTGGTGCACGCCTTTAATCCCAGCACTTGGGAGGCAGAGGGAAGTGGATCTCTGTGAGTTGAAGGCCAGCCTGGCCTACAAAGTGCATTCTAGGCTAGCTGGGGCTACAGGGAAACCCGGTCTCAAAAATACCCCCCCCCAAAATAATTTGGAGGATTAGAAAATGAATCACAAACAAGAGAAGGCAGCTAGGTATGATGACACATACCTGAAATGCCAGTACCTGAAGGCTGTATAGCAGGTGGATCATGAGTTCAAATCCAGCCTCAAACCTCATAAGTTTTATTGTCAAAAAAAAAAAAAAACAAGAACCGCAGAGAGACAGAGAAGGATGAGGCAATCGTACAGCTAATGGGAGACTTACCTGCTCATACCCATAAGGCCTCTGCTGGGGTGGCTGCGGTGGTCCTGGCTGTGCTGGTCTGTAGCCCCCATACTGCTGACCTTGACCCTGAGGATAGTTAGGATACTGAGGGCCTGGACCACCCTGAGAAGGCCCTGCAAGATAATTAACACCAACTAAAGCCCAGGTAAAAACAGTCTCCACACTTTCACAAAGTTCAAAACTTGATGTTAAGACATTTTTATCTAAATTAAAAAAGAAAATTTAACACTTTCACTTTCTCAAATGTGCTGTGAATGAATCTGAATGGTTCCAGTAGAAGAAAACATTGTAAAAGCTACTTCAGGGAAACTATTTGTTCAAAGCACACATCAGAGAGGGTAAGACTCGGCAGGCTGTAAACAAGGCTAATCCCATCCACATTGATAACAAAATTAATCTGTGTATCTGTCAACAAGTTAGCCAGTACAAGCAAGAGGCATACAAATAATGACATCATTTATGAATAAAATTGGGTTATCAATGACATATCTAACTGTATGATCAAGTTTACATTGGCAGTCACTGGAAGAATCCACAGATTATACTAGCCTCAGCAAGCTTACTCTCACAGTATTTTAAAACATTAACGAGTCAGGCATGGTGGCACACACCTTTAGTCCCAGCATAAGAGGCAGAGGCTGGTGGATCTCTGTGAGTTCAAGATTCAAGTCTACATAGTGAGTTCCAGGCCAGCTGGGGCTACAAGGAGACCCTGATTTAGCCAAGCATGGTATCCCATGACATAGATATATAGATACATAAGAGAGATAGATATCTCTCTATATATCTTGATTTAGCCAAGCATGGTGGCCTATGCCTTTAATCCAAGTACTCAGAAGGCAGAGGCAGGAGATGCTTTGTGAGTTCCAGGCCAGCTGGGAGACTGTGTGTCAAAAACAAACAAACAAACAAACAAACAAACAAACAAAGCTCGATTCAAGGACACAGTTTTGAGAATCAGCTGTTTATGTTTATGGGTAACATAAACATGATTTCAAGTTCCAGAAATGGCAAAGCACTACTTTGGTCTGCTAAACAAGCTGTTTTGGAAATCCAGCTGTTGTCTATTAGGAACATTTTCTAAGGCATGAGCTCACACCTTGGACATGTCAATGTTTTTTCACAGGCCTCAAACCCTACCACAAAAGAATGACTGTAGAAGGGTGAAGAGAGCAGAGTGACCTTCTAAGCTCAGATCAATTCTACCACTGATTATTTACTGAATATTCAATTAGTAAACTCTAAATTTTCTATCAGAAGAAAGATTGATTATTGAAAACTATAAATGTATAAAAATGGGAATTTCTTCTTTAGGATTCCTGATATTTAACAAAACAGTATATTTAAGTAAAAAAATTAATGAAATTTCCTGGATACTCTTCCAACATAAGCTGTTTTGTCAGGTTGATGCATTTATCAAAGTTGTTCTCATGCACATGTGAACCGCATTTGTTTTGAAGTACAAACTGTAGTCATGTGGAGGAGGAGTGAGCTCTCTATGAAGAGAAGAAATCCACGGACCACTGCCCTTCATAGAAACCCAGACCCGGCATTTTTTTTAATTTTTTTCTTTTTGAGACAGGGTCTTCCTGTAACCCCAGCTGGCCTGCAGCACACTATGTAGACCCAGCTGGCCTCAATCTCACAGAGATCCACCTGCACCTGTCTCCCAAGTGCTGGGATTAAGATGTACATCACCAAGATAGATTTATCGTCTTTGGGAAAATACATGATGCCCATATCAGAATGAGTTTTCTGTATATACTGAGGCAAGAGAAGAACTTCAGCCTTAGCCTGGGGTCTTAGATTCTCTTTAACAGGCAGACACAGACAAAGATGGTGATAGTAAACAAAAGAGTTTAAATCAATGGCTAAAAATAATCACTCCCATGAAAAAGAAACCACATTAGCAAGACAGGGTCTGCATAGTGGTAAGCAGCCATCATTAGAGCCATATTTTCCTACATCTAAAATGTTTATCGTAAGCTGAAGTTTAAGTCCAAGATAAAAGCTCCTTATTCCCCACTCCCTAGCTAACATATGAAAAATTATTTAACGTTAAATATTCTAGAAGTTGGTTTTCTGCTTGCTTTTCTTTTTTTGGTCTTTTTGAGATAGGATCTCCCTATAGCTACAGCTGGCTTGGAACTTGCTATGTAGATCAGGCTGGCCTCTGTTTTTATTTTATTTATTTATTTATTTTAATATTAGGGATTAAATCAGGACTTTGTAAAGGAAGTAGACATCACAGTGAGTATTTAATAAGAAAACATCCCTAACTTTTCCCTAAATACTATGCAACACACAACTGCAGAACATACATCCCTACAGATGTGAACAGTGCTTTATAACCAAAGAATGACAAAAACATTTATGCATTCTGAGTAATCTCTTCTCATTCATAAACTTCCAGTTCTTTCCTCTTACCTTGTGGGTTCCAAGAATTCAGGCTGTCAGGTTTGCTGGCAAATGGCTTTACCCTCTGAGGCACCTTTCTTCAACCCCCCCGCGCCCTCCGCCGCCCCCCCGCCATTTGCATTCTTTAAAGCTGTCCTAAAGAGAACCAACTCCCCAAAGTTGTCCTCCGACTTTCACACACCTGTTGTGACATGTAGCCCTCTCCTAATAACAAATAAAATATATGTATATTTATTTTTGGTATTTTTAAGACAGGGTCTCCGTGTAGCCCCAGCTATCCTGGAACTCTCAATATAGATCAGACTGGCCTTGAACTCACAGAGATCTGCTTGTCTCTGTCTCCTGAGTGCTGGGATTAAAGGTGCGTGTCACCATGTCTGGCTAAATAAAATATTTTTAAAAGAATTTTTGTTTGTTTGTTTGTTTTTTGTGGTAACACTTTTTTGTGTGTGTGAAGAAACAATTATCCAATTACCATTTTTCCAAGCCCTTACAAAGCTTTTTCCTGGTCATAAATGCCAAACAGGTCTGGGAGTTCTTTTGTTGCTTTAAGTGACTAAATATCTAATCTTTGGACAATGAATCATCTCTAGTCTGTGGATCTTCCTAAGTGGATTATTAGTTCATCTAAGGTGAACCCTGTATTCACATTCATGGTAATGTGTTCACAAACAGGTGTTGTTGCATGTGCATATATGTGCATGTCATGTGGAACATGAAGGCCAGAGGTTGACAGTGGATGCTCTCATCAATTGCTCACCATTTATGTATTTTGAGATAGGGCCTCTAACTGACCCAGTACTCACTGATTCCTAAGATTAAATGGCCAGTAATCCCCAGGGACCCTTCTGTCTCTGCCCCAGTGCTGAGATTACAGACATGTGCCAACACACACAGCTTTTGAATTGGGTGCTAAGGATCCCAAGTTAGGTCTTCGTGCTTATGTGGAGAATATTCAACTATCTCGGTCATCTCCCCAAGCCCTTAAGAGGAAAATTTTAAACAAACAGTGTAAAAGTAAACTGGGCTAAAACTATGAATTTTCAAAAATAACACTAATAAAATAAATGTTAAGGGCTGGGGAGATAGATGGCTCAGTGGGTCAGGATACTTTTCATTAAGCCTGAAAACCCGAGTTTGACCCCCAAGACACACAGGATGGAAAGAAGAGACCAGGATCCCATAGGCTGTCCACTGACCTCTACTTGTGCACACACACACACCCCAAATGAATGCTTAAAAAATAAAAATTATAAGTTAAATATTACTTCTCCCATATTTAAAAGTAATAATGATCACATCATTGTGGTGGGAAATAGAGTATGTTACATGGCGAGCTGTTACCATAGCCCTGCTGCTGCCCTGGGTAGCCCTGCTGGCCCGGGTATTGCTGCTGCTGGGGTGGATACCCTTGCTGTGGAGGTGGTCCTTGGTAAGCATCTTGCTGTTGGCCGTATTGTGAATTTCCTATGGGATACATGGAGAAGAGGGGGGAAGAATTAGAAGTCTGTCTAATGAACCTGTTTCCTTCTAAGATGCATAGCCAACAACACAAGAACAAAATTAAAATGCCATATTGATTTTTTAAAAGTTAACAAAACAAAGAAAAAAAAAAAAAACTCAAACCAAACAGAAGGATTTCGGCCAAACAAACTGCAGTTAAAGCCAATTTTGCAAGGTTGAACTGCAGCACTTTCAGCGCCTCTGCCGAACGAGCATTACATTGACTGGAACACCACAGTCATAAGATCATGACTATGCTAAATAAAATAAAAAAGACAAAATTAAAGACAGCTACAAGAGCACACACTAGCTACACAAGATCAGCAAGCTGTTTCCTAAAGGCACTAAGCTCAGATGTAAAGTTATACATATGTAAACACACACAAACAGGAAAAAATTGGGGTCCATGGATTTATGTCCAAAGAGAAACTTTCCACTAAGGAAAAAATTATTTTTAAATGTTTTAGTCTTTTTACTGTTATTAGAAATGGCAAGTCATAGTTACATTTTAAATATTTATACAATTGTTTGGGGCTCCCTGTAACTTAAGACAGCCAGCAACTAGTAGTCTACGAGAGCTTTGCATAGGGAGAAGTTGTCTTGTGCAAGAACTGCCATTCCTTTAGACGGGGTGTGTACATGTATGTGTGAAGGTATATAGATACCTCCTTCGTAGTAATGTTGTGAGGAATCCTCGTAAGGCCTATCGTAGCCTTGTTCAGGATACGACGGTTGCTGATAACCGTAATCATTATGACCTACATCAATTTGACAAGAGACAGGAAGAAACGTTAATGGCCACTGAGTGAGAACCCTAAAATTAAACTTTTAGATAAAACTGAAAAAAGAAAGAAAAGGAAATGGAAATACATAAAAAATAATTTTAATCGCATTAGCAAATATTTACCAAGGTGATTGCTTTCATACTGAATACCGTGCAAATTTTTTTCAAAGCCAAAAGCAGTTTTAGAAACATTACACTTATCCTCTTTTTTTTTTTTTTTGTCTTTTTGAGACAGGGTCTCCCTGTAGCTCTGGCTGTCCTAGAACTCACTCTGTAGACCAGGCTGGCCTTGAAGTCACAGAGATCTGCCTGCCTCTGCCTCCCAACTGCTAGGATTAAAGGCGTGCGCCACCACGCCCGGCAACTTATCCTCTTAATTCTGTTAATCCTCATTGAAGAAGGAAAAAAAACAACTATGTTTTATTTATTTAAAAAAAAAAATGTGAACATTTAGGTCTTTCCCATGTAAATAATTTGAATTAGAATGAAGAAAGCAATTATCCTATTTTGCAAACACCTGTTCTGCTGGTCTCCAATTCCACAGCATATGCTAAAAACAACGCAAAATATATGATATCCTTAATTTTTTTCCCTGCCTGAAAGAACCTGAAACAAGTTTTTCTCACTCTAGCATTTTACTGCATCAAGTACAGGTATCTCAAAGTAGTTTCAGATTCAAAAATGTGTTTCTTAATGCGATCATTTTAGAAATCTTCAGGAAATATTTCTAGAGTATCATATACATACAACGTCAAAAAAGTCCTATGTTTTGAGTTAGAAAACACCTTTCTTGGTAGTTGTGGGTTTGGGGGAGGGGTTGGGCTTGTTTTTTTGTTTTGGGATTTTTTTTTTTTTTGGTTTGGTTTTTTTTATCTTTTTTAGACAGGGTCTCCCCATGGCCCCAGCTGGTCTGGAACTCACTCTGTAGACCAGGCTGGCCTTGAACTCACAGAGTTCTCTGCCTGCCTCTGCCTCCCAAGTGCTAAGATTAAAGGGGTGCGCACCACGCCTTTGTAGTTTTAGGACACAGTAATCTTCACTGTAGTCTCTATTCTCATCCTTTTAACTGAGTTTTTTGTTGTTGTTTGTTTTGGGGGAGGTGGGTTTGTTTTGTTTTTTTGGTCTTTTCAAGACAGGGTCTCCCTATAGCCCCAGCTGTCCTGGAACTCACTCTGTGGACCAGGCTGGCCTTGAACTCACAAAGATCCTCCAGCCTCTGCCTCCCAAGTACAACCACACCCAGCTAACTGGGTTTTCCTTTTTAAAAATGCAGAAACTAATGCTAATGCTTTAGACTGTTAAAACAGGACAGCCAGGCGTGGTGGCGCATGCCTTTAATCCCAACACTTGGGAGGCAAAGGCAGGCGGATCTTTGTGAGTTCAAGGCCAGCCTGGTCTACACAACGAATTCCAGGACAGCTGGGGCTACAGGGAGACCCTGTCTCGAAAAGACCAAAAAAAAAAAAACAGGAAACTAATTTTTATAAGAATGGCTAATTAAGAAGGCGGACCATAGTTAGAAATAAAAGCTATACTCATTATTTTAATATTTGAAAGCCCCCAAACCACTGGAAGGATTGGCAAGCTATGGCCTGCAGTCTAACAGGGCCAGTGGCCCAAGGCTGAGGCCAACTATGGCACGGTCTGGGCCGGTTCACCGAAGCATGCGCCCTGGCTGCTCTCCTGCTATGGTTAGAGCTCAGTAAATGAGAGTAAGACCACGAGGCTGGGAGAGACCAAAGAAAGCACTTAGGTCTGCACAGAAGGAGCCAGCCACCCACTTCTCTCCTTTACACATTTACCAGCACAAACATCTTGGCACGAGACGATACCAGTGCTGCTTAAGAAATATACTTGCTGCTATAAGCTGGATACTGTGTCCTATCAAGACATGTTTATATGCATCTATGAAAAAATACCATTTAAATTTTTAAAAATCTGCTAGCATAAGAAATTATATTAAAGTTTTAATATTTATAAAAATAACATATCTATTTTAAACTGAAAGGTTATGTTTATAATAAGAAAAATTTCATATTCCAAGAAATACTCAGGACCAAAAAAAAAAAGTTCACTGTAAACTGCTTAAGACATGCTTTAAAAGTTATTAAAACAATCATTTATTCTCCAGTGTAGTAGTATTTACCAGTTAGATATCCGTTTTTGTGAATATCTATGTCTACTATAAACCTTAATAAGTTTAATAAATTTTTAAATGTAAAAGTCCTAATCTAATCTACATGTAAACAGGGAAAGAAAAAAGGTCAACATTCTGAATACATTAAGGCAAGAAAAAGTGAAATAAAAATCACACTGTTCTAACCAGAATTATCTGGATCTATCATCATTATTACCAAGCATTTATTACTGAGTATAAATTTAACAGGTGTGGTTTGTTCGTCCTACTTAGAGCATTTACACTGACAGTGTCTTCAAGTATGTATGCACTATCTTTTACATTTTCATGAAAAGTGAAGATGAAATGGCTTTTGCAACACATCAAATTCCATCTTCTTGATGACTTAAGTTGACTTAAGTAAGTCAACTTGACTTACGTTCTAGTCAAGGGACCCAACATACTTCTTTATCATATAATTTACACTAAAAATAGCAAAGGATAAATATGGCGAACCACTTCCCAGTAAGACAAACCACTGCATAATAAATATAGCTACCTGCTATGTCAATTCCATAGTTTTTTTTTCAACATTTCATTGTAAAATTTTCAAACAAAAATTTTTAAAGTCACAGTAAAAATCCACGTGTGTGCTTGTATTATCACTATTTACACCTTCTAAGAGTGAAACGCTTCTTCAATACAACCACCTTTCCACAATTCAGAACCTTCCTAACATGCAGAGTGGGGGGCACTGACCTACAGAACTAAAACTCTAGTTTCTAGGTGCTGTCTTTATCAAAGCTACACACAGCTGTGGTCAGACATAACTTCTCTGGGAAGCAAGTACTAAAGTGCAGAAATCACAGTTCTTTGACAAGGATGTAAGTAACATTAACTAAAATGATGAAACTTGGGAAGTATTCAAGAACTATGTTCTCTATAGTTCTACAGAACCATATTCTTTACATACAATGCATAAAAGAAAACCAATGGGTAAACTTTATAGCATATGAATCAAATCTCTACAAAGACATTACTAACAAAAGAGAAATCCGTAACATGTGCTTTGGTTCAAATGAGCAATCCTACATATAAATGGATTCTCTTTTACATAAGAAAGGATCCTAGTGACAATGCAATTCCTGATGGCACTAATGGAGTAACTACACAAAACAGATTTTGATTACACTATAAACAGATGCCCTTATTGCTGGTACTGTAGGAGGCTGGTTCTAAATGTAGAAGAGACAGGCTGGTAGTTTCTTCTTCACTAAAATGTTTTGAAAGGCTTTCTAGAGTAATGCTGGGCACGGATAGGAAATGGGAAGGTTAGAGTAGGAGAGATTACCATCGGGGTAATATTGCTGGTTCATGCCTTCTGGAGGACCTTGTGCACCATGACTGTACTGGTCCCCATAATAGTCTTCCTGGCCTGAGTATTGCTGTGGTGGGCCTGAAAAACCACAACCAGTTAACACATAAATCAACTATTTTTTATGTCATCAAAGGCTTTTTCAGTCTGCACTATGAGAGACTACTTCTGACTGTGGACTCCCCTCAATGCTGGAGCATTTCTGATGTTTTAATTACCCAAGTGTACAAACAGACACACACACACACACACACACACACACACACACACACAGCAGGTCCACAAGTCACATTCATAAAATTAATACAAGACCATACATGTAAATTATTTTAAAAATCCCAACTCAGAAAAAAAAAAACAGTAACTTCACAGAAAGAAGTTAAACCTGCTAGAAAATTGATTTCTTTTTATTTTAGTATTAGAGCACATTGAAATAAAATTGGGCTTATACCTCATATATTTAGTGGCTTCCTAAAAGGGGGGGGGGCATTTTCTGTTGCAAATGAGTGGGCTTTTGATAGAAAATTTTGTGATGAAATACTTTCCGAGAAAATAAGAGACAAAAGTAATGACCCCTCTGTACCCATAAACCCCACTATGTTCTGGGATGTCAAGGAAATCAAGCAAAACCCTCCAAATTTACCAAGATGGAAATCTTACTGTTATTTACATTAAGCAAAGAATTTTCCAAATGGATTCTCACCCTGTTGTGGTGGTCTATAGGGAGGCATCTGTCTCTGACCCATCATGTGATTGCCTTGGTTGACTTGACCCATCATACCCATGGGGGGCTGCTGTCCCTGGTAGTGTTGCCCACCTGCAGGGGGCATGTTGTACTGCTGAGCAGGAGGCTGCTGGTGCATCATGGGACCTGAGGACACAGAACATTAATGACATTACGCACATAAAGTCATAAAATCCGAACACATCCTTTGAACATCTTAAGAGAAATACAAGAAGTCCTTATAACCAGAATACACAAAATGTGTAATGAAATATAATAAAAAACTGACTGCACTTAAGGTGATAAAAGAAACTGCTGGCAGCAACCTAAAAGATACAGGCGTAGGGGACTTTCCAAATCAGACAGCAGCTGTGCAGGAAACAAAGTCGACAACTGAGAAGTGGGACTCATTAAACTCAAACGCTCTGTACAGCGAAAGAAACAATCAGGGAGCCAGGCGTGGTGGTGCACTCCTGTAATCCCAGCGCTCGGTAGACAGAGGCAGGCGCATCTCTGTGAGTTCAAGGCCAGCCTGGTCTACACAGTGAGTTCTAGGACACCTAGGGCTATGCGGAGACCCTGTTCTCAAAAAACAAAAACAAAACAAAACAAAAAAAGAAGAAAGAAAACAATCACAGAAGTGAAGAGAAAACCCACAAAGTGGGAGGAAACCTTCATCAGTGATACATCTGGCAGAGCATTAACTTCCAGAATATATAAACTACTCAAAAAACAAAAAAGTAAAAAAACAAATGAATCAAAAGATGGAGTAAAGAGCTGAACAGAGACTTCACAAGTGAGGAAATAAAGATGGCTGAGAAATATCTTAAAAGTGTTCAACATTGCTAATGATTAAGGAAATGCAGTTATTAAAACCACTTTAAGATTTCACCTCACTCCAATAAGACTGGCTAAGATCAAGAAAACAAAAGATGGGGCTGGAGAGATGTCTCAATGGTTAAGAACACCAAATGCTCTTGCAGAGGACCTGGGTTCAATCCCCAGCACCCACATGGTGGCTGAAAACCGTCTTTAATTCCAGTTCCAGGGGAATCCGACACCCTCTTCTGACCTCCTCAGTGTTGCATGACACACAAGGGGTGCACAAACCTACATGCAGACAGTACATTCATACACATACGAAAATAAATTTTTTTAAAAATTAAAAAAAAGAAAGATGACATCATGAACTTCGCAGGTAAATCGATAGAACTAGAAGCCATCATGCTAAGTGAAGTAACACAGTCCCAGAAAAAGTTGGACAAATGGTATCCCTCATTTGTGGATGCTAGCACCAAGTACCTAGTTGTAAGGCAAACTAAGCAATCTTAATGTTATATTCCTCTTTAGCTGAAAGCAACTGTGCTCTTATAATGTGAATCCCTTAACAGGCTCTAGAATTAACCTACCACTTATTTTCAGACTTTGTAATCTTGGTATATGGGTGGAGGGTATTTAGGCATATTTTATAGTATAAAATTAAAAGGGAAAAATGTGAATCCTGAAATATGATTTGGAAATAACACTTTATTTTCAGACGGCATAATTTTAATATAGGTGTGACCTATGTTGAAGCAATACAAATTGGAGGGAACAACAACAAAAGAACTGGGACAAAGAACCAACTGAAATAGTAAAGTTCTCCCCAAAACAATAATCCTCTGCTTTGAAAAACTTTGACATGTATGGCAGAATGCATGAACTCGGGTGGGGTGAGGAGCATGGGAAGGGAAATGAGGCTAAGATGGACTGAGAAATGGGGTATGAAATGCACAGAACTTCAATAAAAATGTTTTTAAAAATGACTGCAGATAAAAGTGAGTCACTGAAGTCATTGACTCATCTGGTGTCTACACTACTTTTTAAAGAAAACACCAATGTAAGGTACCTGACCTCAAGTATTCTAGTACTTTCTGAATAATCAAAATAGACATGATATGTCACCTCCTCTGAAACATTTGCATTTAAAAATAATACATAATATTATCTATACTATCCTTCTAGGAAAAAAAAAAATCCAACTGCAGTACCAGAAAACATACCAAATGTTCTATACCAACTCAGAAATCAAACCAACAAAAGATACCAAATTTCTGGGTTTCCATTTCATTGCTTTATTTAAGGATTTATTTACTTTTATTTATGTGTATGTGTGAGAGCCTATGGAGGCCAGAGGGAGCATGTATCACCTGATACAGGAGTTAAAGGCAGCTGTGATCCACCCAACATGGGAGCTGGGAATTGAACTCCAGTCCTTTGCAACAACAGTAAGAGCTCTTAACAACTGAGCCATTTCCCCAGTGCCACCATTGAATTCTTCTTAATAGACATTAGTTCAATAATGGGCACCTATACAAGCACTTATAATTATCAAATCAGTAGAATTTCATAAACTTCAATTTTAGGGCAAAATTTTAAATAATTGTCTTTCCTTTCCCCAAATCTTTTACAAGGTTTATAGACATGAAGTCAAAAGACTATAGTAGCTCTAAACAAATTACTAAAATCCTCTCTCTCCTTCCTTATCTCCCCAACCTAAAAACTCCCAGAAAGAGGCTCAGAAAGAACCACCCAACTGCTAGAGTGAGCACTACACAGAGGCGCATCAAAGTGCTAGCACCACACAATCACACCCAGAAAAATCGGTCTCCTGAGGTAACTAACGGCAGCCACGGCGTTCCACGGTGCCATCTTGTACAGTAAGGGTTCTCAGAGGCTGGCTGGGCTGCTGTGGGTAGTAGCTCAGCATGCTGCCACTGCAATCGTTTCTACTGCCTCGGAAGCATGTGTGAGTCATCTCCCAGTCTCTCCCACGTAGTAGCTACATATGTTCCCTTTATTGACTTGGGGGTCACTTAAGAAGAAAGTTCAAAAGACAACACTATAGAGACGGGGAAAGTCCTACAGGTAAAATGGCCACAAAGAACCAAAAGCTGATTACCAATTTAAACGACTAAAAATCAAGCAAGCCCACCTCCTTAACTTTTAGCTTTCACCTACAACAGAATGTGAACAGAAAGACCTCATCTCCTTGCCAACGTGAAGAACTGTTGTGTCTAAAGAAATGCTTTCTCAGCCTGGCGTGGTAGTGCATGCCTTTAATCCCAGCACTTGGGAGGCAGAGGCAGGTGGATCTCTGTGAGTTCAAGGCCAGCCTGGTCTACAGAGTGAGTTCCAGGACATCTGGGGCTACAGGGAGACCCTGCCTCAAAAAGATAGATAGATAGATAGATAGATAGATAGATAGATAGATAGATAGATAGGAAGGAAGGAAGGAAGAGAAAGAGAGAGAGAGAGAGAGAAAGAAAAGAAAAGAAAAGAAAAGAAAAGAAAAGAAAAGAAAAGAAAAGAAAAGAAAAGAAAAGAAAAGAAAAGAAAAGAAAAGAAAAGAGGGAGGAAGGGAGGGAGGGAGGGAAGGAAGGAAGGAAGGAGGAAGGAAGGAAGGAAGGAAAGAAGGAAGGGAAAAAAAGAGAAAGAGACAAAGAGAGAGAAAGAAAGAGAGAGAGAGAGAGAGAGAGAGAGAGAGAAAGAAAGAAAGAAAGAAAGAAAGAAAGAAAGAAAGAAAGAAAGAAAGAAAGAAAGAAAGAAAGAAAGAAAGAAAGAAAGAAAGAAAAAGAAATAAGAAAGGCAGGCTTTCTCAGAACTGTTTTTTTGTTTCATTCTCACTTGTGCTAAGCTTTTTCTTTTCAATTTTTTTCAGTTTTTTTCACTTTCCAATTTTTATCACCATAAACACAGAATTTTCAAAGGGACTTTTCTTTTCTGGGGCTTTTCTTTCAACATGGAAATGAACTCTTCACAGAAAGGACAAGAAAACTAAAGTGAGAGCAGGGGAAGAAAACAGTGGGCAGCCGGGAGCCGGGAGCCGGGAGCCGAGCTTCCACATGCTCCTCCTGTGGGTCCCAGGCTATCAGCAAACAGAACGATCCCAACTTTTAAAATTTTAGCCAAAGGCCAACGTTAAACAGCTAACAGATATCAGATGGGAATAAGACAAACCAAGTATGGGTTCAATGTGAATGCCTATCGCAGTGGCACCCCTCAAAAAAGAAGTGTAATAAATTTCACCACCCCAAAGCAAGTTTTGCCATATTTGTAAAATCACTAGTTTCACTGAACTTACACTTCTAAAAATATTTTCTATACTATGAAGTATTTAATGCTACCAATTTAATTGCAACCTGATTGTCACTTGTGAAAATGAAAGCTGACTTACTTTTATTATCTAGAAATGTCTAAAGAACTCTAGCCTTAGAGGTAATGGTATAACTAGATCATATTCTATATACTGGAACCAAAATTAAAAAGAAGCAGGAGCAGGGGCAGAATTTACAGAGACACAGGCTAGCAAAGCACCACGCCTCATGTGAAAGCTCTTCGAAGGAGAAAAGCAATTCTAGCTTAAGCCCTAGACAGGAAGGACAGTGTCAGTTGCGCTGAGTCTATAGGGAATGCCAGCAGCTCCAATCCCAAAGAGCTCAATTACCACCCTTCTTTGATTCTCTGTCACTTCCCACCCTCCCAGGACCCCGACATCATTCAGGATCAAGCCAGAAACCACAGAGAGAAGAGACAGGCTAGCATTACTCAAACCAGGCACTCAGCGCCATCTCCTTGAAGCCTTATCCACTAAAGATTTAGTCACAATTTTATAACTTCAATTCTGATTGTTTAAGAAGCGTACTGTCTTCTTTATGAAAAAATATGTTGTACTGGCAATGTGCATCATCTCGTGGAACATTAATGGAAATAAAGGAGCTAAATCTTAAGATGCCTTCTAAGAATGCTGTGCTACAGAGTAAAAATAAGCGTACAAAACAAACCTCCTACAGATGACCATTTTTGGCAAAAATAGCAACATACATTATTTTTGCTTCATGGACTTTACATAAACAATTTTGTTGAAGCTATTTTACAAAGAGTGATACACACGCCAAGATGCCACTAATGTCTTAATGACCGAGAATGTGTTTTCATGTATTTTGCAAAGGACATAAAACAAGCACTCAGTATTGCATATCACATACCATAGTATTCCATTTTGAATATTATACCTACTATCCATCCCATGGAAATAATTTTCTATATTTTGTTATATAAAATTGCTGTATTTTGTATTACTTTCCTCCAAGGAGATGACTGATACTTAGTTTTGTCTTTACAACTTAGTCAAAGAATTGTTAAAAAGTATGCCAAGAATCAAATTTTATTTCCCCATTTAAAACACCGCATTCTATCTCCTCTCCCATAAATCACCTCTCAGGGCCCCTTAGTTTCCTGACCTTTAAGGATTCTCCAATTGAAACACAGCTATCTGAAGACCCAAAGCTAAGGTCTACTTAGGAGACAGAATATGCAGTTTCTCTTTCTGAGTCTGGGCACCTCACTTAGGATGACTGTTTGCAGTTCCATCCATTTACCACAAATCTCATAATTTCGTTTTTCCTAACAACTGGCATCTAAGGCTGCTTCCATGTCCTGGTTGTTGTAATCAGACCAACAATGAACATGGATGAGCAGAAGTCTCTGTAGTAGGACACAGAGTCCTTTGGGCTTATGCCTCAGAGCGGAGTGACTGACTTCCGTCCTGGCTCCACCAGTCTGCACTTCCACCAGCAGTGAGTGAGTGTTGGGGAAGGAGAGCCCCACGTCCTCACACCAGCATCTGTCCTCTTGGTTTTTTGGATCTGAGCCATTCTGACGGGGTAAGATGAAATGTCAAAGTAGCTTCAATTTCCACTTCCCTTCATAGCTAAAGATATTGAACATCTAAAAATATTTCTCAGCCATTTGTGTTTCATGTGAGAAATCTTTAATTCTTTGCCTCAAAAATTTTAATTGGACTGTTTTTTATTTTTATTTTAATTTTATTTTTATTTTATTTTTAATATTATTCTGCTAAACAGAGTATTAAACTTTTTTTTTTTTTTTTTTTTGGTTTTTTTGAGACAGGGTCTCCCTGTAGCTCCAGCTGTCCTGGAACTCACTTTGTAGACTAGACTGTGCTTGAACTCATAAAGCTCCACCTGCCTCTGCCTCCGTGCTGGGATTAAAGGCCTGAGCCACCACTCCAGGCAGAGTAATAAACTCTTAATGACTTACTGTTGAAGCCTAGATCAGTGAATCTCTCAACTCTCACCAGTGATCACAGCAGACAGCAAATTGATACAGAGACCCACAACCAGTCAATGTGCAGAAATTAAGAGACTGTAGATGGGCTGGAGAGATGGCCTAGCGGTTAAGAGCACCGACTGCTCTTGCAGAGGACCCGAGTTCAATTCCCAGCACCCACATGGCAGCTGAGAACCATCTTTAACTCCAGTTCCAGTGGAATTTGACGCCCTCTTCTGACCTCCGCGGCACTGCACAACATGGGTGCACAGACCTACATGTAGACAGTACATTCATACACATATGAAAATAAATAAAATTTAAAAAAGAGAGACTACAGAGTGCTCAGCCCTAAAAGCGACACTTGTGTCGCACCCTCTCCTCCCAAGGCCCAGGGATCGTTGCAGAAGAGGGGGCAGAATGATTCTAAGAGCCAGAGGTGGTAGATGACTACAAGGAAGCTGTCGTCTGGACGGCAGTTGCACATATGCTCTCACAGCACTTGTGACAGTAGGCACAAGAACCATGCAAGCCCGAGCTAGACAAAAACCCAGCATGGACGAGGAAGGCTGGCAAGAAGACCAACCTCAGCTGGGATCTACTGACAACTGAGAGCTGCCGGGACAGGGAGGGTCAGTTTTCCTTATGGTGTGTGGCCTGGTAGCTGACCAGACTCCAAGGAATACACCTATACCTAAGAGCATTTGGCAACACAGATTAACTCTATAGACCTTAAAAAAAAAAAAAAAAAAAAGACAAATAATAGAAGAAACAAAGTCAGGGAGGGAGGGAGAAGGTGAGGGTGAATTAAAATAATAATAATAATAATAATTTTTTTTTTAAGAACCAAATTTGAATGCTTCTTATACACAACCCCTAAGGCCAGGAGCAAGGCTGCCACATGACAGGTACCATCACCTTCAGTGACTTACATTCAGACCCAAATGAACTTACAGACATTAATAGTGAATTAATCTGTGAAGAACTTTGAATAGTCTAATTTTATAAATGTTCTATACACCTCACATACATACACATACCTATTTACATATTTTACATCTTCAGACATAAACCAATATACTAAAAATTCTACAAATTTTATCATTAATCTAAGAATTATTTTAAATAATATGACTAAAAATGATAGCTAACAGCTATGTTACTATTTACCCTCCTCCAAACTTCATAAAACAGGCAGTGTTATCAAGTTCTCTTTGCAGAGACTTAAGGTTTACGAGTCTTTTCTTCAAACTCACATAGATATGACATGGGAAGAATTCAGAGCAAGACTTTAACACACTATGTGTCCTGCAGGCTCCATGTCATCTCTTATAAAAGCAATTCTGTCTGTACCTCCTCCAGTACATATACAACAAGCCTCAAGTAAAAGAAATCTGTTTCGGGGCTGGAGAGATAGCCCAGTGGTTAAGAGCACCAGTTGCTCTTACAGAGGACCTGAGTTCGATTCCGGCATCCACATGGCAGCTAACAGTTGTTTGTAACTCCAGTTCCTGGGGATCCAACTCCCTCTTCTCACCTCTGCAGCCATTGCATGACGTGGGTGCACATATACACAGCCATGCAATATACTTACACACATAAAATAAAAATATAATAAATCAAATGTTTAAAGAAAAAAAAAAAGAAATTTGTTTCAACTTACCTAATTCATGAACTTGCACTGATAGCTATATTCATGTTCACAATTCGTCATTCAGTGCTCTATTTACCATTTAATCTCAGACTAAGCCATCTGCAGCTCACATGCTTATATGGTGTTTGTAAGAGAAAAATTGCAGGATTCTAGCAAACCCAATTAGCTAAACTACTTACTGTTTAAAGAGCCATTTAAAATGAAAATGATTCTTTACATAATTAAATCATACATCTGTCCACATCAAGAACCTTAAACAGTTTAAAGTAACATGTTTGGATACGGTATCAAGGACAAAAACACAGAAACCAGGTAACAAAAAAACGCAGACGCAGCCAGGCGTGGTGGCGCTCACCTGTAATTCCAGCAGAGGCAGCCAGGATCTCTGTGAGTTCAAGGCTAGCCTGGTCTACAGAGTGAGTTCCAGGCCAGCTGGGGCTACAGGGAGACCCTGTCTCAAAAAGACACACACACACAAAAAAAGCAGACCCTCATCCCAGAAGCTTAGTAAAGTGGCTACAATGACCAGAGGCTGAGTTACCTAGGGAACCAACGGAAGAAACGAAAGCACGATAGGGCTTTAGCTAGTAAGAACAGCTCGTTAAAAGACACAGACTTTTTAATGTGTATCAGTGCTTTGCTTATACGCTTAAGTGCCTAAGTACACCACATGTGTGCAATACCCCTGCAGGCCTGAAGAGTGCATAGGTGTCCTGGAACTGGAGTCATGGACAGTTGCCAGCTGCCATGTGGATGCTGCAAACCAAACACAGGTCCTCTCCAAGAGCAGCCAGGGCTCATAACTGCCAAGCCATCTCCCCAGGCCCAAGATATAAGCTTTACAAATAGTTTTTAGAGAAATTCTCATAAAAAATTATAAAAGAGATACGGAAGTTATAGGATCCATAACAGTTTATTGTTATTTATTTCTGTGACATAAAACATCTCTTTCCAGCCAGTCATTCACATTAACCATTTCTGAGAAGTTGTGACTCTCAGCCTTCCAGGACTCTTATCCTCCAGGGGACATTTGGCAAAATGTGGAGACATTTCTGGTTGTCCCAAAGGGGGTAAGAGGTCTACTGCTTCCTGTGAAAAGGACAGATATGCCACTAAACATCCCTCAAAGCACTGCACTCACCACAACAAACCAGTGTCTACAATCTCAAAATGCACTGAGTACAGAGTCTGTGGATTTCTTATAATCATGACTGTAGCTCACAAGCAAATTCACAAATTCACCAAACTACTACATTAGGTGTTTTGCTTCCCAATGATTGAGAAACAGGAAAAAAGGATGTGTTGTGGCTTAATAAATCCAGCAAAATAAAAAGCTGGAATATATTTTAGTTAACCCTTCAAATGATTACTTACGAATAGTTTCATCTATGGCCCAGTGGTTAAGAACACCGGCTGTTCTTACGGAAGAACCAGGTTTGAATCCCCGCACCCACATGGCGGCTAACAACTGTCCCTAACTCCAGTTCCTGGGGAACCAACACCCTCCTGACCACCCCAGCACTGCAACGCACTCATACATATAAAATAAAAATAGGGGCTGGAGAGATGGCCTAGCAGTTAAGAGCGCCGACCGCTCTTACAGAGGAGCCGGGTTCGATCCCCAGCACCCACATGGTGGCCGAGAACCGTCTGTAACTCCAATTCCAGGAGAACTCCAGTTCCAGGGGAATCCGACACCCTCTTCTGACTGCCGCGGCATTGCACGACACGGGTGCACAGACCTGCATGCAGACAGTACATTCATACACATACAGAAATAAATAAAATTAATTAAAAAAATTAAAAAATATTTAAAAAAATAAAAAAATATAAAATAAAATAAAAATAATAAATATTTTGTTTTTAAAGTCACTGTTCTGTTCTGTGAGTTCAAGGCCAGCCTGGTCTACAGAGGGAGCTCCAGGCTAGCTGGGACTAAAGGGAGACCCTGCCTCAAAAATACCAAAAAAAAAAAAAAAAAAAAGTCACTGTTGAACATTTTTGACTGAAATGAACTCCAAACATTCTAGATTTCTGTGGCTCAGTGACAATCTGTTGTAAGGGCAAAGACTCTTGCCCAAAAAGACAGTCATGGGAATGAGCTTCATTAGACACCTCACTTTGGGGCTAGGGATGTATCTCGGCTGGTAGAATGCTTGTCTAGCATGCACAAAGCCCCAGATTGTATCCCCAGAACTACATAAACCAGGCATACTGTTCTAGTTTGCCTTCAATTGCTGTGACAAAACACTCTGACTTGGGAAGGAAAGGGCTTATTCACCTTATATCCCCTTGGTCACAGGTCCTGGAGGCAGGAGCTGAACAACAGGCCACGGAGGAACACTGTTTACAGGCTTGCTCCCCTGGCCCATGCTCAGTCTGCCTTTTTTTTTTGGGGGGGGGGTCTTTTCGAGACAGGGTCTTCCCACAGTTCCAGCTATCCTGGAACTCACTATGTAGACCAGGCTGCTGGGATTAAAGGCATGCACCACCACGCCTGGCCAGCCTCTCTTATACAACACAGAACAGCCAGCTCAGGCAGGGGTGGTACCACCCACAGTGGGCTGGGCCCTCCCACATCACTCAACAGTCAAGAAGATGCCCTGCAGACATGGCCACAGGCCAGTCCAATGGAGGAAATTCCCCAACTGAGGCTCCCTCAACCCAGGTGTGTCAAGTTGACACTAAAGCTATCCAGCACACAAGGTGACATACACCTGTAATTCCAGCGCTTGGAAGGTGGAGGGAAGATCAGGAAGTTGAAGGTCATCTTTGGCTATCTAACCATTTGGAGGTCAGCCTGAGATAACCAGAGACCCTCTTGTAAGGGAGGAAGAAGGGAAGGAAGGAGGGAACTTACTTAAAACAAACACAAAACTCGCCACCTAGTTCTGTGTTACTTAGCACAAAAGCTCAAAAGTTATGAACCATCTGGCACAGAACAGATTATCTTGCCCATAAAAATTCTGAGGGAAAGGACTGTAAATAAGGGTGACTAGAGATATTTGTTAAAATGCAATTTATAAAACACATATTTAGAATACGACCTAGCAATTGTACTCCTGGGTATTTATCTCAGGGAAATGAGAATTTGTGCCCCAATAAAAAAACACGGACATGTAAATAAGGCTTCTCACAGCACCTTTATTTATAAAACCCACAAACTGCAAACAACCGAAATGCTTCTCCACAGGTAAGTACATCTCCATCATAGATGCTACTTAGCAAGAGAAAGGAATAGCCAGGGATGGTGGTGCACACCTTTATCCCAGCACTCCAGAGGCCAACCTAGTCTACTGGACATGTTCAGGCCAGCTGGGGCTACAGGGAAACCATGTCTCAAAGCATGGAGGACGAGGGGAGGAGAAAGAGAGTGGAGGAGGAAAAAAAATAACCATAGGATGAAATCTAAGGGCATTGATTAAGCTGGGGGGGTGGGGGGACGCATCTTGAAAGTTCAAATGCCGTGTGATGATTCTACTCATACAATGTTTTCAAAATGACCAACTAGTGGATGTCAGCGATCAGAGATAGAAAGCTTACAGTGGTGTGCTGGACCTCTCTCTAACATACTTTCATAACTTCCTGTGAACTTATCAGTATTTTAAAGTTAGTGGTTTTAGCTGGGCATGGCCACACGCATCTCTAATCCCAGCACTTGAAGGCAGAGGCAGGCTGTATTCTATGAATTTTGAGGCTAGCCTGGTCTACAAAGTGAGTTACAGGCCAGTGGGAGCTACCATACTGAGAACTTGTCTTTAGGATCGCTTTAAGGACCCTGAATTCCATTCTAAATCTGTTTAAGTGAAACTGGATTATCTCCCACATCTAGGAGATCTTGCTATATATAAGTGACCAGCATCCATTTTACCCATAGTAACTGACAAAGATGCTGTGATTCCCCTGTTATATGCTAAGACACATCGATAAACAGTCAACAAACAGGATCAAGTAACCAAAGCAAAACACAGCAGCCTAAGTATTTGCTACTATGCAAACGTGGAACAATTTAAAATTCATCAAGACAGAGGTGGTTCCCAAGTGATGTCCTATGTTTTGTTTTTTTCTTTTACATTTTCTAGAGTTTTCATAGTTAAATAGCGCTTTTTTTTTCTTTGTCTTTTTGAGACAGGGTCTCCCTGTAACCCTGTAGCCCCAGCTGGCCTGAAACTCACTGGGAAGACCAGGCTGGCCTTAAATTCAGAGATCCGCCTTCCTCTGCCTCCCCAGTGCTGGGATTAAAGGTGTGCACCACTACAACTGGCTAAATTTTTTTACTTTATATGCATAAGCGTATGCCAGAATGTATGTAAGTGCACCTGTGTCATGTAGTGCCCACCGAGTTAGAAGAGGGATTTGGATCTCCTAGAGTTGGAGTAATGGACGGTTGTTAGCCACCATGTGGGTGCCTTGCTTTGAACCAGATCTTCTGCAAGAACAGCCAGTGCTCTTAACCACTGAGCCATCAATCCAGCCCCAGTGGCTATTTTTATATAACTAGAAAAAGATACAAACAAAAAAGTGGAGTACTTACAATATTCTGAAGACATCAATTTGAATGGTGAGGAAAAATGAAGGTAATAAGACTTAGACATTCAAAACACTTAAAGTAACAAGACAGGGCACATCCATGATTCTCTATGTTACACTTGAAACTTAGCATCATGACTGAATTGAGCCAGCACTGGGATCCGTCCCCATCCTTCACAGAAGTGAGGCCAGTACTGGGACCATCGCTATAATTCCATAGCCTCCAATAATCTTAATTATCATATATTATTATAATTGTCACATGTATGATATAAAATCATATGATTTTCTATGTTTACTTATTATGTGATAAAAAGGGCCAAGCATCCCCAGCCCCCATACCAAAGGCACATGAGGCTTAAGTCACGCCAGCAACACAGTTTACTTCCATGTGGAATTACCAGCAGGGGCCGCCTGCAGACACATGGTGGAACAGAGCAGCATGGCAGGGAGAGAGAGAGATGGCGCCTGGGGCCCACCCACTTATAGCCATGGGGCGGGGCCTCGGGTACAGAGGAAGCAGTCAGAAGACTGACAGCCTCTGGAGGAAGTGGGCATCTGTTTGCCTTGGGATTCTGGGAAGCCCAGACCTAACATTACTAAAGTGGGGTTTCCTACAGTTTCTAGACTTGCATTGGAGCTTGGGGTCATGGAGCAAAGGCATGACTGGAGACTTACATTAATCACATGGGCAATCAACCAGTCAGGCTACAAAATGGAGCCCAAGGCTCAGGTCAGCTCCATGGTTAGCCATGCTGTATGTATATTTTCATATATCTGTGCCAGCTAAGAACAGCACTGATGCCCAAGGAGAAGGCAACAGAAACCGATCCCTGGTGCCACTCCTGGACGCTGCCCATGTACTTCTCCACTGGTTGGTGAAAATCTGCGCCTTGCTCTATAATAATCTAACATACCTATACACAGAAAGGCAGTGAGTGAATTCCTTACATTCCTCCAAAAAATTATTAAAGTTGAGAGGTTTGGAAAAACTCTCAAATTTGCTATTCCTGTCAGAAGTGAAGTGGACCTTAATGACCAAAAGTATCAGCTTCTTACGTTCATTTAAAAATAAAAGGCTTGGCCGGGCGTGGTGGCGCACGCCTTTAATCCTAGCACTTGGGAGGCAGAGGCAGGCGGATCTTTGTGAGTTCAAGGCCAGCCTGGTCGACAGAGAGAATTCCAGGACAGCTGGGGCTACAGGGAGACCCTGTCTCAAAAAGACAAAAAAAAAATAAAATAAAATAAAATAAAAAATAAAAGGCTTGCTGGGTGTGGTGGTGCACACCTTTAATCCCAGCACTTGGGAAGCAGAGGCAGGCAGATCTCTGTGAGTTCAAGGCCAGCCTGGTCTACATAGTCAGTTCCAGGCCAGCTGGGGCTAAAGGGAGACCCTGTCTCAAAAAGACTGGAGGGGGAAAAAAAAGGACTTGATTACTGTGACCAAATGAGTTCATATATATTACACAATCTGTGAATGAGGACTTTTACATCTTTTACTATTATTGTTGTTGTTGTTGTTGTTGTTGGTATGTGTAACAGAAAGAGGAAGGTGAGATGCGTGCATGTGGAAGTCAAAGGACAACTTTCAGGAGCTGGTTCTTGCCTTTCACTGTGGGTTCCAGGAATGGAACTCAGGTCCTTAGGTGTGTAGCAAGCATTCCTACCTGCCAAGTTGTCCTGCTGGCAGGCTTCACACAATCTTAAAGAATTAATTAGGGGCTGGAGAGATGGCCTAGTGGTTAAGAGCACCGACTGCTCTTGCAGAGGACCGGGGTTCAATCCCCAGCACCCACATGACGGCTGAAAACCGTCTTTAATTCCAGTTCCAGGGGAATCCAACACCCTCTTCTGACCTCTGTGGCAATGCATGACATGGGTGTACAAACCTACATGCAGACAGTACATTCATACACATACGAAAATAAATAAAATTTAAAAAACCTTTTAAAAAACTAAAAAAAAAAAAGAATCAATTCAAAGTTTCTATATACAGAAATTCTAGTGCCAAGACTGGACTCTCGGTCCCATCACATTAACACAAATATTACAATTTATGAAACCCTTCCTTCCTGATACATAATTAGCAAAAAATTCTATTAAATGAAGAAAGCTACAATTAATGTCTGGAAATGAAAAATCTACTGCTTCTAGCAAATGTAACTGCTGGCCTCCTTCAGAAGGTTTTTTTGGTTCTAATTTGACTTTTCATACTCCAGTGAATATATTTGTAGCCTTACTAAATATCCATAAGGCAAAAACTTTATCTTTCCTGGTTATCACATGACATTTAGTTCCAATTTCTACTCGTCAAAGAAACAAACATACGGTACCCCAAGCCCTATTCTCAGCACTAAAAATAAGCAGTACACTGGGCACGCTGGCACACACCTTTAATCTCAGCACTCAGGAGGCAAGAAGGACACCTCTCTGAGATCCCGGCCATCCAAACCTACAAAGTAAGACCCCTTTTTCAGAGTGGGGTGGTGGTGGGGAGGAAGAATGCAGCAGGAAACAAAGCAGGCACATTTCCTGTGTTTTTTGAGCTTTCTAAAGCTTAATGGAGTTGCTGCTCTACCGGAGAGGACATTTGTGAGCATACACTGGCCTTACACTAAAAGTTCCAAGTGATGACTAAAGAACCTTATCTGGATAAGGGTGAAAAGATAGGAAAGCAGATGCTGGATTGCTTGTTGTATCTAGACAACACGATACCAGAAGTCTAAGAAACAAATCAACACTAAAATTTGCTCAAAAGATAGCATAGAGGAAAATATCCTGCTATGGATAGATCAGTTGCTGAATTTACAAAAGACTTCATTTTTCTCAATTTCTAACACATACCAATTACAATACTATCACATAGAAGCTCATTTTCAAAAAGTTCAAAAAAGCTCATACTAATTTTAATAACTACCAACAACATACTAAAATATTAGTAAATACAATCAGGTCAGCCTTTTCTTTCTGAAATGGAATCTCACTGTGTTCTGGAGACTGGTCCCAAGCTCCCAGGGTCAAGTGACCTCCTCAGCCTCTCCAGCTGACTTGGACGACAGACGAAGGCCACAGAGCCAGCTCTGGGCAGCTTTTCTAAAATGCCATATTCTGAAGAATTTTTTTATGGTTTTGTTACTTTAACTTTCCTACTGATTTCTGTTTACTAAATATTAAAAAGCTAAAAACAGCTTTTAAAAAATGGGGGGGGGGGAGAACGACACAGGAGCAGCCAGAAGGAACAGGGGCATGCGGAGGGCCCAGGGGAGGGGGACCAATGAGAACACAGTATAATGGCGCACATGTATGAAAATACCAAATGAAACCCACTATTTTGTATGCTGGTTTATAACGTTAATTTATTTTTCCAAAAAAAGAACTAAAGAACTCCAAAGATATTCTACAACTCTGACACTAGAACCATCTTAGCACTATCAGTACAACTTAGCAGGCCATTACTCTACAGTCAAAATGAAATGTATAAAATACCTATAATATTTCACATGGCCTACTACAATTATAATAAAAAGATTTTGAAGGGATTTTTTTTCCCATTAAATTTCACATTCAGAGAGAGACATGGGAGGGGTGACAAAGGATTCCTTCAGCAATTTTCCAAAAGGAGTACGGAAAAATGAACTTAATAGTTACTAGAATGAATGTATCCAGACTTTGTCCTGCAATGTTTCTGTTTAGAAAACTACTACCACTGGGGGCCCGGGATGAAGCTTAGTAGTAGAAACCTGCATAGTACCTATCAGTCCCTCGATTTACTCCCCAGCATATAAAAAGCAGGGGAGGAATTACTATATAATCAATTCAAGTTTTCAAAATAGCACCAATATATTGATTAAAACAATGTAACATGAACTGCCAATTAATTGTGCCTTTTTTTTTATTTTTTTTTATTTTATTTATTGCTGTATGTGTATGAATGTACTGTCTGCATGCAAGTCTGTGCACCCATGTTGTGCAATGCCACGGAGGTCAGAAGAGGGTCTCGGATTCCCCTGGAACTGGAGTTCTCCTGGAATTGGAGTTTCAGACGGTTTTCGGCCGCCATATGGGTGCTGGGGATCGAACCCGGGTCCTCTTTAAGAGCGGTCAGCGCTCTTAACCGCTAGGCCATCTCTCCAGCCCTATTTTTAATTTTTTATGTGTATGAATGTACTGTCTGCATGTAGGTCTGTGTACCTGTGTCATGCAGTGCCGCAGAGGTCAGAAGAGGGTGTCAGATTCCCCTGGAACTGGAGCTAAAGACAGTTCTCAGCCTCCATGTGGGTCCTGGGGAATCGAACCCAGGTCCTCTGCAAGAGCAGTCAGCGCTCTAAACGGCTAGGCCATCTCTCCAGCCCCTAATTGTGCCTTTTTATAATAGATTTCTTAGGTTACTCTTTATCCATTTGGCTTGGTTACTTACATTTATTTTCTTTTCTCAAACCCAGGATAGTGCATGTACAAAGCATTCACTCTACCAGCAAGCTATATTTATAACCCTAAACATAGGTTTAACCTAAGAATTCCACCAATATTGAGCTGTGATGACTCAAAAAAAAAAAAAAACAAAAAAAAAAAAAAAAAAAAAAAAAAAAAAGAATTCCACCAATATTGATTTTCCATGGCTCAAAAAAATCCATCAGGAAAAAAAAATGGTAGCATCCAACTATAATTCCAGCATTTAGGAAGCTGAGAGAAGAGGGTTATAAAGATCAGTATGAATTACACCATTAGACCTATCTCAAAACAAAACGCAACTCTCTGAGTTACATCATAAAGAGTATGATCTTCTTTTTTTTAATTTTTTTTTTTCCTCTATGCACCCCTTGTTGTGCAATGCCGAGGAGGTCAGAAGAGGGTGTCAGATTTCCCCGGAACTGGAGTTCTCCTGGAATTGGAGTTTCAGACGGTTCTCAGCCACCTGATGTGGGTGCTGGGGATCAAACCCGGGTCCTCTGCAAGAGCAGTCAGTGCTCTTAACCGCTAGGCCATCTCTCCAGCCCCAAGAGTATGATCTTTATTTTATCTATTTAATTTTATGTTAAAAGTTGGGCACGATGTCACACACCTTTAATCCCAGCACTTGGGAGGCAGAGGTAGGTGGAATTCTGTAAGTTCAAGGCCAGCCTGGTCTACATAATGAGTTTCAGGCCAGCTGAGGCTACAGGCAGACCCTGTCTCAAATAGACCCCCCCAAAAAAAGTTTTTTTTGGGGGGGGGGTATTTTATCTTACATCTTCCATGTTCATCACTGAGGGAGGCCAAGGCAGGACTCAGGGCAGGAACCTAGAGCACAAACCATGGAGGACAAGCTGCTTACTGGCTTGCTCACTTGGCCCACGCTCAACCTGTTTACTTTTTTTTTTTTATTAAAAAAAAATGTTTTTACATTATGAGTGTACCACCTGCATGTGTGTTAGTTGGCACGTGGGCACTAGGAATCAAACCCAAGCCCTCTGCAAGAGCAGCCAGTGCTCTTAACTACTGAGCCATTTTTTAGGGACAAGGATCGAACCCCTGGGTGTAGTCAGCTAGTGTTGTACCGCTAAGCTATTTCCTCAGCTGTGAGGAAATGTAAAAGGCAAAAAAAAAAAATGTTTCCCTTTCCATTTTTAGAAGTTTTTTTTTAGGCTTCTTTAAGGGTCTATTTAAAATGAAGTCTCGGGCTGGAGAGATGGCCTAGCGGTTAAGAGAGCCAACCGCTCTTACAGAGGACCCGGGTTCGATCCCCAGCACCCACATGGCGGCCGAGAACCGTCTGAAACTCCAATTCCAGGGGAATCTGACACCCTCTTCTGACCTCTGTGGCATTGCATGACACGGGTGCACAGACCTGCATGCAGACAGTACATTCATACACATACAGAAATAAATAAAATTAAAAAAAAAAATTTTTTTTAAATAAAGTCTCCTCTAATCTCTTCTATGGTTTTAAGTCTAAACAGAAAAAAAAAAATTCAATGTAAAATATGCTGCTTATTTTTATAAAAACTACCTAAGAATGTTTGATAATAAAACAGACAATAAAATTTAGTAAAACTTTCACCATGTAAGCTTTTTACCCAAGAGGTTCCAAATAACTGACTTCAGCATTTCTAACCAAATTATTTTTAAAAATCTGTATTAGTCTTTTGAAATTATAGTATTCATCATATATAAATTTTCAATGAAAATCGAACTTCCTTTAAGTATATTTTAGTGATCTGACTTTTTATAATCAAAACCCAGGAAGTTTTATTACAAGTGCATTTAATTCCATCCATCCTTTTAACCACAGCACATTTTGTAAGTGAGATAGCTTTAAGTTGGCAATATGCCAAATGTCTTAACATGCAATTAGCAGAACAGAGCGCCACTTACTGGTTTTTAGTTATTACTCACAGGATACTTAAAGGAGAAACATGGTAACAATTTCACTTTCTGAGACTGGTTATAGACTGTAAAGCCCTGAAGCACTCTGAGATGCTAGCGCACCTCCACAAAACATTCTAGGAGCAAATCACTCAGAAGCACCTTTCAGGGCTTCAACAGTATCACAAAACACTCCCTAAAGTTAAGACAGAGTTGTGATGAAGCTTTTGTCTCAGTTTTAAGACAGTGTGTGCTTACAAAGACAAAACTACAAACAAAATGTTGACTTAATCAGAGATCAGCATCACAAACAGTAACACAGAATTCATTTAAGTGTCCAAAAGACAAATAAGCCAAACTGAGCAATTTATTTTCTAAAACAAATAAAAAAGACTTAAGCTAGCTTCAAACAACAGTATTTTTTTTATCACAAACACAAATGTGACTCACTCACTTCAAACTTACAGAGACTCTGTCTTAAAACATCAAACCAAACAAACAAAAACATGCTAACACAACACTCCAGTCAGGAACATAAACAGCTGGATGCCGAGTTGTCCCAGCGCTCACGAGGCTAAGGCAGAACTACTGCAAGTGTGAGGTCAGTGTAGGCTGCACAGTGAAATCTACCTCAGAAAGCATTCCCTCCAAAGAGCACACAGAGCCCGTTACCTTGGTTCGGTTGCATATTCATGTTTGGTCTGGGGCCATAGTTTCCCATTGGCTGCCCTTGACTCATGGTCATCTGGTTCTGCACCGGCACGCTCTGGGACGACGGCACAGAATGGTTGTAGCCGCCCATGGACCCATGGCTACTCGAAGGCATGTTCATGGAACTGTTGGTCATAGTGAGCTGACTGGGTCCTGGTCCCTGCATTGGCATGTGGTTAGGCCCTTCAAAGAAAAATGATCAGAACCAAATATGAGCATTAAAAAGAAGGCATTACACAATCACATAAAGATTTCTTGTTCATTACTGTAATAGCAGCCTCAGCAACAACTTGAATATTTTAATCAACAGGAAAAAAAGTAAATGGTTTAAATGGACAACTCTTCTAAGCCACCTTAGGTGGATGTTGTTCTCTCTCTCTCTCCCTCTCTCTCTCTTTTGGTCTTTTGGAGACAGGTCTCCCTGTAGCCCCAGCTGTCCTGGAACTGACTATGTAAACTCCTGCCTCTGCCTCTGCCTCTCTCTCTGCCTCTCTCTCTGCCTCTCTCTCTGTCTCTCTTTCTCTCTGCCTCTCTCTCTCTCTGCCTCTCCTCTGCCTCTGCCTCTGCCTCCAAAGTGCTGGGATTAAAGGCGTGCTCCACCACACCCAGCTTGTTCTCTCATTTTAGAGATGAAGAAACTGGTGTTTTGAGAAAACCAGGAATTATCTCAAAATAAAGGAGTAACAGCTTGGCAAGACACTAGTCAGGTCACAGGGCATCAGGGAGAGCCTGATGCTGGTTTTTTACTAAATACTTATAGTATCAAACCAAATCCTAATGACTTATCGCTATACCCATAGGTTAATACATCTCTCAACTCTCAGTAGAGGAGTTCCCTTACGTGCTCGCTTCAGCAGCACATACACTAAAATTGGAACAATACAGATATTACGACGGCCCCTGCGCAAGGATGACACGCAAATCCGTGAAGCATTCCATATTTAAAAAGAAAAAAAAGAGAAGTTCCCTTATGCAGCAGGTGGTGATTAACATAGAAACCCACACTGACCAATGTGCGGAGAACAAGAGACAGCAGAGAAGCTACCCCTCAACAGGACCCTGCATCACACTTCTGCCTCCCGAAGCTGAAGATCACTGCAGAACGGGGTGGGAAGAGCCTAAGAGCTAGAGGTGACAGACAACCACGCAAGTTGTCCAGACCACTGGTCAGCTACTCTACGAACTCACAGCAATGATGGGTGTCCCATGCAAACTCAAACCAGAAAAAAATCCCAGCGTAGACGTGGGACAGTAGGGAAGCATCCTCAGCCCTACGTAAGGCGCTACTGGCAACTGATGGCTGTTGGGACAGGGAAAGGTGGTAACTCTTAGATTAACCAGGCTCCAGTAGATGGATCCACACAAAAAGACATAGATTCTACAGACCCTATATATAAAAAAGAGCACACCGGGGCTGGAGAGATGGCCTAGCGGTTAAGAGCGCTGACTGCTCTTGCAGAGGACCTGGGTTCGATCCCCAGCACCCACATGGAGGCTGAGAAACATCTTTGACTCCAGTTCCAGGGGAATCCAACGCCATCTTCTGACCTCCGAGGCACTGCACGACACAGGTGTACAGACCTTCATGCAGACAGTACATTCATACACATAAAAAAAAGATAGGGGCTGGAGAGATGGCCTAGCAGTTAAGAGCGCCGACTGCTCTTGCAGAGGACCAGGGTTCGATCCCCAGCACCCACATGGCAGCTGAGAACTGTCTTTAACTCCAGTTCCAGGAGAACTCCAGTTCCAGGGGAATCCAACATCCTCTTCTGACCTCCGAGGCACTGCACGACACAGGTGTACAGACCTTCATGCAGACAGTACATTCATACACATAAAAAAAAGATAGGGGCTGGAGAGATGGCCTAGCAGTTAAGAGCGCCGACTGCTCTTGCAGAGGACCAGGGTTCGATCCCCAGCACCCACATGGCAGCTGAGAACTGTCTTTAACTCCAGTTCCAGGGGAATCCGACACCCTCTTCTGACCTCCACGGCATTGCACGACACGGGTGCACAAACCTACATGCACAAGAATAAATAAAAATTTTTTAAAAAAGATAAATAAAATTTAAAAAAATTAAAAGAAAATAAATAAGGTAACCAGACACGGTAGAACACACCTTTAATCCCAGCACTTGGGAGGCAGAGGCAGGCAGATCTCTGTGAGATCAAAGATAGCTTGGTCTACATAGTGAGTTAGTTCCAGGCCAGCTAGGGCTACAGGGAAACCCCGTCTCAAAAGAACAAAAAATAAGAAAATAAGAGAGAGAACAACAGATGTTAACCTCTGGCCTCTATATGCAAATGCACACATATGAACACATACAAACACAGAAAAAAAAGGGGGGAACACAAAACATTGAAATAGTCAAATGATGAACTGGGAAAATGATAAGACATATCACAGAGTGAACTAATTAGCATATAAAGTAAATGGCCACCAGCAGTAGGAAAATGGGCCAAGGAAGTGGTTGAAAAAGAACATAAACACCATAGTGAGCAGCTCAGAAACAAGGGAGGACCCAGTGCTTCATTAGTGACAGAAAAGCAAATGAGGAACAGTAGGACTGGCTGAGTGTGACGGCCCAGGCCTTTAATCCCAGCACTCAGCAAGCAAATAGATCTCACTGAGCCCAGCCTGGTCTACAGAGTGAGAGCCAGTCTCAAAAAACAAAAATAAAACAAAATGGAAGAAGCAGCACAACTAGAAGACTCAAGTCTCATCTCTCATATTCTCAAGACTCAAGTCTCAATCCAATCATACTATTAGGAAGTTTAAAGAGTATAAATCTAAAGTGTCATGTTTTCACAAAGAGCCATTTGGCCATGACTAGCAAATTTTAGAAAGTGCTTTTTTTTGACACAGAGGATATGGCAGCTCAGACTGGCCTCATATTCAATCTGGAGCAGAAGATGACTTTGAACTCTTCATCTTTCTGCCTCTGCCTCTCAAGTGTGGGATTACAACAGTCAGCTTAAATGTACTTTTAACCTGACTATATATATATATATAATCTGTAGACATACCAAAATACTAGAAATCTTTATTTCCATCAAGAGGAAACTGCTCATACAAAGTACATCCATAAAAAAGTATTTGACAGCCACCAGAAAGCATGAGACAGCTCTCCACACAGGGATGGGATGATGGTCTCCAGCATAAGTGTCATGAAGAAGAAAGCATACTTAAGCTAGCAAGTGTATTTTCTTTGAGGAAATTAAGAGAAACAGAAAAGTTCAGAGGGATAGATTCTTCTATGCATTTAAATTTTTGGTTCGTTTATTTTCTAGGTGAGAGAGAGGCAAGGAAAAGAGAGAGAAAAAGAAAGAAGAGAGGGAGGAGGGGAGGGGAGGGATAGGGGGAAGGGAGGGGAGGAAGGGGAAGAGAACTCTTTTTCATAAAGGGTCCATAAAGGGGCCATGACAGAGAGGACAAGACCAAGCAGCATCAGTAGCTCTGCAACCTAAGACTACAAAATGAAATATCAAAACTAAAATAGGAAATTAAGAACTTAGATGCAGGGCCAGGTATGGTGGCACACACCTTTAATCCCAGTACTCAGAGGCAGAGGTAGGCGGATCTCTGCAAATGCAAGGCCAGCCTAGTCTACACAGCAAGTTCCAGGTCAGGACTATATAGGAAGACCTTGTCTCAAGAAAAAGGAGAGGAGGGGGGGATGGGAGGGAAGGAGGGGAGGAACAACAACAACAACAACTTGGATGCCAATTTGTGGGCATTAAAAAAGGCTGGCTGGATGCTTTAACGAAGAAGTAAAAGAAAATATGAGCTACTGGTTTTCCAACTTCTTTTACACTAATTTTAACACTATTGTTTTAGAACCAACTGTGGAGCAGTCTCTGAGCACTACAAGTGTTGCTGGCACACAACTCTGGAGCACTGTCTCTGAGCATTACAAGTATTGCTGGCACACAAGCACCCATGTTCATGCATTCTCCAGACATGCATGCACGCACCAATAATTAAAATAAATTTCAAAATTTTTAACTGAAAAAGAGAACTTGCTGCTTGTGATGGTTAATCCTGGGTGTCAACTTGACTGGACTAAGGAACAAATAAGAGAAAAAGGGTCTTCTGATTGGACCACCTCAACCCGGATGACCCACCCCAAATGTGGGCGTTACCTTCTGCCGGCAGGCACCACCCAGAGGTGGACAGCTGCAGCATTACAGCCTATTTTTGAAACAACCCTAAAGGACACTGGTGAAGGAAAGTCTTCACAGTGGGCAGAATTTCGGGCAGTGCACATGGTTGTGCATTTTGCCTGGAAGGAGAAATGGCCAGAGGTTCGATTATATACTGATTCATGGGCTGTAGTCAATGGTTTGGCTGGATGGTCAGGGACTTGGAAGGAGCAAGCCAGTGAACAGCACTCCTCCATGGCCTGTGCTTCAGCTCTTGCCTCCAGGTTCCTGCTCTGAGTTCCTGCCTTGGGCTCCCTAAGTGATGAACTGTGACCCGGGAGATATAAGCTGAATAAACCCTTTCCTCCCCAAGTTGGTGTCGGTCAGAGTGTTTTGTCACAGCAATGGAAGACAGACTAGAACACTGCTCTTGCAGAGGACTCAAGTTCAGTTGCCAGCACTTACATGGTGGATTGAAACCAACATCAATTCTGATCTAAGGGACACAATGCCCTCTTCTGACTTCCATGAGCACCAGGCACGCATGTGCTACACATACATAAGTACAGGCAAAACACTCATATGGAAAAAAATAACATTTAAAAAAAATTTTAAAGAGTGTATCTATTCTATATGGGTTTAGAAAGAAACCAAAATGTCAGGTCAACAATAACTGTATGCCATCAAATGAATCCTGGGTCTGTAGGACAGAATTTATTTGGAGAGTCTAGTAAACTTTTTTTTTTTTTTTCTTTTTGGTCTTTTCGAGACAGGGTCTCCCTGCAGCCCCAGCTGTCCTGGAACTCACTCTGTAGACCAGGCTGGCCTTGAACTCACAAAGATCCACCTGCCTCTGCCTCCCGAGTGCTAGGATTAAAGGCATGTGCTACCACGCCCGGCTTGAGTCTAGTGAATTCTCATTAAAGGCATCAGCACAGAAAGTCATGCAACTCCTAACTGGGTAACCTACATGAGCACTGCCCTCCCAGGTCTGAAGCAGTATGTTCTGGAAAGCCAGATGAATATGTGGCAAGCAGCATTCGCCTGATGACAACCTAACTGTAAACTACTATGTCTTTATACCCACCTCCAGACTGTGTGGGGCCATCACTGTTGTGAGCCTTCACAGGAAGCAGGAGACACACGCGGAAACACCACTTGCCTCCTGCATGATCGGCCCCAAATCAATCCTCTAAACCAGGCTGCCCTGCCTCTTTGCTTACTACTCTCCCGTTTCTTTTACTACAGCTGCCATCCCTGGACACCAATGCAACCAACAACCAGCTGAACCAAAGACTGTGCCTTGCATGCCAATTACCCCTGTTAATAAAAAATTGTTTTGTGCCAGGCGTGATAGTACACGCCTTTAATCCCAGCACTGGAAAGGCACAGGTAGGCGGATCTCTGTGAGTTCAAAGCCAGACTGGTTTACATAGAGAGTTCCAGGACAGCTGGGGCTACAGGGAGACCCTGTCTCAAAAAGACAAAGAAAAAAAAAAATTGGTTTGTCATTTAATTTACTCTATTATTGCTAATTGTACAGTGTTCTTTTGTTTCTTGCTAAAGAAAATAACCTTTGTTTTCAGAAAATAACAATTTTCATATTAAAGGTAGAGTACTCTAACAAAAATGTGGCTAGGGATTTTTTTTTATAAAAAGAAAATAGTTTAAAGATACTTTTCAGCAAAGATAATTAAATAAGCATCCAATGTACGAAAAGAGTTAGCACTGTATTGATTCTAAAGTTAAAATGGATAAAGGAAATTGCTCAGTATGTGAGACACCTTACATAGTTCCAGCCTTTAATTTTGCTTATAAGTCAATCTCCCTATTAAGGCTATACTCTTTTTTTTTTTTTTTTTTNTGCACCCGTGTCGTGCAATGCCGCGGAGGTCAGAAGAGGGTCTCGGATTCCCCTGGAGCTGGAGTTCTCCTGGAATTGGAGTTTTGGACGGCTCTCGGCCGCCATGTGGGCGCTGGGGATCGAACCCGGGTCCTCTGTAAGAGCGGTCGGCGCTCTTAACCGCTAGGCCATCTCTCCAGCCCCTAAGGCTATACTCTTAACATAAGTCCTATTAAAAATCTAAGACTCGGTTTCAATAATATCTATAATGAAGAAATACTAAACGTGCCAGTACATTAGAGACTATTCCATTCTGTTCCTGTCTCCACATCCTCCTGTTCTGAGATCAACACATTTTTTAGGTAAATAAAAAGACTGGGAGAAATGTTATAGTACTTTTTCATGAACAGATTTTAATTCTTAAGCCATAGCACAATCCCTTTCCCCCCAAAAGCTTCTAAAGCCAACTGTATTGCATAGTTTCAGACAGACTAAATTTAGCCAGTTCTGTTCATCAGAGGAATGCTGTGTGTCAGCTACATCAAAGCCCAAGGGCAGCCTGATAAACACTGAATACAGGTCACGTAGCTCTGTAGCTAACAAACTCGAAGAGAGCTTGGACTCGGGGGCATTCAAAGCAGTTTTGTCATCAACAATCTAGTATCCCTTGAGCCCCCATGTCGTTTCAGTTGCTAAGCAACTCTGGTGTTAATGTCTTAGAGGAGAAAAACTTACCAGGCATCTGGCCGTTCATCTGGTTCTGCATGTGTGGTGCAGGAGGACCCCCACCTACCATTCCATCTGAAGGCATGTTGTGAGAGCGGGGAGGAGGGGGAGGGCCGCTCTGATTCATCCCTCCAGGACCCATAGGCATATTCTGTGTGGGTGGCTGAAAGAAGACAGTTTAGTAAAACAAGAGAAACAGCCAGACTAATATATGAGAGATGCATATGGAATAGCACTTGCCTATATTATTGAATTCGAGACGAACAAATCAACCAATGAATTTCAATTTCTTCTAATGCATTTTAACGATGGACTTATTAATATCATATTTAATATCCTCATAACTTCACAGGATGCTTGGAATGAATAAAGTATCTGAGCACCTTAGAAAACATACAACTGAAGTGCATTTTAACTTATAAAATCTTACTAGTGAAAATAACAGTCTAAACAAACAAAATTCTCATTTACTTATTTATACTTGCTAATATATTTACTGTTGCTATTTAAATTATGTTAAAAATGGTATCCTTTCTATCATTAACATATTTGGATGTAATTACTAATAGATTTTCACCTACAAAAAAGAGGTCAAAAACTACATAAAAGGAGCAAGAAGTCTCAAAGCATGACATATTTTATACTGTTTGGGTCTGGGGGATGCGATGGCGGTGAAAGAATGCTTTACACACAGGACGATAGTTCTGATCAACATTTTTTTGTGCAGACGACTGCTATAGGCTAGAAATATTACTGATGGCCTCCAAGGGTCCACAGACAGCTGCCTCTAAAGGATGCCTTTGGCAAATTTCCTAATGAAATTTTGAAGAAAACCACTGACTAACCTTGAGAATTCACAAAAGGGCAAAAAGAAAAAACAGATACGAGACGGTCTGCAACACCTGTCTCCCTTCTCATTCCAGCAGGAAAGGCAAATGGTCAGTGTCTCTCCAAACCCGTTTTCAGCAGGCGGGGTAGAAGGCACTATTTTGCACACAGCTCCTTCTGCTCTCCCTGCTCCTTCCAAATTGTAATGTCCAGTCCAGTAACTTCTCACCATTGTTCATCTCTAATTAGTTACGATGTAGCTTTCCAGATTTGGGGAGAACAACTCTCTCTGGCACAGTTAACAGATATACATCGCTCTTTAGCCAACACATTTAAATACTCAAACCTCCCATCATGCAATGAATCACTAACAACTACAGAATAACTGATTTCTAATAGCACCCATTTGAAAATCACAGCTTTGAATTTCTTCATTAGCAAGTCCAGACCACTGATCTTTTATTAAGAACATTAAACGCTCATCTTCACTTCAGCCAACCTTTATCTTTACACAATTAATAATTTAGTTACATTAAAATATATTTCAAACAGCTACTATCATATATCTTACTTTTAATTACCTGTATATAATCATCCTTCAAATCTGGTTAACTATAATTCAACCTTTATAACATCCTTTTTTGGGGGTCTTTTTTATTATTTTTTTATTTTTATTTATTTATTTTTTTTTTTTGGTCTTTTCAAGACAGGGTCTCCCTGTAGCCCCAGCTGTCCTGGAACTCACTCTGTAGACCAGGCTGGCCTTGAACTCAGACACAGGCCTGCCTCCACCTCCAGAGTGCTGAGATTAAAAGCATGTGCCACCACATCCGGCTAAGCTATCAATCATCTTTAATCACTATTATGATTATCAAACAAACCTCCCCCCTCCAATAATAAAATTCGTAAAGTGCTAGCACAATGCAAAAGAACTGAAAGCACAAAAAGCTAACTTGAAAGAGGACTGAGATAGGTAAAATTCGTAAGGTGCTAGCACAATGCAAAAGAACTGAAAGCACAAAAAGCTAACTTGAAAGAGGACTGAGATAGGCTACACCTTTAGAAAGAGGGCTGAATAAGACCAGCTCCACAATGACTGTGCTCTCTATACAGGGTAAATGGATCCTGCTAGAAAGCCATAGTCCTTTGGACCAAGAAGAAAGAACTTCTGACTGCCAAAAAGAAGAAAACTACCTTTAAAAAGATCCCTAGAGGAAGTAGCACATGAGGGAGGGACTCCAATGGCCCTGCTACAAACAGCAGCTGGGAAGCAGGAGCTGACCAGCATACTGCTGCTGCGCACAGCTACAGGCACACCGCAGTACAGAGCCCAAGTTAGCGGCTGGGCTGTCGCCAGGACTCACACTCTCCAGAGACTTCACAAAACTCCTGCCTTAGAACAAGGTCAAACTTAAATAGATTAGCCTTAGCAAGTCATACCTTAACCCTCATTAAACTCAAGGTGATCTCCAGTATTTCAATTCCAAAGGAATTGTTAAGAAATAACATGAGGGCTGGAGAGATGGCCTAGCGGTTAAGAGTGCCGACCGCTCTTACAGAGGACCCGGGTTCGATCCCCAGCACCCACATGGCGGCCAAGAGCCGTCCAAAACCCCGATTCCAGGAGAACTCCAGTTCCAGGGGAATCCAACACCCTCTTCTGACCTCCGCGGCATTGCACGACATGGGTGCACAAACTTGCATGCAGACAGTACATTCATACACATACGGAAATAAAATTAATAAAAAAAAAAAAAAGAAATAACATGAACTTGAGCTTCTGTAATTCTTCATCCACAATGTCTGCCATTCTGTTAAAAATTACAGGGAATTTTGAGAAGGAGTAACTGGCAACAACAGGACAGCAGTAACAACATTAAAAGTAAAAACTAGACAAAGATACCAAATGTCAGCCGAAAACGTACAGAAACAGCAAGTGTCGTCCATGCTGGCAGGAATGCAAAACAGGTACAGTCACCACCAGGTAAGTGCCACTTCCTAACAAGTAAAACACTGAGTAAGCATCTAGTACAGCAATTCCAACTGTGGTACATAGTAGTACAGTCCAGAACTCACATGCATATCCACACAGAACGTGTGGACAAGCATTCGCTATGTCATTGCTAATACGAATCCCAGAAATGAAAAAAAGGTAATGTCCAACAAATGACAGATAACAACAGGGGCTGGAGAGATGGCTCAGCAGTTAAGAGCGCCGAGGACCGGGGTTCGATTCCCAGCACCCACATGGCAGCTAAGAACCATCTTTAAGCCAGGCATGGTGGCACATGCCTTTAATCCTAGCACTTGGGAGGCAGAAGCAGGCAGATCTCTGTGAGTTCCAGGCCAGCTGGGGCTACAGGGAGGCCCCATAAAAAAAAAAAAAAAAAAAAAAAAAATATGGATAACAAAATGCGCCAAATGACTACTGTGGAACCATATTCAGAGACAGGAAAACAATGATACGGTGTATAAATGAACCTAAAAATACTCTTCACGAAAGAAGCACAAACCACCTCTTACAAACATCCAGTGCAGTCAAATCCAGACATGGACAAATTAGTTGTGGTGCAGAAAACAGCAGAAGGAAGGACTGAAGTTTCTGAGACGGCACTGTGGTAATGGTTGTGTACCTATGAATACACTAGAAAGAAGACCGCTGAGTGTCATGCACTTTATAAGAGTTAAAATAGTGACTGCCATAGGAAATTTATCTCAATATTAAAAAAGATGGACAAATAGGAGAAATATTAAATAACACTGAAGTTTTTTTTGGGGGGGGAGAGGGTCTTTTTGAGACAGGGTTTCCCTTTAGTCCCAGCTGGCCTGGAGCTCACTATATAGAGCAGGCTGGCCTTGAACTCACAGAGATCCGCCTGCCCAGTTCCAGGGGATGATGCATTCTTCTGACCCTTGTGGGTACTACACAATACAGGGGCACTCACATAAACATTTTTAATTAGAAAATTTGAGGAGCTAAAGTATATAGCTCAGCAGTAAAGCAGCCACTAGCATGTGCAAGGCCATAAGTTCAACCCTCACACCACTAAAAAGAAGTCCCAGGACATTTGAAAAACCTTGATCCAGAACTAAGAATCTTTCCTGACAAAATCTCCTGGGCCAGGCGTGGTGGAGCACACCTTTAATCCCAGAGGCAGGCAGATCTCTGTGAGTTCAAGGCCAGCCTGGTCTACATAGTGAGTTCTAGGACAGCTAGGACTAAAGGGAGACCCTGTCTCGAATAGACCAAAACAATAAAAAAATTTAAAAAAATTTTACTAATGGGTGATTTCAATGTGGGTTCATCTGTAAAGCATTTAGGAATAAATAATTCCTAATGCAAACCACAGGTAACCTTCTAGAAAACAGAAAATAAGGAGACCAATTTCCAATTACTTATGAAACCATCAAACCCAGATATTTCAAGAAAAAAAAAAAATTGCAGGGCATGTTTTCATAACCACACACAAAAAGTACTAAATAAAATGTTAGCAAATCAAGTCTAGACTTACAGAAACATAATACACTGTAAGGACTTTTGGCCAGTAATACAAGCTGATTTCACTTTGGAAAATGAATCTAATGTACCAAATTAACAAAATAAAGTCTATGTAATTATCATTGAAGAAAAGTACTTGATAAAATTTTATACCTACACATAAAAATTTTCAGCAACTAACAGAGTAGGGCTGGTCAGATGGTCAGCTGATAAAAATGTCTGCCATGCTACTATATAAATCTGAAGACCTGAATTTGGTTTCCTGAACCTAAGGAAAGGGGATGGAGAAAATCACCTCCAGAGAGCATATACCCTGCCCTCCATAGCTCATATATAATACAGTAATAATAAATCATTGTTTTTGTTTTGAAACATGGTCTCATGGTGGGCGTGGTGGCACATGCCTTTAATCCCAGCACTTGGGAGGAAGAGGTAGGCGGATCTCTGTGAGTTCAAGGCCAGACTGGTCTACAGAGTAAGTTCCAGGACAGCTGGGGCTATAGGAAGACCCTGTTACAAAAGACAAAAATAAAAAAAAATAAAAAAATAAAAAAAAGAAAAGAAACAGGGTCTCCCTATAGAACCAGCTAGCCTGTAACTATACAGACCAGACTGGCCCCAATCTCACAGAGATCAACCTGCCTCTGCCTCCCAAGTGCTGGGATTAAAGGTATGCACCACTGCATCTGGCATAAACTTTTTTTTTTTGGTCTTTTTGAGACAGGGTCTCCCTTTAGTCACAGCTGGCCTGGAGCTCCTAAGTAGACCAGGATGGCCTTGAACTCACAGAGATCCGCTTCCCTCTGCCTCCCAAGTCCTGGGATTAAAGGCGTGCGCCACCATGTCCAGCTCTGGAATAAATATTTAAAAAAAAAAAAAAAAAGAAGGGGCTGGAGACATGGTACAGCTCTTGCAGAGGACCCGGGTTTGAGTCCCAATACCCATATAGTGGCTAACAATTATCCATAACTCTAGTTCCAAGGAATCCAACGCCCTCTTCTGACCTCCGTAGGCACTGCACAATATGGGTGCATTTACATACAAGCAGGCAATACACTCATACATGAAATAAAATTTAAAAAAAAAATTTTTTTTTGTCTTTTTGAGACAGGATCTCCCTGTAGCCCCAGATGGCCTGGAACTTGCTATGTAGACCAGGCTGTCCTTGAACTCACAGAGATCCACCTACCTCTGCCTTTCAAGTGATGGGATTAAAGGTGTGTACCACCATGCCCAGCATAAAATATTTTTAAAATTTAAAAAAAAGAGGGGGCTAAAGAGATGGCTCAGTGGTTAAGAGCACAGACTGCTGTTGCAGAGGACCCAGGTTCGATTCCCAGCATCCACATGGCAACTAAGAACCATCTTTAACTTGGGAGGCAGAGGCAGGTGGATCTCTGTAGACCAGGCTGGCCTTGAACTCACAAAGATCCGCCTGCCTCTGCCTCCCAAGTGCTAGGATTAAAGATGTGTGCCACCAAGCCCGGCATTTTTATTTATTTTTTATGAATGTACTATCTGCATGTAGGTTTGTGCACCTGTGTTGTGCCATGCCGGGGAGATCATGGATACACCCACACACACACATATGCCAGAACCTCATGCATGCTGCTCAAACGCTGTCCCCCCAGCAGTTGGATAAATAAGAAAACAAAGGTCTATCTTTATAATCTTGATATAGGAAAATGAAACTTAAACCAGGTTCAGAATTAACCATTTAAAAAGTTAATGAATTGAACATTTTCATTAGAAAAATACTCCTCAGACACTATTAGCAGAATCGCAAGGCAATTTTCAAAGTAGAAAATATATGAACAAAGACTTATTCCAGAATTTATCTTTAAAATTCTTACAGTCAACTAAAAAAAGGTTATAGAATTAAAAAAAAAAAAAAAGAAAGAAAGAAAGAAAGAAAGACAGGAGAGGGACATTAGAAACTTCCAGAATAACAGCATTCTTCTCTAACTCAACTAGTGATAAGTAGGAGTTTCGACTATCTATACTTGGAATGGACAGATTTTATTTTATGTGAATTACATGTAAAATGTTACTAATCAAGATAAAACTTCCTGATCATGAGAATAACTGGGTCTCCACTGTCTGTTCCCACAATCAGATACCTCTCCTCCAGAGCATACTCGGGCTTTAATGTATCTGCTACTGTTCAATGCCTGTCAACCCTACTATACGGTAAGTTTGATAAGGGTGGGCCACAATTACAATTACTTGTTAACTGCTAGAGCCTCCAATCATCTAGTACCAACTTGGTAAGTACTTGAGAAATAAAAATTATTCTCATTGCTCAGTGGTTAAAAGCACTGGCTGCTCTTACAGAGGACCCAGGTTCAATTCCTAGCACCCATATGGAGGCTAACAAAAGTCCGTAAGTCTAGTTCCAGGGGATTTGACACCCTCTTCTGACTTCTTCAGGCACAGAATGACACGGATCCACTTAGGTACACACAGGCAATACACTCATGCACATAAAATAAAGAAAGATTCTGATATATTATTCTGATATAAAATTAAACTCGGGGACTTTTATTAAAGTTTTGTTTTTCCCAGTGCCAGGGATCTCACTGGAATCAACCAGGGTCTCTGTGCACTGTGCACACTAAGGACACGCTCCTGCGCTGAGCTCCATCCCCAGCCCTCTCTGTTTCTTTACCGTTTTCTTTGGAATCTACGGGACTGGAATCCTTGATAATTGCCCATCGTCAAATCAGCTCATTCAGTCTCAGTGATGACAATTCCATCCTGAAAGCCATAGAGACACCCAGCATCTTTCTCATACCCTGCCCCATATTGAATTCTCAGCGTCTACCTTTGTACAATGTTCTACCACCATCTTGGCATGGCCACTATAACAGCCACAGTATGCCAGCTGCCTCCTAACTGGATTCCCCTCTTCAACCCACACTCTTGTGCATTTATAGCCTCTTCAGTGTAGTCAGAAGCATCTTGTTGAAACTATAGCAACTTCTCAAAAGTCTCCATTAACTTCAATTTTCGGACGGGAAACCAAAGTCCTTAGAGTAGGCTACTGTTAACAGTCTGTGCACACACTGCTTCACCTGATTGTGTATGCCAGCCCAAGGACCTTCATGCTGCACCCTTAACAATCAGGACAGAGTTTCATGTCAGCCCCTTTCCATGGTTTGTTTCCTTTGACTAAAACACTCTTCCTCAAGTGCTCGTTGAAATGTCACCTCTCGATGAGGTCTACCCTGGAAGTCTACTCTGACTGCTCTACTTCCTACTGCATGTCACCCTCCAACCCGCCAGTATCCACAATACACCATCCCTTCTCTCTCCATCCCTTACCATCATCATTCAATAGCTACATACTCTATTTATTAAGCCTGCCTTGTCTGATAAAATAAATATAAAGTCCAACATCAAACGTGGTGGTTCATGCCTTTAATCCAAGCCCGTGCTTGGGAGGCAGAGGCAGAGGCAGAGAGATCGCTGTGAGTTCAAGACCAGCCTGGTCTACATAGCAAGTTCCAGGCCAGCTTCAACAACAGGAAGACCCTGTCTCAATAAATAAATAAATAAATAATTAATAAATAAATAAAAATAAAAGCCCAAAGGGTAGCAATTTGTGGCTGTTTTTAATCACTGATGTTTCAAAAGTACTATTACAGTCTGACACACAATAAACAATACATATTCAATTAAAGAACTCTCAAATTTATGATTTACCATAAAACCACAAATAAAATTATTAAATCATCTTATTTTTCTTTAGAACATAAATATACCAATAGAAAATAATTTTAGCTTCTTCATCTTTGTAACTACCACTGGTCAAACTGCCATTAATATAGTTCCCCACAAGGAGGCACTAAAATAACACAAAAATACAAAATTCAAAATGATTCACAGCACAAGACTTATACATGTATGTATGTGTATAAACTTGCCTAAATCTGGTAACATCTACACACACAAACAAAACAGCCTTGAAATGTCAACCAGAACGGAACTCTAAATTCTCATAAAGTGAGTATCAAACTCACTTTATATTTTAGTCTTACATTAGTCTTTCAAAAATGAATTCTTGGACAGGCATGGTGGCCAGTCACAGTAGCACACACTTTTAAACCCAAGCACTCAAGAGGCAGAGGTGAGAGGACCTCTGTGAGATCGGGGCCAATCTGGTCAACATAGCGAGTTCTAGACCAGCTGAGGCTACAGGGAGAACCCGTCTCAAATACACAAAACAAAACCAAACAAAAAAGAATTCCTATATATGCATAAATCTTTTTTTTTTTTTTGGAGGTGAAGATTAAATATCCATACATCTTAAACAGCTTAGGAAGATCTCTAATAGTCATTCTCACAAGAAATTTCAGAATGCCATCAAGGGCAGTACTGGATTTTTACAGGCATTAGACCTAAACCAAATGATTTCTATAAGTCAAAAATCTTATCACTGTCAGCATGTTACCTGACCTCTCCTACCCTCAGGACAATAAGCAGAAAACTCAATACTGAATGCATGGCCTTCCATAGCTAATATTTCCCACTTACTTTTGCACAATGATGATTCTCCCAACTTCCTAAAGGCTGTCCCCTAGGACGCTTCATCTACTAACTGCACTCTCCCCCATTTTGGTGCCCAATGATTGGATCTTTCTCATTTTATGAGAGCAAACAAATTGAACACTTCACCTCAGTTCTGAAAACCTAAATTTAGCCAAGTCTAAGGACATGGATCGCCAGCCACTCCCCATTCGTTGATTGGAGACAGTGTCTCCCTTTCAGGCCAGGCTGACCTGGAACCTCGGATCCTTCTAAGTTAGTCTCCCCGGTGTTAGGAGTGGTTACAGAAGTCACTATGTGCCGGGCGTGGTGGCACACGCCTTTAATCCTAGCACTTGGGAGGCAGAGGCAGGCAGATCTCTGTGAGTTCAAGGCCAACCTGGTCTACAGAGTGAGTTCCAGGACAGCTGGGGCTACAAAGAAACCCTGTCTCGAAAAGACAAAAAATAAATAAATAAAAAATTCTACTGTGCATATTATTATTCTTTACTAGTACACAAATCAACTTGATGCAATAAGTATAGAATTCAAATGAATAGATCTTTTTAACTCATCCTCAATACTGACAAGTTTCTATTTTACTGGTTTGCTAATATAAACAATGTTTCAACAAATGGCTTTGTTGAAATACTTTTGTTTACTTGTACAAATAGGTTTCAGGGCTGGGGAGATGGTTCAGTTGGTATCCCTAGCACCCATGTAAAATGCAGATCCCTAAGGCTTGCTAGCCAGCCTTCAGGTTCAGTGAGAGGCCCTGTCTCAAGATGGAAAGTGTCAGGCAGGTGACCTAAGACTTTAATCCCATGACTCAGAAGAAACGGGTAGGTGGATTATTATGAGATCAAGGCCAGCCTGGTCTACATAGCATGTTCCAGGCAAGCAGGGGCTACAGGGAGACCTGTCTCAAAAAAAAAAAGGGGGGGGGGGCTGGAGAGATGGCCTAGCAGTTAAGAGCACTGACCGCTCTTACAGAGGACCAGGGTTCGATCCCCAACACCCACATGGCGGCCAAGAACCGTCTGAAACTCCAATTCCAGGAAAACTCCAGTTCCAGGGGAATCCGAGACCCTCTTCTGACCTCCGCGGCATTGCACGACATGGGTGCACAGACTTGCATGCAGACAGTACATTCATACACATACAGAAATAAATAAAATTTAAAAAAAAATTAAAAAAAGGAAGGAAGGAAGGAAAAGAAAAGAAATAAGATGGAAAGCAACTGAAGAAAATACTCCAGTCAACCTCTGACCTCCATGCCCATGAGCACAACATGCACACACACTCATCTCTACACACATGCACACAGGTATACACACTAAAAAATAATAATAAATTACTTAATAATTTACTTAATTTCTAAAACAATTTTAAAAAGTTATTTAATTTATAATACCTAGACTATTTTCTTCCTTAATTATACTAGCAAAGAAATTCCATTCCCTGTAGGGTAGATTCTATATATATTTCCAATTAAAGTCAAAGGAACAATCTTTAGGTTCCTTAGTATTTGGGGAAGGTACCATCACTTATTTTAATATACTGGTGCCCAAAACACCATAAACACATACACAACCCAAAATGTCCATTCTTCATACCAAGATATGCCCAACCTCTGTACATATGCAGATTCCATTAGACAGGTTTCTGAACTGTATACTTGCTGTCCAGCAAACACCATGATTTTCGTGAAAGATGAACAGTGATGCTGGTAAAATGTTGCCTGTAGTATTAATCCACAGAAACGAGTGGCCACAGATCAGTCCTTCATGGAGTGCTACCCACCCCTCAGTAGCAGTAGTAATCTCATCTGCTGTCTGAAACTCATTTTCAAAACACAGCATTTTGAAAATGGCACATACACTACAGGATATGTAGAAGCTAAGCTGTCTTTGGTAACATTTTAGGTATGTATAAAGACTTTGTTTCACAGTTTTGAAGGAATCAAATCAATGTTTCTATAGTTTCTTTCCTTTTATGCTCAAAAAATCCTTCAGTTCAAGATCAGACAAATATTGCTGCATTAATTTGTACTGAATTTAACAGACACTTCAAAGATGTTTCATTATAGCTCTGCTTTCTACTCTCTCTATCAGATTCTTGAACTGGACATCTTTTATTGTGCAGTGTCATGGCAGGTATAAAAGAAAGAAAAAGGCTTGAAGGCCAAGCTGTGGGCAGGTGAAAGAAGTAGAAGTTGTCTACACAGGCACAAAAGCAAGTGGAAGGGACTGGGCAAGTAACTCATCAGCAGAGTGCTTGCTTTGTGTGAGAATGGCCCTGGATTCACTTCCTAAGACAGAAGGGAAGTGTGCCAGAATATATGAATAAATCTTCAAAACAGTCCAGTCATAACCATGTGTTCTTTTACTTTACTGATACTCATAAAAATAGTTACATCAAATTTTATGTCATTCAATTAGTATATGATGTGAAGACTAAAATCAATTTTACTAAAGCTTTTGACAAAACAAAACCAAAATAAACCCACTCACTCTCATAATTAAGCTTCACCCAAAGGCTTTACAGAATATCAAACATGACACCAACCCCCAAATTATAGGTCAGAAAGCAAAAAGTGTACTCTAAATCAACTTTGATCAATAGGTCATACTTTCATTATTTAATATACTCAATCTCAGTAAATGGCATCACCATCCACTGGGCTGCCAAATATTTTTCCCCAGCCTTTACTGAGAAACCATATCCTGCTCACCCCACTTCAAGTACTGCTCGCTCTGGTGCCTCTCTCTATCTTCTATATGCCAAACACTATGGGTTGTTTTTACTTAATCTTCATAATAGTATTACACAATAAATATCCTTCTCACAATATTACATGAACCATAATTTGTCACTCCAGATGAAATGATACAACAATATGAATGAATTCTATTTTCTGAAATTTTGTGTACCACTGAATGTTCCATTCACAAAGCATGGTTAAAATAAGTTCAACTCCTTACTGTCCCCTCAGGATCATTTAAGAAGTTTTAGAAATACAGTAAAGGGGATGGAGGGATGGCCTAGCGATTAAGAGTGCCGACCGCTCTTGCAGAGGACCCGGGTTCGATCCCCAGCACCCACATGGCAGCTGAGAACCGTCTGTGACTCCAATTCCAGGAGAACTCCAGTTCCAGGGGAATCTGAGACCCTCTTCTGACCTCCGCAGCATTGCACGACACGAGTGCACAGACCTACATGCAGACAGTACATTCATACACATAAAAAAAAAATAGAAATACAGTAACACAGGGCTGAAGAAATGGCTCACCAGTTAAGAGAATTAGCTGCTCTTGCAGAGGACCTTGGTTTGGTTCCCAGCACCCACATGGCAGCTAACAACTGTCTATTAACTCCAGTTCCAGGGGATCTGATATCTTCTGACCTCCATGAGCACTGTACAACATGGGTGCACTTACACACATGCAGGCAATACACTCATACACATAAAATAAAATAAAACAATTTTAAAAAAAAGAAAATGCAGTAACAGGACCCTACCCCAGATAATCCAGTTACTGGTAGTGTCTTTAATTTTTTTTGTGTGTGTGTGGATGATCCCAACATGCAACCAAGGCTGAAAATACAATATCCAAGGCTCTTTCCAGCTCTAAAACTTTTGATCTATGAAAACATTTTTAGGTTGTGTGACTTAAACTGAACTAATACAAGAGAAAGACCATTTTCCCTCAAGAAAAATTAATGAATAAAAACTTGAATCTTCCATTGATTCTAACTGGTCTATCATAGTCTTTTAAGTCATTTGATTGTAAGCTTTTTGCTTATGAACCTATGACAGGGTCTCATTACCTAGGCTGGTCTTGAACTTGCTAAGTAGCTGAAGATAAGACTTTGTTTGAACTTGTGGTACTCCTGCTTCCATCCCCCCAGTGCTGGGATTACAGGTGCGCACCAGCATGCGGTTTGTGAGTGCTATGCATTGAACACAAGGCTTCATGTACACAGGGAAGCACTCCATCAACTAGGCCGTATCTCCAGCCTGTCACAATTTTCCATTTTTTTCTAAGTTATTTTGTCAGAGTATGCTTGAGAAAGATCTACATACATATAAAAGCCATTATTTTCTACAGTATTCCTAGTTCAAATGGTGAAAATAATTAAATTATTTATGTTTCACAAAGAAAATAACTAACTCAAGAACCAGTATTCTAATAGTACCTCCAAGGTGTATGATATATAAGCCCTATATACTTATATTAGCTATCAGGTACCAATGCTTGTATGTAATAACTGTCTATACGACACCCTTTTGCATGTGCGTGCGTGCGTGTGTCTGTGTGTGTATCTGTGTGTGTATCTGTGTGTGTCTGTGTATGTGTCTGGGGGGTATGCATGCATGTGTATGCATCTGCGTGTAGAGAAAAGAAGACAACCTCGGTTATCATTCCTCTGTTGCTGCCCACCTTATTTTTTTTGAAAGTCACTTCATAGAGATGGTATCGCTAAGCAGGCTAGACAACCAACTGACTGGAGAGAGAGCCTCAGAGACCTGCCAGTTTCTACCTACCCAGCATGGGAATCACAATGTTCACCATTACAGTTGGCTTTTTCATATGGGTTCTTGGACTTGAACCCAGGTCCTCGTGCTTACGTGTCATGCACTGCATCAACTTAGCAACACCTCCAGCCCCTCCTGCCCATTTCTGATGTGCTGCCTCTTGTTAAAATACATACATAACTAAGAATAAATAGCTTTTATGGGGCTGGAGAGATGGCCTAGCAGTTAAGAGCACCGACTGCTCTTGCAGAGGACCCGGGTTCGATCCCCAGCACCCATATGGTGGCTGAGAACCGTCTGTCACTCAAATTCCAGGGGAATCCAATGCCCTCTTCTGACCTCCGCAGCACTGCACGACACGGGTGCACAAACCTACATGCAGACAGTACATTCATACACATAAAAAATAAATAAATAAATAAAATTTTAAAAAGAATAAATAGCTTTTATTATTGTTATAATGCTTTATAGTAATGAAAAGAGAGCTATAAGGAGCTAAATCTATGAAGAGAAATGTCTAGGTGTTATGTTATTTTTCTTGTAGGTCTTTTTCCATTTACTTCCAGTTTCGGGACTCTTGACTGTCGAATAGAAGCTTCTCAAGGCAGACACAATGAGGTAGTATTATTGACAGAGTTCCTCTTAAAGGAGCATGGAAAAGCCTGGGGTTGGACCTTACATATATAATTATGAGCACATTACCAATTCCCACAGCCATTTAACTGAAAACAAAGTGAACCCTCATTTCTGAAAACCTTGATAAAATCATTCTAAAATACAGTCCTTCAGCTGGAGCTATAGGCTAATGGAGAGCACCTATGTTCAATCCTCAGCAACAAGCACACATGCACGCATGTGTGCCACACATGTGCGTATACACAGTAGTTACTTTTTGTACTCAAATATCTCCAACTACTATAACTAAACAAAAATAAAAAAAAAATAAAAACAATAAAAAAAAGAACTGCCTTTAAGCCGGGCATGGTGGCACAGGCCTTTAATCCTAGCACTCGGGAGGCAGAGGCAGGTGGATCTCTGTGAGTTCCAGGCCAGCTGGAGCTATAGGGAGACCCTGTCTCCAAAAAAAAAAAGATTCTAAGTTAGAGATTTGCAGCACCAAAATTAATTTCTTTTATGTGTATGAATGTACTGTCTGCATGTAGGTTTGTGCACTCATGTCATGCAATGCCATGGAGGTCAGAAGAGGGTGTGGATTTCCCTGGAACTGGGGTTAAAGACGGTTCTCAGCCGCCATGTGGGTGCTGGGGATCAAACCTGGGTCCTCTGCAAGAGCAGTTGGCATCTTTAACCACTAGGCCATCTCTCCAGCCCCCCCAAATTAATTTTTATATTGAGCTCAAACCTACCACATTAGCTTCACACAAAGAATTAAGTCTACAGAAAGATAAAAGCACAAGTAACTAAATCTCAAAAACACACAAGCAGCTCCCAAGAAGCTAAGATAGAAAGACAGAGAGGTCCAGGCTAATCTAGAACAAATCCTGAGTTACTTTCCTTCAGAAAAAAAAACCCTCAACATATACATTCAGTCCAAAAGTAATTATATCTTCATATAAAAGCACAAAGCAATATGGTGGGCATGAATCTGAGATGCTGTACCATGTCCAACTTCAAAACCCCTCTTATGGATATAATACTTCAGATCAAGACAAGGTGTCAAAATTCAGACTTGCCTAGACTCATGCATGAGTCACACAGGGAACCTTAACTGATGGCAGTAGAGAAGGTAAAGAGAAGCTCAAGCCCAAATCACCAATCACCGAGGACTTTTTGCAAATGAAAAGGCCTTGTCAACAAATGATTAGTAAATCTAAGGGATTGAGGCATTAATCACACTGGCATCAACTGAACCCATGGGTCAATCTCAATATTAAAGATGGAACAACTCAGGCTGGAGAGATGGCCTAGCGGTTAAGAATGCCAACTGCTCTTGCAGAGGACCAAGTTTGATCCCCAGCACCCACATGGTGGCTGAGAACCATCTTTAACTCCAGTTCCAGGGGAATCCGACACCCTCTTCTGACCTCCATGGCATTGCACGACACGGGTACACAAACCTACATACAGACAGTACATTCATACACATACAAAAATAAATAAAATATATATATATATAATATATATATATATATATATATATATATATATAAAGATGGAACTCAGGAGAAACGGCTCAGCAGTTAAAGGCACTTACGAGCTCTGTAGAGGATCAGGGTTCAGGTCCCACCACCCACACAGAGGATGACAACCACCTGTAACTGCAATCCACCTGTATTCCATGGGGTACAGTGACCTCTTCTGGCCTCCATGGGCACCTACACACATGTGGTGCACATAAACTCACACAGGAAAATACACATACACATAAACAAAAAAAGGAAATTTAAAGATGGAACAACCATCACATCTTCCCAACACGATCCAACAGGAAATCCACAGTTCCCAATCAAATACTCAAAAACTTAACTCTAATTAATCTCTAATTGTGAGTTTTAAAGCAAGAAGAGATAAAAGAACATGTTGAAAGACTCAAGAGCACAGAATCCACAGTGTGACAAAACCTGTACAATACAACTCGGTTTGCCAACAAATAAATGAACATATAAAAGGATAACAAATATATTCAGAGAATGTAATACGTACACCAACCAATGCAATACAGTACCCTCTGTGGATATGAGGATGGAATACATACACCAATCAGTGCAATACAGGACCCTCTGTGGATAGGAGGATGGAATACATACACCAACCAGTGCAATACAGGACTCTCTGGGGATATGAGGATGGTATACATACACCAACCAGTGCAATACAAAGCCCTCTGTGGATATGAGGATGGAATACATACACCAACCAGTGCAATACAGGACCATCTATAAATATGAGGATAGAATACATACACCTACCAGTGCAATACAGGACCCTCTGTGGATATGAGGATGGAATACATACACCAACCAGTGTAATACAGGACCCTCTGTGGATATGAAGATGGAATACATATACCAACCAATGCAATGCAAAACCCTCTGTGGATATGAGGATGGAATACATACACCAACCAATGCCATACAGGACCCTCTGTGAATATGAGGATGGAATACATACACCAACCAGTGTAATACAGGACCCTCTGTGGATATGAGGATATAATACATACAGCAACCAATGCAATACAAGGACCTTATGTGGATATGAGACTATAATAAAAACACCAATGAATGCCATCCATACAGGACCCTGTGTGGATATGAGGATGAAATACATAAATACATACACCAACCAATGCCATACAGGAACCTTGTGTGGATACGAGGATGGAATACATACACCAACCAGTGCAATACAGGAAGCTTGTGTGGATATGAGGCAGTAAGGCTTTTTTTTTTTTTGAGAAAATAGCAAACACTGGACAGTAAAAGGTTGAGAAACTGGCTTACTTAATTAAGTAGGATAATAGTCCCAACAGCTGCAGATGCATATGGATAGTGAAATTATAAGATGCCTGGTGTTTGCTGTGAAATACCCCAGATATATTAGCAATTTACTCATGTAATTAAAAATAAAATAAACAGGGGGTCAGTAGGTGAATGGACACAACCTCCTCAGGAAGGGACCTGGTTTTAGTTGACTATTCCAAATAAGAGCATTACAATTAAGCTTTTAGATAATACAGAATGCTTTCATATTCTCATAGTAATTCAGGACTTAATAAACAAAATTCAAAATTTACTAACAAAGCTATAGTACACTGTATAATTACAAAGATACTACTTCACACTATTTAAAAGGTACTTACTGCTGGTAAAAGAGACTGCATATTTTGATTAGAATCTGCTATTGTAGCAAGGTATACCAAATTTGTATGCAACATCTGCTGATACCTAATAAAACAAAACAAATACCAATATTAAAAGAAATAATTTTCTTCCTATCTGCTTAAATAAAAACAGCATTCTCTTCATTTTTTAGAGTTTAATAAAAGATAGGTTACCTGAACATCAATGGCACTTCAACTTTTCCTATTTCCTCTGTAAAATATTTCCAAATAGTAATACACTTAAAGTAACAGTGAACAGAGATCTTACCATGAGCTAGCTAGATACCATTCTAATTGTTTTATATAAATATATATACATATATAATATACATATATATATTATATATATATATATATATAT